>VXAC01001019.1:635-98515 GCA_013399225.1 Rhipidura dahli
AAAAAAGGAAAAAAAAAAGAGAGAAAGACGACGACGAACGGGGGAAAAAAAGAAGAAGAAGAAAAAAAAGACAATGATTTCTCTGCGAATTTCTAATGGGAAACTGTCCGGGATACTTCCTCCAGCAGCATTCCGGGTTGCATGTATTTGTATTTCATTGATGGAGTCCTTTGATTCACTTGCACTTCACCCTCATCTTTAGTAGAAAAAAAAACAAGACAACCACAAAACCAAACAAACAAACGTGGCTGGGTTCTTTCTCCTTTAATCTTGGAGGGAAGCAGGCAGAGAGAGGGAGATCAAGCGCTACCTTTTCCACTCTTAAATCTTTGTTGGTCGTTTGCTGTCCCACCTCTGAAATAAAAGGGAGCGGAAAGCGCCAGGAGAGCGGAGTTCGCTTCCCTTTGCCGGCTCTCTCCTGTCCTGAGGGCAAACGTAAATGAAAAAATAAGAAAAAAGAAAAAAAAAAAAGAGAGTATTTAATTCCCAACCACCACTTGACAGCACGGCAAATTCTGATAAGAGGTACTGGGTACATGTAAAATATGTTGATACACACGAACAAAGTTTATTTTGGCTATAACTTGTGAATTGATAGTTGACTGTCAAACATTTGCATTTTATCTCATAAAGGTGTATCTATTCACGTTATCTTGTGATTTTTTGGTTATGATTATTATTATTTGAGAGACGTATAGCTATTTAACCTGGGGTACCCTGCAGTCGATGATTGTTATCCCAGATTTTGCCACCAGACCCTCATGCTTATTGCCAAGACAGAGGGAAAGCTCTTCTACGCGAACTTTGGTATGGACGGGCTTTGTATCTATTTGTTCTCCATGAAAACAAAATTATTTATATTGACCATATTTTTTCTAGTGTATTTTAAGTTATTTAAAAAAGAAAAAGAAAAAAAAAAGAAAGCAAGATGCTGTTATCTCATTGCATTTGTTGTCAGTACAATATATTTTGTTTCACTCAGGTTTGCTTCACCTTTTTTAATCCATTTTCGACGTCACGAATTTCAATAAGTGCCAAGTAATGAATTTAAGACACTTTGCGACCTTATTGACTGAAGGGGGGCCGCTTCGGGGGCCGCTTCCAGCTCCCTGCCGGGACTGTCGGTGTCCGGCTATCGATGATGTTCTTTCTTTCCCGTGTTCACCCCTCCTGTAGCGCTCTCACGTTTCTTTCAGCTCCGTAGATATCGCGACACGCCGATAGCGCTCAGCACGACGAGGAAGCGCCGCTCGCCTCCGCGCAGCTTTTTTAAAAAAAAATTTCCCCCCCCCTCTTCACTTTCTGTGAGTTTTCCCCGAGTTTCGGCTGCACAAACCCGGACGCGGCGCTCGCGTTGGCTTTTCTGCGGCAGCCAAGGCGGCCGGTGGAAGCTCTATAGCAATTGTGTCTTTACGAGTTCTGTCAGGTTCCCTCAGGTAATAAAAGCGAGGAAAGCGGAACGGCTCGGAATCTTTTCCAGGGAGGGATCCGGGGGGATCGGGACCCCCCCCGCGCCCGGGCAGAGCCCGCACCGCGCCGGCCCCGACCCAGCGCTTCCCGGGGTGGGCGCGGGGGGCTCCGGGCTGGGCGCTTCCTCCGGGTCGGGATTCTCCTCCCGCTCCTCCGGGAACGCTGGGAAGCTCCGAGGAACCCCAGCGGGAGGAGCCGCTCCGGGGTGAGCGATGGACGGGGCTGGCGGGGGATGCGCAGCCCCCGAGCCCCCGGCGGGCCCCTCGCTGGGAAAGGGTTGGGAAAGGTTGGGATGGGCTGGGGAGGGTCCCCCGGGCCGGCTGCGGCACCGCGGGCAGCAGCGGGAGAGCCCGAGGTGTCCCCGCGGGATGGGCAGGGATAAGGACAGGGATAAGGACAGGGACAGTCAGAGCCCTCCCGGCGAGGCCTGCGAGCAGCCAGAGTCAAAGCAACTCGGCCGTTCCTGTGCTGCTAAGGGGCTGGAAGTGATGGATCTTGTGGTAGGTGCAACGGCTTTATTCCAGCAAAAGTGAGATACTGCTAATTATAAAGTCAATAAAAGCACCGGTGGTGTCAATTGATCCCCGAATGCAGCAGTTCATTAATATGTGCATGAGAGCACCGGCAGCCCCACGGCCCAGAACCTGCCTCAGACACCCTCTCCCTCCTCCAAAGGAGCCTGGCACTTCCCACCTGCTCTGCTTAAAGCTCAACTGCTTCGGGTAGAGTTGCCCAACAACCTCGGGCAGGTTTTTTGGGGGGCTGTAAGACAAACGCAGTGGACACGAGGGGAACCTCACACCTCTGCTCAGCTCTAGGCACGTCCACCTTCAAGATGGTTGTAATAAAAAATCAGGGAAAATGGGCTTTCCTCCTATCAGGAAAGGGATTGGATGGGGTAAGAGAACTGTGTGGTTTTTAGCGCAGCTGTGATTAAAATAAAATAGTTTTAACGGGGTGTTTTTGGACGGGAACACTCACATTCCTGGTTTCCTTGGATTGGAATGCCTAATGAGTCTTCAGGCCAACAGAAGTTGGCCAGGACTCTACTGTTCCTATTTTATTTCTTAGAGTGTCTGCAGCTCTATAAAACCCCGTAGATTTCCCAAGATTTAATTATGGATATTTCAGGAAGCAGCCAGCACTCACGATCTGTGCTTCCTGGGGATAAAATTTTCGCGTGGGATTGACACGGAGACGTGCTGGCCTGCGAAGGGGATTTGGAGAAGGGATCCAAGAAATCCTGTAGGAAGCAGTGAACACCTGTTTCTGTCCTCGCAGAGCCCTTGGTGTGTTCCCAGCAGGATCTGATGCAGATTCCGCGGGGCTGAAGGAGCAATTCCCACATTTTGTTGTCTCTCTGCAGCAGCACGAGGGAGGTGAGCGGGACAGGGAGCAGCCAGGTGTCTGCCAGGGAGCTCCAACCCCACAGATTGCCGCGTGGGTCTCCGTTCTCCACGCAAAAAAAAAGTTGGAAAGGAGAAGGGAGAAAAACACGGCGCATAAACCTGGATGACAACGTGCTAAATCCTGTGTACAAACCTGCGTGAAAACGCACTAAATTCTGTGTACAAACCCGCTGTGTCTCGCGTTGTTCTCTCCCAGCTCAGCTCCATTCCAGGCTGGGCTCTCAGCGTTGCCTTTCTGAGGAGCAGCGCTGGAAAAGCACCCGAGCCCCGGTGGCTCCCAGCCCTGGGGGCGAGCTGGGGCTGGGTAGCCGCGGGATAAATAACGAGTTGTGCTCCCAGCACACGCCGAGCTCCTTCCTGCCCAGCCACTATTGATACTTGTCCAATTCCCCGGCTGTTCCTCTGTCGTCTGCCCTCGAACCCTCAGTCTCCCGCTGTTTCTGAGCCTGGTTTCCCTCGCTGTGAGGTACCAGCAGGTGAAAGGACACCTCAAAGGTCATCTCCTGCCTCAGTTTAGGAATAAAAGCAGCACATTTGCATCGCTTTTGTGGTTCTGAGGTGGGCAGCAAAGTTCTGCAGGGAACTGGAAAAGTTGTGCTCATTTTTAACCTTTCCTGCATTCAGGCAGCCACTGCCCCTGGTTTTCCTGGAGGATCCAGTGAGCGTTCCCAGCAACGGGAGCTGTCACTACTCACACCTTACACCAGCCCCCAGCCTTCTCTCCAGGTGTTCTTTAGGCAATTAAGTTGGTGTGAGTGAAGGAAATCCTCAGAATTTTCGACACCCCGGTCTCTCTGTGCTCTGGGGACAGATCGGGGGGTTTGGGATGAATTTGTGCCACTTCCTCCCGATTCTGGAGGCTGCTCCGAGCTCCTGGTGGCAGAGCCAGCAGAGCCACCAATTCCCCCCATCCTCCTCAGCGTTGTGGTGACACTGTGCCCGCTTTGCCAAGGCAGTGAGCCACCCAAACCCCACCCCTCCCCGATGGGAGGCTGCTTTTGGTTCAGTGGAAAGGCTCTGAGTGCGGATTCCCGGGATCCGCGGGAATCTGCCGCATCATCCCCGAGGCAGTGCCCGCAGCCGGCTCCTGCTCTGCGCTGCAGGGCCAGCCTCCCCTCCAGCAGCGGCATTTTGTGCTCACCAGAGCCTCAACTTTTCCTAGAGAGGGAAGGGAAGCTTTTCTCTGTTCAGGGAAAGATGTTTGGGAACGTTTTCCTTCCTAACAAAGGGTTTATGGCCTTTGCACGTCAGGCATCATTGAACACCCACGTGCTTTCAGCAGCCTCCTCTGACACAGGGAAAAACCACCCGAGGAAAAAAATTCTGGGAGAGAATCACCAAACTGGGGAGGTAAAATTGCACAAAAGGAACGAGGAGCAGTTTGACTTTCTCAGCAGCTGCAGCCACCCTGAAAGCACCGAGGACATAAAGCTGGGGTTGGTAAAACAGAGCACCAGAGCTTTAGGAACATCTTCCTCGAGCTCATTTAGGGGACAGAGAACAGTTCTAGGGATGCTTTCAGGAGTGCAGCTGCATCAGGCTGAGATCCCACGTGGGGCAGGGTGGAAGCCCCCCGGTGCTGCTCCCCTGGGTGTGGGGGGTCACTTGGGGTCACCCCGTGGTCCTGTAGGGCACCCCCAGTTCTGTGCAGCCCCGTGGCTCCAGCAGCAGGTGCCTGCACATCCCCCTCTCCCTGCCAGCTCTTTGCAACTCCCACCTTGGATTCTGCATCTTCTGGACGAGGCAGGAAGCATCCCCAGCTGCTGTGGGTGAACTGGCCAGCGGCTGCTCACAGCCAGCTCTGGTGTTTGGGATGCCCAGCTCAAGGTGTCCCCTGCACCAGAATTGTCACCGGAGCCTTTGGGCCTCCTGGGTTTGCCTGAAGGTCTCCTACCAGTGTGGAATGGGAATTCTGCTCAGAACTTAGTGGCTGTAGGGCCACACTGACCCCCCAGTTCCTGCTCTCTGTGAAACCCAACGATTTTAAACCTTCAGTCACCTTCCTTCACACAGCCCCTGCAGCACCCTGGGCAGATGCTGACAAGCTCCACGCTCTCTGTGACAGGGGAAACATTTCATCACTCCCTTGTCAGGCAGCCACTGCCACCATTCCTGCTTCCACAACAATTCTAAGCCACTGTTTTCTTTTCCTTACAGGAGGAGAGCACGACCCACCAGTCACCACTGATGAGAACTGCAGATGGGGCTCACACACGGGGCTGGGGCTACCCCTGCAGGAGAGAGGGTTTGGAAAATAAGGATTGTCTGTGTGTTATGGGATCATGGAATCATGGAAGGGCTTGGGTTGGAAGGGACCTTAAAGATCATCTCATCCCATCCCCCCCCTGCCATGGGCAGGGACACCTCCCACTGTCCCAGGCTGCTCCCAGCCCCAATGTCCAACCTGGCCTTGGGCACTGCCAGGGATCCAGGGGCAGCCACACCCTGTGCCAGGGCCTCACCACCTTCACAGGGAAGAATTTTTCCCAATATCCCATCCAGCCCTGCCCTCCATCCCTTTGAAGCCATTCTCCCTTGCCCTGTCTCGACACGCTCTTAGAAAAAGCATCAGAATTTTGGAAGCAACCAGAAGGAGACACAACAACTTTCCTTGGAGTCATTTTCATTTAGGGACTGAATTCTGAGAGGGGCTGGCCCAGGTGGTCTCCCCTCCATGTTCAGTGTGCCAGAGGATCCAGGAGGGGCTTTGGCACCCCAGCACAGACAGCAGTGTGCAAACTGTTATTATTAACAACAACACACTCACCACCCTCTCACTGTCCTTTGAGTAAATATTTAAGCAATGGAAACTTGGCTTGCACTTCCCCAGACTGGCAATCTGCTGAGATCCTGCCCTGGTCCCATTACAAAATCCCCATGAACACTCAGAACATCTTTTTCACCACTCCTCCACTTAATGTACATGTTTTAATTATTATGCAGATTCCCGTTTAGGAAATATTTGGATTTGGATGTGTTTGGCCATGTGGTAATCTTTAGGACAAAGGTAAACATATTCTTTGTTAAAGAAAATGTAAATAAAGAATTGCCTGAAATATCTCTGAGAGGTTAAATGCAGGACAATGGGAACCACATGGAAATGTTCCTGCTGTCCCCGTGCAGGAAACTCAGGGATGTTTCCAGGGACTTCGGTGACTGCAGCAGGAATTCTGCTGGGGTGATGTCCTGACCCCATAAGAAAAAGGGAACAGCAGGCTGAGGAATTAGCTGGGTTTGATGCATTTTAAATCACAGAATTCCAGTCTGGTTTGGGTTGGAAGGGACCCTAAAGCCCACCCAGTGCCACCCCTGCCATGGCAGGGCCACCTCCCACTGTCCCAGGCTGCTCCCAGCCCCAGTGGGCAGCCTGGCCTTGGGCACTGCCAGGGATCCAGGGGCAGCCACAGCTGCTCTGGGCACCCTGTGCCAGGGCCTGCCCACCCTCCCAGGGAGGAATTCTTTCCCAATATCCCATCTAAACCAACTCTTTGCCATCTCATACCTGGATTGCCCCAATTGCTTGAAGATCCTTTAATTTACAGAGATGCCACAGCTCCAACATCCACCCTCACTCTGCACAGGGATGGGAGCTCATCCACGGGGTCCCTGCTCATTTTCCAGCTGTTTTTCCTCCTTGTCCAACAGCCACAGTGGGATATGGGTTCTTCCCACACTGCTGGAACTGCAGGGCAGCATTTCCTGGTGGGATCTGATGGCTTTCAGGCCAGCTCCTGACCCGCTGGAAGCACAGGGAGCCCTGCCCTCCAGCCCTGCAGCAGCACAGGATGTGACAGAGCCTTGGTGGGTTCTGTGCCTGTTCTGTGCAGCTGACAAAGAGCTTTGTGACGTTAAGCAGATGACAACTCTTACATGTGTAATCAGGTTAATTACAGAAGCTGTCTGCAATGTTCTCCTGCCCAGGTAAAGGATTCTGTAAGAATTTCAGAACTAATTGAGCCCCATTAATACAGCTGAAGGAAACTGGAGCATTTGCAATTCATGCATTATTTTACATTCAGATGTAATTAATTTGGATTAATTCCTAATGAACTCGTTTTGCTCGTAATCAAGAGCTTCTTTTCCCGGGCTGGGGGAAATGCCTGGGAGTTTTCCCTCCGAGCTTTCCTTGCACAACATCTGCCCTGAGCTGTGTCTGAGGAACAATGGAGAGGCAGATTTACAGGGTGGCAGCTCTCACTCCGGGCCTGCAGAAAGATGAATTAAGCCCTCTCCCAGAAATGGAACATATATACTGCAAAGCAATTGTTATTAGCCAAGATACAGCCAGGGTCACGCTGAGTTCTGTGTGAAGCACTCCTGTGACTAATTTATCTCCAGGGCTCTTGAAAGTAAGAATTTATTTAAATTTTTTTGTCAAGTTGTGCACAAGTTCTTTAAGTGTCCCGCTTAGTTTTCAGGAAAATAAAACCAAACATTGACCAGGATTTGGTTTTGGTTTTAGCAATTTCCTGTGTGCTCGTGCAGTCGTTGGTGGTTCATGTGGGGAAATCTGGGGGGGTTCAGTGGACTTCAAACACTGTCGTGGAGGAAAAGGTGAATTTGGTCTTGCCTAAGTTCAGAGAACTCAGAGCAGAGATGTGGATTAATGCTGGGAGCTCAAGTAGCCAAGAGAATAACTGGAGCAGAAAGAGGAATTCTTGTTCTGCCCTTTGCAATTAAAAGCCAGAGAATCCCAGAATGGTTTGGTTCCCTAAAACCCACCCCATTCCACTCCCTGCCACGGACAGGGACACCTCCCACTGCTGCTCCCAGCCCTGTCCAACCTGGCCCTGAACAATGCTCAGACTTTTGTATTTTCACATCTATTACATGGGGATGCTCATAATTTAAGGGGGAATTGAAATTGCAAAAATTTGAAGACAACTTCAAGAATTCTGCGAGTTGTTCTGGAAGCTGCTCTGGGTCCCTCTGGGGGCAGCACCCCCCCACTCCTGTGCCCTGAGGAGGAGGATGGAAGGATGGACTCCAGCCAGGCTTTCCAGAAAGGAGCTGCAGAATGTAAATGAAAACAAACAAACAAAAAAAAAAAAAACAGGTTTGGGCACAGAAGAAACACACTGCCCACAAATTGCATTTTTCCTGATTTCTGTACAGCTCTGGAATTGGCACAACCTTGTTTAGCTTCAAAGATCTAAGAAAATTCCAGCCTGGGGCTCTTGGATGGTGGCTGAGCGTGGCTCTTATCGCTGAAGTCCTGGGCAATCATTTCAGGCCAAATGTCCATCCCAGCTCTCTCACTCTGTGCTTCCCAGTGTTTGCCCTGGGACACCGAGGGAGGCAGCAAATGTGGGCAGTCTTCAGAGCAGTCTCACATGAAAAATGTATAAAATGGTTAAACACAGCTCCAGTTCCTGTAGAGGAGCATCCTGGAGCATCCCTGGCAGTGTCCAAGGCTGGGTTGGACAGGCATTGGAGCAGCCTGGGACAGTGGGAGGTGTCCCTGTCCATGGCAGGGAAAGAAGATGATTTTTAAGGTCCCTCCCAACCCAAACCAGTCTGGGATCCTGTGTTTCTTGGAAATAATCTGAAAACACCTCTTGGGAGCAAACAGCCACTGATCCTTGAATGACAACTCCCAGGAAAGAGCCAGATGAGTGAATTCCACCAAACACCCTGAAATCTGGGGCTCTGTGTGTGTGAGGAGCATTTCCAGGTCCTCTGGCTGCTGCTCCAGCTGTGAATAAACCCTGATGGATTCCTGGAATGCTTTGCCCACTCATGGATTTATTTCCTGAGTGAAACAGCCCAGGGGAGCCCGGAGAGTCTGTGCCACACAGGCTGACAGGGAAAGGTGGGAGGGAATATCCACAGCCTGGGCCTTGGAATGTCACTGCCTGGTGCACATCTGTGTCCCTAGAGGAGGGCTGGGATCGTGGGGAGCCACCAGGAAGGGAAATTTTCCTGTTATCCATTAATCCCTCACCTGTTAATGGCCACTGTCTCCATCATTCCCCGTGGCTGGGAAACCAAAACACCTTCAGGGGAGCTGGGGATTCCCTGAGGGGATCACAAGTGGATGAAGGGCATGGAGATCCTCCTCCTCCTCCTCACTCAGTGTCCTCCTGGCCTTGCACCTGCCGCCAGCAGGGCAATTCCAAGGATGAGGATGATGGAAGCCTTGCTGGAAAAGGGATGCACAGTGATGGGAAAGGAGGACAGAAGACTTCAAGCTTTATAAAATATTTTTTCCCTTCACCAGGATTTGTGCTGAGAGACACAGGAGCAGCCAACCTCACCCTGGCTACCACCAAACTGCGAGCCTTTAAATACAATTAATGCACACCATCATTTAATTATAACTGCCTTGCTTCGTTTGCAGCACGTGGATGACGTTCCAGTGGTGACTCCATGGAAAGTCTCGTGAGCAGCACTCCCTGAGCTGGGGCTCTCTTGGTGTAAGCAGAACTTCACAAAGGGTCATTTTTATTTTTGACATCTATTTTAAAGAAAATTCCCATCTAAGTAGCAACTTAAGTTTCAGCTCCCAGCAGAGCCCCTCGGTCCCCCAAACAAACTGTTGGCTGAGCATTTATTTGTGCACAAACCCACTGACATTTGTTTGCAGAGATCAAAGTGGGTTTCCAGTTTGCAGCCGAAGCCGTGGCCGCAGCAGAGCAGTGGGAGCCCTCCCCGGGTGTTTGAACAGAGCGTGTTCAACACAGCTCTGCAGCCAAAAATCACACAGAGCCCCGGGCTCCAGGGGCACCCAGGAGCCCTTTGTAGGCTCAGTTTGGGGCTGCAGAGGGAAAACATCCCCGGATCAGTCATTTCCCAGTGCCTTTATTTGCCACTCAAAGCGCAGGGCAGCCAACAGGCTCTGCTCAAGTGATGTGAAGAGGGTTCCAGCTGGGAGGACGTGTTGGGATCTGAAGCCTCACGCTGAAGCTGCTCCTTGCTGCTGGAGATGAATCCCAGCATCTTCCCCTTCTTCTCCCCGAGGACAGCAGAGCTCCAGCTGGCTAAAGGGACCTTCCACAGCTTTTTGTTCAGCCCATCCCTCGGGAACAAGCTGTGAGACCCACTGGGAAATAAAAGTCAGTGGTGACTGTGCATCTAAATCCTGGCAGTGCTGGAATTCCGTGGATCAAGGACTGCGAGAGCCTCTGAAGGGAGTCACAGCCACCTCGTGCTCCTCAGACCCTCCCCACTGGGCAGACACTTGGAATAGCTGCTGTAAAGTTAATGGTATTTAATAAAGGAGGAAAAATCTGCAGGGGGGGAAATATCAGTTCAGTCTCAGAGAGAACAGGGCGAGAGCTCTGGTTACATTTCTATCACCACTTTACCAACATTTCAGGCTTTATAATTTGGATACCAAAAAAATAAAAACCCACCAAACCTGGGCTCCAGGAACAACCCAACCTTTCAAGGACGTGGTGGATTTTAGCTGATGTTGGTTTATGCTCACTGAGAGCAGAGCAAACTATTGGCAGTTGCTGTGTACGGTGGGGTTGATCTTTAAAACATCAATTCATGGGGTGTTTGTCTTTCCCAAGCCTGCTGTCTGCAAATGCTTCAGCAGGCAGAGATCTGGGGGAGTCCTGACCACAGCAGCATATTTTATTTGTTGAAAATCAGTTTTGTATTGTAATAAAGAATATTTGCTGTGGCAGCCTGGGTTTTTTTTTCTGGAGACTGATTTATACCTGTCCAGACAGCTAAAGAAAAATGCCTCAAGACTTAACTGCACAATTCTATTATCCTAAGTATCGACTCTCAGATTCCTGTAGTGAACTGACTGCGAATTTCTGATTAAAAATGAATTCTAATTAATTTAAGGAACAGAGAGAAACAAAAGGAAAACCACGAGCTACTACCTGCCATCACGGATGGGAATGGTCTGGTGTGGATGGAGGGCTGAAAACGTCTGAACAAATCCTGGAATCCCAGAGTGGGCTGGAGAGACCTTAAAGCTCATCTGCCATGGGATGCCTTCCACTGTCCCAGGCTGCTCCAATCCCCTTCCAGCCTGGCCTTGGATACTGCCAGGGATGGGGCATCCCAGCTGCAGGTGGGGTGGGAGCAGCTCTGATCCGTGGTGGAGCTGAGCTGGCTCCCCTGGCAGGACCCGGCAAGGCAGGAGGGAAAACCTCCGGTGGGAACACCATGGAAAGCTCCTTCCCCAAGGGTCCCCTTGAGGATATTTCTACTGTGAGAGGGTCCCCAGGTCTGGAATTGGGGGTCCAGCAGCTCAGCTCCACAATGGGAGGCAGAAGTGCCCAGGGTAACATCACCAGGAGGGTGATTCTGGATGGACTTGGCGCCGGGGGAGAGAGACAGAGGGAGGGGGAGCTGAAGGAGAAGGTGAAAGGCCCAGAGTGACTCAGTTTGGAAGCAGCCTGAGTCTGGGATCCTTGGCAGGGGGTGACTCTGCTGCTGCTCCCTCTCTGCTCCTGGCTGGTGCCCGTTTTCCCACTGGGATGGTTCCATTTGCAGCCCCTTGGGATGGGTGTGCGGGGCCAGGCTGGGCTGGGGCCAGCTTAACCCTGGGAGACACAGCTCAGCTGGGCCAGGCTTAACTTCCCCGGGATCAGCCAGGGGATTCCCTCCTCCTTTGGGGATCTCCTTTCCAGAGGGGAGCTCCAGAAAGTGCCCAGGGATTGACTGTGGTGTCCTCCCCCCTTCTCCACCGACCCTCCACAGCCACCCCCTGCTTTCCACCATCCCAGGCTGCTCCCAGCCCTGCCAGCCTGGCCTGGAGCACTTCCAGGGATGGGAATGGAGGTGACACGGGAAAAGCATTCAGTGGGAATGGAAGAAGGTCACTCGACCATTCAGGCAGCATTCATGAAAAAACCCGTCCTCAAACGCTGTTTATTTAACTTTTTGTTTGCTTTTTTCTAATTCTTTAATATAAACTAGTCATTTTTAATTATTTTAGATGCCACCAGAGCCCGTTTTTTTTTCTGATTTAAGCCAGTTATAAATATAATTTTCTCATTGCGAGCTGAAGGAGTCCCTAAAGCAGTTCCAGATGCCAGACATGGACATTTGTGGCATTTCTACTGGAGGGATAACTTTGGATATTGAATCCAAAGCAACAAGTTTAACAAACAAGAGATAACTTGGCGAGAAGAGAAAATCCAGGCTATAAAATGTAGATGAAACTTCTCCAGTTTGTGCAAAGAGTTTCACAAACGTTGGTTTGAGCAACAGCAACAGCTCGAAAATGAGGCTTGAAAATATGTGAAAGAACTGGGCTGGGGAGAAGTGGAATAAAATGAAAGAAGAATAAAATGAAGAGAATAAAAAGAGTCAGTAAACAAAAAAGAAGTGCAAAACGTTGAAGGAGAAAAGCAGAAAATCTGAAGAAATGCCAAGGAAGAATATTTTCGACAAGGCAGGAATAAAAAATTGAGCTGTATGAGGAAAAGAAAGAAATACCAGCAGTTACAATGTTCTAAAGACAACAAAACTGTGAAAATACTCAGGAGGAAAGAGAAAACATGAAAAACCTCATTTTGTATTAATTGTGCTCCCTTTCAGCCAGCACATTCCAAGGCTGGGAACAGTGCTGTAATGAGATTATTGTTTGCAGCAGGTTATTTATCCCTCAGCTGCTTCCTGTTCAGCCTGGCTGTGTTTGATCTCCTCCTGTCAAACCTCGCCGTGGAGCCCTCGAGTTGTTACCTGAAAACAGAGATTTAACCACACCAATGGATTTGGAACAAAAATCCTCATTATGGCCCCATTTTTCCTAAAGGCTTTGTGTGATTCCCAAAAGCTCAGGCTGCAGCTTTGCAACTTCTGGGCCATCCCAGCCATCGATGTTTGGGGGCTTGGTTTGTTTGTTGACCTTGAGCAGCTCTGGTTTGGGGGGGGCAGTCACCCAGAATCTCCTCATCAGTGCAGTGCCAAGAAACACAAATTAAATTAAATAAGAGAGCCCAAATATTTATACAGAATAATTACATCTGATCCTTCAGTGGTTGTTGGAAATTGCTGCCCTCACAGCATGGCAAATATTTGTATTTTTGGGGAAAACAATGCTGGAAAATAGGCATAAAACCCCCCAAACAAGCAATTAGCTAAATAAAGCCAGGGCTACATTGAGGAAACGTTGTGTGGAGGTGGGAAACGTTGTGTGGAGGTGTGGTTATAGAGGGAAAATTATTTTATTATCATATGTTTTAAACAAGCAGGGGCCCACATTTTTCACGCAACACCACAATTGTGTTAGGCACTAAAATCAGATTTTAAGCTACTTTTAAATGTTCTCCCTTCCCCTCGGCTCGGGGGGTTTGAAAGTGTGGGGTTTGTCACCATTCTCGTGGCTTTCAGAGCTGCTTTTAGCCAGCCCACAATTACCAGAGCTGGCTAATGGACCATCTCTTTGATAAACTCCCTCATTAAGGGGAGCCCAGGACAAAAAACCAGCCTGGCTCTTTAAAAGTTTATCCCTGTGGCACCATCGTGTAAGCATCCATATGGGACAGTAAAAATGGAAGACGACACATTAAATGACATTATTATAAAATGCAATACTCTTGGAATGATCCCTTATTAAATTAGGCTCTATGATCTGAGATGAATTTCCCCGATCCCTAATCCATCACCAGAGAAATATTAAAAGATAGGTCTCAACTGGCATTAGAATCGCACTCAGTCTCTACTTTCATTATTTTGAATTAGGGTGCTACTGGGGGGAAGCCTCTTAATGAGAATTAGAGTGATTCACTGGCCTCCTTTTGGATTTTGACAAGTAAAATATTAACTCTTCAGTCACAGCTGTCGGAATTAAAATACTTGGCAGCCACAGATGCACAAATTAAATTGGCCTTTATGTTTCCATATTGCTGACCTCCTTAGAGGCAAAAACATCAAACCCAACAATAACAGCAAACCCACAGCATGTCATTCCTTGGAAGAAAATATATTTATTGAAGTTTTTATATTTGTTTCAGTTTTGAACACATAATTGAACAAATACAGGACGTTTCTATAAAAGGCTCTTATTTTAATTTTGTGTTCTGTAAAACTTCAGCTACAACTCAGTTCCTCTGCATCATTAATCAGCAGTAAAATAATAAATGAAGTTATTTTGGGGATTTCTTAACTGTTTAAACCACCATAAATCAGATTTACATGCGGTGCATCAGTGAAAACATCTTAATGGCTTTGACTGGCACTTCTTTGGGATTGTTCCTCCGGTTTTAATAGATTCTTTTTGTTAGAAACAGTATTTAAAAATGCACAATTATTGCAAAAGAACAAGACTTTTTATTAGCAGCGCTCCAGTTTGGAACAGCAAAACAAGCTGGAGTTTAGCAATGTCAAGAAAAGATCCTTTCTGATCTTTTCCCCTCTTTCTTTTGATTTACTGCCGTGGCAGTGGAATTTCAATTAGTCTCAGTTAAACACATCTCAATTAATTTTATTTCAACTATAATAAGACTTTCCAAAGTGGAATTTGCAGCATGGAGAAGAAGGGAAAGATGCAGAAGCGATGCAGAGGTGGCTTTGTTGTTGATTTTTTTGTTTTTTTTAAGCTCTCCTTAAATCCCTTGATCCCTCCCACCCAGGGCAGCCCAGGGTTTGTTATCCTTCCCCGTCACCTCCAGCTCCTCTCCCTCCTCCCCAAGGATCCCTCATGGAGCCCGTGATGGGCTGGGAGCAGCTCGGGGTGGGGGGCACTGATGGATGCCCCAGACCCCCCTCACCTTTGTTTCCAATCCCAGCCTCAACTCCTGGACCTGTTCAGTGGGGTTGGACGGGAGCTGTGGCACAGAGGGGGGAATTCTGGCTCCTTGGCACGGGCTCTCCACACACAGATCACAAAGAAAGCAGCTCCACAGAATTCCTTGGAAGGCAGGTTGGGATTTGCCGTGTGCTGACGTGGAGAGGAGAGGCTGCAGTGCTGACAGGATGAGGCACCTCGTGTTTGATGTGAGGAAACAGAGTTTGCTACCCACTTGCTGCTTTCCCAGTTTTCACTCATCCATAACCAGCCAGGGTGGGGTGGTGCCTCTCCTGCTCCTGACAGGGCAGTTCCAGAGCTGATAATGCAGCATCGCTGATATCCAGAACAATCCAGCTCCACAACCTTAATATTTGGAACTATTTTGTTATTCCCTGGCAGGGATCGGCTGGAGGCATTTGCCCTGAGCACATTTTTTGTCCCCCTCTCCCCAGTGACACAGGACACACTTGCTGTGCTTGGGACAAAGGAACCAGCTTCAAGTTGTGCCAGAGAAGCTTCAGGTTGGGTATTTGGGGAAATTTCTTCACCAAAGGACTTGTCCTGTGCCAGGGCAGTGCTGGAGTCCCCATCCCTGGAGGGGTTTAACAGCCCTGGAGATGTGGCACTTGGGGACATGGGGCAGTGGTGGCCTTGGCACTGCTGGGGGATGGTTGGACCCAATGGTCTGAAGGGATTTTTCCTAAATTATTCTTGAGGATGGTGAGGCTGCTCCGGTGGCTGGGCCAGTTTAGGGCAGGACACCCAGGTCTGTGGTCAGGGTTCCTCGTGCTGCTCTCAGTCACACGTGAGGACAGCATTCCATGCACTCCTAAAGCTCTCCTGGAACCACTTCTCCACTGCTTTTATCCCTTTTTATTATTATTGTCATCATCTCAGCCATGCAAACAGCTCCTTCCATGGGGCTGGGGCTTTCTCAGGAGCACTTACCCCACCTTTCCTCCTCCTCACACCCCACTCAGTGCTGAAACCCTCCTCCCTTGGAGCCCCGCTCCAGCCCCATGCCAGCCCAGAATTCCCAGTCTGGACTCTGAGAACCCACACAGAGTTTTTCCAGGCTCTGTGGTTCCTTCCCGGGTTCCTCGGCCGGAGCCAGGAACGCCACGCAGCCCCCTCGGCGTGAGAATTAGTCCTGGGAACTACTTAATCCATCTTCCCTGGAATTAAATGTGCACGGAGAGCTGCCGGGGGCCGCGCCGCGGGCGGCTTTAATTTCTTTTTTAGAAGGCATTAGCAGAACTCGATAAAGGGTCAAGTAATTTCATCCAGCTTGCCACCAGTTAGTTAAGGGGAAGCGACAGGGCTGGAGCCTGACGTCGTTACAACCCCGCAAGAATTATTTTGTCAAACAGGAGGTTTAAAATCCCTTTTTTTTTTTTGTTTTTTTGTTTGTTTGTTTTTGACCAGGAGAGCGATGGCAGGAGGGACAGGCCTGGACTGGGGTGTAGGGATGGGTAGCTGAGCTTTGGGGGGCGGGCTGAGAGCCCCAAATGAGATGGTTGCTGGTGGCACGGGAGCGGGCGCGGAGCGGGGCCGGCGCGCTGGCGGGGAGCCTGGCCGGGGAGCAATTCCCGGGAATTGTGAGCGGACAGTGGGTCCGCGGGGAGCGCTGGCAATCATGGCGGAAACAATGTTTGCATCGATCAGCTGTCACGGTGATTTATGGCTTCATTTTGCTGTAATGGAGAATTAGTGGAAAGATTATCAGGGACTCAACACTTTGGCTTGTTACCCATGTCCAGACGAGCAATTTGTCTCCCTGAAGCAGTGAAATACTTGTGACAGCTCCAACACTTGCCCTAATTCAATCAAGAGAAAATGTTGGAATTAATTTGTTACAAGAAAATTTAAATATGTTCAGCAAACAGTAACCGCAGAGCAGCAGCTGATTTATTGTGCTCGGCAAGATATCGATCCGCTTCGATCTGGCCCATGTTGAGGTTTTAATGTGTAATAATTTCCAATTTAAAGCTCCTTTTCAAGATCACGGGTTTAAAGAGAGGGCAGGCTGGGTCTCAAGACCTGATTAGGAGCCTGTTGCAATGGCTTTGTCAAAAGCCTGTTTGAATGTAAATTCATAGTTATCTTTTGCACTATCTTTAATATTCTTGACATGGATTTTATTGTGTGTCAAACCTCAGGCCAGCTGCCTGCCACAACCATTAATGAAACATCTTAGGAAATAAATCTCAGTCTTTATACAATATTTTTAAAAACCTGAAACATTAGATGTCAGCAAAAAAGGTGGAACTGCATCCTTTTTTTCCCCCCTGCACAGTAAAGCATCAGAGATGGAGCAGTTTTACAGCTTCCCTACACAATTAGATTGAATTATTGTGCAAATGCTATTATGCCACAAGCCTAAATTCCAAAGTCTGCAGGAATATTTTAGGTGCTTGTACAGATCTGTTATCTTCATTGAAGGTGTGACAGCTTATTTGACCCATACAGATCTATAATTTTTAAGGTTTTCATTATTAAAATGCTCTCCCCCAAGGCCTGGAGGGTAACACCACTTCAGGAGGTGGCTGGAGCATTGCAAATTCAGCTCCTTACAATTCATGGAGCAGCCACGGTGGTCTGCAGGCAGTGCCAGCTCCTGTGCCACCCAACTGCTGCAAAAATGGGGGAAATAAAGACACGTGCTCAATGAGTCCTTTCAACCAAATTGTTATGATTGATTAAAGGGAAATCCACAGCTAAAACCTCGTTTAATAACTGCCTTTGTAGCTCCAGTTGGAAGTTTTCTCCAATGTTTTTAGAGCATCAGTGGGTCACATAATTAGAGAGCAATCCCGTTCAACCTAATCAATAAAGAGTCGTCACCACCGTTGGACACATCCATAGCCAAGGAGTTTTTTGCTCATTAGTAGAGTTTATTTTACTTAATCTTAGTTTTTCTGCCTCGGACTGAGCACTGAAAAATCAGCTCTCTTTATCTGAACTGGTTCTGAAAATATTCCTAACAACGCCTGGGCCGTCAAATGCAGGGTTTGGGCACCATCCCCGGGTCAGCAGTGCCGGGAGGTGCAGCCCCCGGGTTCTCCCAGGAAAACCCACACTGGGCAGCTGGATTTTTCCCAAAAGGGTGATGGGAGAGGAGTGTGAACACTTCAGCCCCATCAGGGTCATCCAGGAGGGCGTTTGCACCTTCCCAGTTACAGGAGAAAGGACCAAAGGGCTGGAAGAGCCAAGCTTATCTTAACTCCCTGAGCCATCAGAGCAGCTGCTGCCCTGCACTAAATACCCCCACCCCAAGTGTGTGTAAAAGGCTGTTTGAAGGAGAAATGTTATCCCAGGAAACAAGAGCTGGAGCCACAGGAGCCACTTCCTGGGCTCTGGGCTTTGCTGGCTTTGGAGAAGCCTTTGCAGAGGCAACACTTGGCTCTGATGGAGCTTTTGGAGGCAAACTGTGAAAAATTCCTGGTCCTCCACTCAATTCTGAGTGACTGTAACCCACAAGATGCCCAGTTGGGATCACATCTGATCAGTAAGTAAAACTGAGGTGAATTTGGGCAAAGCAGCCACAGTTTGCTGCCTGGAGCCGCTCTGGTTCAGGGGTGGTGACCTCCACCAGGTGTTTTGGTGACCTGGCAGCACAGTGTCCCCTGCCACAGCCCCAGTGAGGGGACACAGCGGGGTCATGGTCACTGTGCTGGGACACATCCCTCGGACACACCTTGGCCTCCTCCAGACCAGGTGGGCAGAGCTCCCACTGTGTTCTCAGCCTCCTTCCCAACAAACCCTTCCCTGACTCCTCAGCAGGACGAGGCTTCAGCTTTCAAGGGCTCAAAAGACTTCCTCGATCCCAGACGGTGTCTCTGCTCCAAGGATTTAATGCTCCAGCCTTTGCCTGGCGGCCACATTCCCACCTCACTCCTCTCCATGGTGGAGCTGAACATCTTCCCCCTTCCTGAGACATTGTCCCTATATCCTTCCACATGTGTGCACTCAGTGCCTTTGGAAAAGCAAACACAATTTTATTAAATTTTGTGCATGAGTTGGATCATAAAAAAGAGGGATTGTGGACATGTTGTAGCAGCTTTATGAGGGGAGGTGTCCCTGTGTTTCTGAGATTCGCTCTGACTGGGGGCTTCAGGATTGGGAATTAATATTTTTTTATAAATGCTGTGCTGATATTGTGCTCCCACGGCTGCAAATCCATAATTACAACTCAGTTTTTCATTACAAACTAGAAACGTAAATATTTCTGTGGTCTTTGATGGAATTTAACTTCTGCAGCAAATAATATCTGCACATGTGTTTCCTATCTTGCTCTTTCCCGTGTAATACCAGGCAGGCTACAGCCAGTAAAATATTATTATAAAAGTCCCTTTGTTGCAAATCTTGACCAAAAAATCCAAGGTTTGCTATCAAAAGTGTTCCTGAGGGCTCCTGGGAGCCAGCAGAGTTCTCGTGGTCAGAAAGGCCCGGGCAGGAGCAGCTTTGTCCTTCATGGTCACAGCTTCAGGGGGTGTCCCCTCCATGAGCTCCATTGCACCAGAGACCCTCCCATCCCCTTCTCCTCTCAGTTTTAGGGGCAGCCAGGCTGCTGCTGGGAGGTTTTGGGGGGCTGTGAGCCCTCAGCCCCCTCAGAGAGCAAGGCTGAGCATCCCTGGGCTCCGCAGCCTGGCAGGGAGGGAGAGCCCACACCAGCTCTGTGTGACCTGGAGGAGAATCAGGCCTTGACATTTCCAATTGAATTAGACTGATATTCAAAACAGAGATAAACTGACATTTAGAACAGTCCAACGTTCTGTTGTTTCAATTTGCTTCTTTTCTTTCTTCATTTTTCACGGCTCAAGGCTCCACCACACTGGAAGTGGCCCACTGGGGGTCTGCTGCTGGATCATGACCTGCAGGGACCCCATGGCTGAGGTCTCCCTCTTGTTCCTCCAGCCCTACAAGCAAGAAGGAGCCTCCTGGCTGACTCCAGTGGGACGCAGTGTTGTCCTCACCCGTTAATGTGTCAAAATGCAACACCAGAATCAGCTCGTGATCGCTCCCGAGCCGTCGGGAGCAGTGCCAGCTTAAATTGTATTAAAATGTTGGTCAACAGTGCTAAAAGGCAGCATTGTAGATTAATAATATCAAGAGAAATCTAGAAACCTCATCTCATTTTCAGAGCCCTGCATTTGGTTTTCTTCCCTCGCTCTCTGCTTGAACAGCCAAGAACTGGTTTGGTTCCTTCTGTGCCTCAGTGAGCCCCGAGAAAGGAGCTTTTCCAGCTCCCACTCATCAGCCTGGCCCTGCAGCCACGGGCTGCAAATCCCACTGGGGGATGTTTATTTGATTTTAAAAAGTCCTATCAGAATCTGGATCTGCTTCTGCAATTGTCTTCAGTGCTGAAATACAAGTTTAGGGGCTGCTCATGGCTGCAAACACCAGCATTGGGAGAGGGCTGAGAGAATGGCATTCCTTTCAAGTCAGATTTGCACAAAGCACAAAAAATCCGAGGAAAAATAATCTTTAAATAAGTTACCAATTGTGAACTTTCTAGCAGTGCCAGCCATTAACAATAGACACTCTTGGGGTGGGTTTTTCTCCCTTCCCATAACAATTTTTTCTTTCTGCAAGGTCATTTTAGGTCCTCAGCCTCAATAATTATTTGCTCCGCGAGCCATTGCAGACAGGGCTGTCTTCAGCCTCTCAGCTCGGAGGGAGAAACCCGATCACGCCGTGGGATCCTTCCACAATCTCTGCCAACAAAAATGGCTTTATTTTGCCCAGAATAAGGATGACAAGGGGTGTCTCCACAAGGCTCTGGCACCTCTTGGGCTCTGCCTCCCACCCTCCGTGGCCTCGAAGCCGGTGGGAAGGACGGGGCTCTTCCGTGGGGGTGAAGTCCTGGCTGGGCTTTTCCAGCATTCCCATTGTTGCACAGCTGAATCCAATCACTGCTATTTGTTTTTCAAAACAGGGCCCAGCTCCCTGTTGCTGGATGATGTTTTCATCCGCTGACATTTAAAAGAGCTATTTCAAAATGAGCTGAGAACGTTTCTAGAATTCCTCTATTTTTAAGGTTTTATCGAAATCGGCTTTTAATTATCTGTTTGGAAATAACTGTTAGTAAACAGCTCCGTGCCTGCTCTGAAGGCACTCACCAGACCTGTAAAAACCAGCTAAAAACAGCACATTTGGGGAAAGGAGATGGTTTTTCCAAGCCCACAGAGTGATCAGATAATGCTCCAGCCCACGTGCTGCGTCCCAGACAGCGTGGCTGTGATTAACCATTTCCATCAGCTCCTGAATTGTTGTTCCAGTCTAGAATAAAGGTAGAGCAAAGTTATTAAAAAAAGAAACAGCCTCTTCCTTGGAAAACCTACAGCCCCGGGGCAGCTCCCAGCAGGAGCAGATTTCAGGAATTTCTGAGCATCCTGTTGTGACGGAGGGTCATTCTGGGGGATGTGTTTTATGAAGGTTGGGAAATTAGTTTTGCTTGATTATGGTTAGGACTCTCTTCAAATGATCTGCCAGGACTTCAGGATGTCGAAGAAGAAAGGGGAGAAGAAATTAAGCCCTTCAGAAGACAATTTTGACCTGCTGAGCTGTTGTGTCTCCTGATCCTGCCACAAAGAGCTACCAGATGTCCCTGTCTCATTTCCAGGAGTGTTTCAATAATTTACATTCCCAGAAAAACAAGAAGCCCAAAGACCAAGGTTGGCTCATGTCTGCTGTGGCCACGGGCTTTGCCTACTTGCCATCACCACACGCAGCCCCACTACAACAAATTACTCATCATTAATTATCAGCAAATTGTCAGAGTGGAGTTTAGGCCTCTGTAATGTCAGCTCACAATTAATTTAATTCACCCCCAGCCTAACCCAGGTTTGACTCTGGTGCTTCTCTCACTCAAAGACAACAATCCCTGTGCCCAGATCAGAAGGAAAGGTTGCCAGAACCTTCTGAGGAGTGAGGGGACCTGCAGCAGTGGTTTCCAGTAAGGCATCAACCCCTATCCCAACAGCAGGGCCCAGGTGAGATGGGGACATTTGGGCATTGGATGTCCCATGAGTAAGGAGGTTTCGGAATGGTTGTGACCTCTGAGGAGGTGACATGTCATGGAATCATAAACCCATGGAATGGTTTGAGATGGAAGGGACCCTCTCATTCCAACCCCCTGCCATGGGCAGGGACACCACGGAGCCTCCCTTGCTGCTTGCAAAGCTTTTGGCATTTTGTGATGATCTGCCAGAATTTGGCTCTCTTGGTACAAAGGCCACATTCCGACCTGAGATGACTGCTTAAATCCCACCCGGCAGAGCCAAGAGAATCAATTTACCTTATCAAGCTCCAATGTCTAATTAGAGCTCTCCTGACACCGTCTCCAGGCTGGGTTCAGCTCGTCCTGGAGGCAGTGTAGCCCTTTTATTACTTTCTACAACTTAATCACTGTGTTTTAAAGACATTTTCTCTGAATTGCTCAAAGGTTAGCCCCTCTGTCAATTTAAGTCAATATCCTCTTCTTTTCAAAATTAATTGCTATTAATTAATCACCATCTGAAGGAGTTTATTGGTATTGATTGGCTCCCTTTTGTGTGTTTCCATGAGGTCTCTCATTGGTCCTCCTGGCTGGGTTTGTTTTTCACCCACGCCACGGAGCCCGTTTGGGTCAGCGTGGGTTGGCAGCAGCTCCAGATGAGCATCCCAATCTCCAGGATAATCTCAAGGATATCCATGGTGTAGGTGACTCTGGCTTTTATAGTATTCTCTGAATTTCCTCAGTCACTTAAAATACCAGAGCCCTTCTTCCAAACCTATTCCCAGTGTTTTGAAAACGTGTCTTGGTTTGGGGTTCCTGGCACCCTTTTTCCTGTGTCCACAGGTCTGGGGAGCTGTCCCAGCACCCACATCTCAGTGCTGTGACCCTTGGGCACAGACTGGGAGCGTTTAAGCAGGACAAAACTGCACATCTTTCCCTGCTTCTCCTGCAGTGGGAAGGAGAAGACCTCGCCAAAAAATCTCTGTGCAAGGCTCTGCTCCCCGCTGCTCCGCAGTGCCGGCGGGGGGCAGGAGGGTGGCAATGGAAAAGCATTAATTTGCTTTCAAGTTTTGCACCATTATTGGCATTTTCTCTCCGACCTTTTTCCCAGTGTAATCAAATAGCAGCGATCAATACATTAAAAGTCAGTTTTCCTTGGAAGCCTCTCCTTGCAATGTGTAGTGACCAGTGTGGCACCATTCTCCCAGTCAATCATTAAACTGGAGTTTGAGGGGGGTTAAAAAGACCCCAGGTCAAGCTGGGGCCTTACAGGGCTGAGCAGAGTGGGAAAATGCAGCAGGAATGAGGAGGTGGTGGGAAGAGGTTCCAGACTGAAGGAGAACCTGCACTATTAATAATGTGCTTTCCACAGAATGAGGAGCCATTTAAACACAGATTAATCCTGGGATGGATTTTATTCCAACAGACCCATCAGCAGCAGGGACTGGAACACTTCAGACCTCCCCTCCTGGCCCTGGGACACCCTCAGGATGATTCACAGCTGAGAGCAGAACAAGCCACGCTTCCCACCCAGACAGCAGGACCCACCTCAGCTCCTTCCCTGAGGATGAGCAGGGGGTGATTCCCAGGGCAGAGCTTCCCACCAGCTCCCGTGGGAACACCCACGGACGGCTTTTCCAGCTGGTAGGAGGGGGGTCTCGTGGTCCCCCCAGTTGGTGACACCACGGGCCCAGGGCAGTGGCACTGTCACACTGTGTCTGACCCAGGACTGCAGGAGACACGTTCCAGGCTGCTGAGCGCTGTCATTTGTCAGCCTCTGAAAAGACAGAATTCCTCCTCTCCAAAGCTTCCCCAGCTCCCCGGGGATGTCGTCAGCAGCTTTCGCCGCCTTGAAAAAAAATGTCATTTTTCTTTTTAAAGAGTACTACAATTATTATCACCAGGCCTCGGGGCACTTCACCCCAAATCACACAATGCTATTTCGGGTCTCTCTTTTACCACAAATGTTCAAAACCAGCTGCTTAAATCCGGTTTTCAAAAGTGAATTGGGTGTTTAGCAGCCCGAAAGTCTCTTGGCGTCTCTGAGATGCTGTGGCAGCTGCCAGAAGCACCCAGAGGCTCCGTCCCGAGGCCAGGGACCACGTCAGGAGTGTCTTTCTGGGATCCTGCAGGGTGAGATGGGTTTGCTGGAACTTTTCTCCTTGCCTCACTCTTCAGGATGCCCAGATGTGAGGATCCAGCTGTGCAGCACTGGCTCGGGCAGGGTCACTCTTCCTCACCTCACAGAAAATATGGATTACATTTTGTATATATGGCTTTTTGGATTAAACCTTGCTGAATTTGAGGGGCTAATTACTCCTGGGCCAGGGCCCACAGGAGTTTTTTCCCTCTGCAGCCTCTCCTGACCATGTTTATGTGTGAGTCTCCCCGAGCACCTCCAAGACTGAAAGCTTTTCTTTACGAGACAGATGGAGCTGTTCTTTCCAAGAGTGAGCAATATTTAACCTTAAGCACTTTCAAATCCGGCCTCAGGAATATTGAGATGAAAGCCTCGTGGCACTAAGCTCCTTTCAAATGGATATTGCAGCAGAGCTGCCTGGACATTAGTCTGGCTGAAGCTGAGCAGTGTTTAACATGCTGCCCGTGTGCCCGCGCTCCTCGAGGAGCCCCGACAAGAATAAATACTCAGCTTTCAGATTTAATTTCCAGCGGCGGCTCTGCTCTCGCTATTGTGTTTCTTCTGAGCATCCTTTATTGGACTTGAAGTTCCTGAGAGTGGCAGAGAGGGTGTGGTGGGATGGCTTCACCCTCTCCCTGCCAGCGGCGAGTGCAGGGACAGGGGACAACGGCCCTGGTGGCTCAGCATCCCTATGACACCGGTCACCAGCATGGAGGTGCAGTGCCCATGGGGTTTGGGTAGGAAGGGACCTTAAATTCATCTCGTTCCACCCCTGCCATGGCAGGGACACCTCCCACTGTCCCAGGCTGCTCCCAGCCCCAATGTCCAGCCTGGCCTTGGGCACTGCCAGGGATGCAGGGGCAGCCCCAGCTGCTCTGGGCACCCTGTGCCAGGGCCTGCCCACCCTCCCAGGGAACAATTCCTTCCCAATATCCAATTCAAATCTACACTTTTTCAGTTTAAATCCATAAGCTGCAGCTATTGAAATGACAACATTCAATCAATAATCATAGAATTATAGAGTTATTTGAGCTGGAGAATAACAGCTGGAGAGAATGAAATGGGAAGTACAAACATTTTCAAGAGCTTTTAGGTTTTCTCTTGCCCTGTTGATTGGATTCTTTACATGCAAATCCTCAGCTCAAAGTTGAGCACTTTGAGGGGAAAGTGAATGACTTTTTCTTAGGACCTTGTGTATCCTCTCTCTGAGTTTTCCAGGGAGCCCCTTTTGGCTTTGTCCTCTGCAGAGGCCCCATGGCCCGGCCACGATCTGTATTTGTCTTGATCAGGATATTAAACCCCAATCGTGCACAAAGCACCGAGGTCCCAGTGCACCACTGTTGAACTAAGAAATCATTATCATCAGCCAGAGGAGAGGATGGATGATGGATAATGGGTCTCTCCCTGCTCAGCGATCATTACGCTCCTGCCGATGAGGCAGCAACTGTCTTAAGTCCCATTAGTGGATGATGGGCTGTCTGGAAGAGGATCCTCATTCCTGGGCAGGCAGCTCAGTGCCTTAACCCCGGCGGGGAGGGACTGTCCCCTCCCAGCCCAGCCCCCAGCATGTGGGAAAGGTGAAGCGGCGTCTCTCCTCGAGGCAGAAAAACTCACAGACTGGAGCTGAAATGCAAAATGCACCCTCCTGAAGGGTCTGCTGGGCAAAAAAAATACATTTAGGGAAGGGTTAATGCAAGTTCGAGGGAGTTTGAGAGTTTATAACTGAGAGTTGTCTGCTGGTGTTTTTCATGTCTGCTCGGCTCGGCTCGGGTTAAACTCTTCCCGCATCCCCGGGCTGCAGCATCCCGGCCGGGCTGGGGCTGGGGGAGCGCAGGGAGCGGAGCCAGCGGTGTCACCCACGGGTGCTCAGAGCTGTGCACGCCCGTGTCACGGCCACTCTGGGGGTGGGCAGAGCTGCCTCAGCAGAGAAGGGGAGGTGGTGCGGGAGCCACCCCCGGGTGATGCGGGAGCCACCCCCGGGTGGAGCAGGAGGAGGTGAGGATGCTACCAGGCCTGGGGGAACAGCTCTGGGGGGTCTGAGCAATCCTGTGGGCTGCTGGCATCCATTGCCAACGCTGGCTCAAAAATGCTCTGGGAAGGGCAGAGTTTCTCCCGATCTTGCAGACTCAGACACGGCTTCCTATCACAGCCAGTTCCGTTTTCATGGAATATTCTCCTGTTGCTGTGTGATCCTTGAGTCCTGCAGCTCCACATGGCACAGGAGGGATCTGTTAATCCCAGACTGGTTTGGGTTGGAAGGGACCTTAAAAATCATCTCCTTCCATCCCCTGCCATGGCAGGGACACCTCCCACTGTCCCAGGCTGCTCCCAGCCCCAATGCCCAGCCTGGCCTTGGGCACTGCCAGGGATCCAGGGGCAGCCACAGCTGCTCTGGGCACCCTGTGCCAGGGCCTGCCCACCCTCCCAGGGAGGAATTCCTTCCTGTTCACAGAATCAGAGAATCTCTGGAAGGAGCTGGAAGGGACCCACGAACATCACCAAGTCCAGCTCTCGATGCCCAAGCCCCAGCTGGGAACCTCCCACCACAAAGAGTATCTAATCCACCAGCTGACCTAAGCCTCTCTCACTTTAATGCCCCATCCCTCTGCAAAAGCGTTCGTGGATCTCAGTCATTTTAAGTAAACTTTGAGAAATTGAATTTTAAGTCGTATCTAAATCAGATCCGTCCCTGGCCTGTGACCTGGGCACATGGTAATGAACAGAGGTATCTGCTGGGTGTCCCTGGGGAGCAGCTCTTCCCGTGGCAGCTTTGCTCTCGATTACACAGCCCCGACTGCGGCTGCCTCGCTGTGATTCATCCTGACGTGATCCCCTGGTGATGAGAGCCCAGGACAGGATCCTGTATTTAGCTGGAAATACATTTAAAAATGCATTCTGGAGGGTTTTCTTTAAATTATTAAAGAACAGTAATTCACCTTTTAAACTCACCAAGATGTAAAGCACTTTATGGACTATCCTTCAAATCGTTTAAAAAATCTTCAGATCCCTCTCTTGGTGCTCTCATAACTATTTAGTAAAACAATAATAAAACCAAAACCGATACAAATGTTGCCTGTTGTTTAGAGAAGTAAATATCCTTGGTAAGTCTTAGCAAAGCACTTACAACAGAGTGGTTTGGATGCAGTCCAGACTGTTCAATAGTTAATATATTATTCATATTAATAAAATAATGTTTGGAAAGGCACCAAGAGTCATAATCTGCATAGCCAGAGCTGGGGTTTAGCAGTTAGTTGACAATTAGTTGCCAGTTGAGGGTTTCCCATGTTTCTCTGACTTTTATTGGGCCGTGAAGAGGATTTCAAGCCAAGTCATTGTCACAGCTGTGATTTATTCAGCATTCCCGGTATCCAAAGCGAGCTTCTCCTGGACCCCGGGGCTCGGCTTTCACCCCGAGGGCTCCATTCACCGTAAAATCAAATCCCAGCGGGACACGAAGTTTGCCAAGTTCCTGGGTGCCCTGGCTGGGGACCCCGCTGTGCCCCTGGCCCCGGCCAGAGCCCTGCCCGGGCTGTGCCCCAGCAGCTTGGAGGGGCTGAACCCTCTTGCCAGAGCAGAGGAAAACAAACGAGCCATTTGTAACCCTTAATTTAAACAGCTCCCGAAGTAATAGTATAAATAGTATAATGCAATTGTAATGGCCAATGAATTATGCATGCAGCCTCTTCCCTCTTTGAATATGCATGAGGCAGGAAATCGCCAAGTGGCACAATATTGCTGCTTTAGTGCTTACTGAGAGCCCTGCCCGGGCTCTGGGGACAGCCAGCCCAGGGCTGCAGCTCCCCTGTCTCCTGCTCAGCACAGGGATGCTCCAAACCTGCTGAGAAAGAGCTTCTGCTTGGGACAACACCAGCACCACACCCTGCACTTCCAGCCTTGGGTCAGGTAGGTGTAAATAGCAGAGCCAGCCCCAGCTTTGTACAGTCTAGCTTAAAAATCAGGATAATATCAAACTAGTTTGAGAAGCTGAAGCAAATAAATTAATTTCGGTGACAGGAATAAAGTGGATCTAATTAGAGGTCTCTCTGCAGTGCCTCGTTAGTGTGGTTGGTAAGTAAATGAAATTTCAGCAGTAGTGAGTTAGACTATTTGTCTTGGGGTATTTTTAGGATTCACAAAATGCCAACAAACTGGGTTTTCCTCACAGAAAATTTCCTTCATCAGATGTCTGGGGGCCTTTTTCACAGAGCACGGCACAGCCACTGCATTTGCATTCCTTGGGCACTTCCCTCACTCTCTGCAGCTCATTCATAAATTGAAACAAATCAAAGGGATTTTTGGAGACAAATGGATTTTAGCTGTCTCATTGCCTGCCTGTAACTCCACAGAGCAACGTGCTGCCGTTGAATCTGAGCACTTCAGAAACTTCATCCTTTTTCCCCCTGTGAATAAACGACTCCTTCTTCCTCCTGCGGGTGCCAGCGTCCTTGGGCACAGACACCCCCACATCACAGGGTAATTTTATTAGAGGCCTGTGCAAGGAGCAGTCATTTGTCAGTCTTATTCAACGTGAGGCAGCTGCTGGTAACCTGCAATCCCGGACTGTCAGTCAGCAACGATTCCCTGTGACTTTCAGTGCCTAGAAAGTCATACCCCGTGGTAATTTAATGAGCGGGACATAAAAATTCTGGTCATACCCATCCAGCAGTGGTCCTGACAGATCATTTAGTGAGAAACCCTCTCTTCAGGACAGAGCCCTCCGATGGAAAGCTCAAAGTTACCCCATTAATTATGTCCTCAACACATCAGAACCCCAAAACCCTGGCAATTCATGAGGCTGATGTTTTCGGGATGTGCTGCCACCTCCGATCCTGTTGTTATTACAACACCATAAGGTCTGGACTTCGGGAATTTAATCAAATTAATGGAGATGCTGTTCTGGAGAGGTGGCCAAGGGACACGTGCCCTGAGCAGGGAGTGACCTGGAGCCTGACTGAGGAGCTCTGCTCCTTGATGAAGGAAGCTGAGAGATCCCAGGAGCTCTGCACGCTGTTTGCAGCTTTCCAGGATTTGTTTGTTATGCAAAAAGAGGTTTTTTTGCATAAAAGCTGAGGTTGCTGCCAGGGAAAGGTACAGGTTGCATCTGTGTGAAGGCACTTGGGTGCTTTCTGCCTGGTCCCTGCTCACAGCCTCCCCTGACACCTGGAATGACAAGAACTGGGAATAGCAGGGGAAAAGCTTCCCAAACCCCTCCTTTTGTAGGGCTGGGATAAAAACCTGCATGAGCTTTTGCCCCATTTGCAACCTGAATTTCTGTATTTTACAACAACCCCTGTGATGCTGGCAAAATGCTTGGATTGGGATTTTGATGTTCAGCTTCCACCTCCAGAAATGCTGGAATTAAACACTATTTTTAGGGCAGACTGAAGTGTCCAACGCCAGGTTGGACAGGACTTGGAGCAACCTGGGATAGTGGAAGGTGTCCCTGCTCATGGCATGGGAGTGGAATAAGAAGAGCTTTAAGTCCCTCCCAAACCAGGATTTTAAGCCTGATTTTAACACAAGAGCAGCCTCAAAGAGGTGGCCCAAAATCAGGGCCTACCCATTGCAATCAATTCTAACACGAACATCAATTTGAACTGGGGTTTCTCAGCTTTATCAGACTGCAGAGGTTTGGACATCTAAATTAGTATAAAGTTCTTAACAGATTTTCTGCCAATGGCTGTGATTAACATCTTTATTAAAAATTTTTTACATGGATTAAATTCAGACACTTCCATTCTGTTCCACAGTGTGACTGCCTAGAAATTGGGCCACACAGGATGATTCATAAAGTTTAGATACCAGAATAACATCCTCAGGCAAGACTAATTTGATTTCCCCCCTCCCCTCAAACATGTTGCCATAGATTTTCCTAAATGTTTTACAAACAGTTATTAAAAGCACATTGAGAATCTGAATTCCCTGTGGGCAAAATGTTTTTGTACTTAACTTTCATTTAATTCAATAAAAAAAAATCCCATCTGGTTGGAGTTGCAGCAAAACATGGGAAAATCCTTACCCAGCTATCACAACAACAACGTGAACCCACAGATTGCTCGTGGCCACCTTCCCTCACCCCATTCCCTCTGGGGCTGGGCAGGAGCCAGGTTTGGCTGTGGAAACCCCTCCAGGGATCAGGATAAGGCAAAGCTTCGGGGGGCTCAGACATTTCCCCCTTTCCAAGGTGGGCTTTGCTGGATTCCAGGAGCATCCTGGGCCCGTCACACCGTGGGTCACTGGGTGCTTGCACAGTGGTGGCTCTGGCTGGGCAACTTTTAATCACAGAACCATTATGGAATGGTTTGGGTTGGAAGGACCTAAAGCTCATCCCATTCCACTGCTGCCATGGGCAGGGACATCTTCCCCACACCAGGTTGCTCAGGGTGGTATCAAACAATGAGCAGGTGCTGTGGGGCTGGCACACCCTCCTTACAGCAGCCATCAGAGACATCAAAACCACTCCAGCATTAATTTATTGAGATTCAAAATACCCATTTATCAGCTTGTGCTTTTAAATAGCTCCTTACTGAGCAAATAGATGGGAATTAAAAAAAAACCCAAACAACCCAACACCCACCACCCCCTTTCAAATCTCCCTTCCCTTAACAGCCCTGTAAATTTTCAATGTCATATTCCTGTGCATGGCTGCCCTTAATCTGACAGTGTCACAAGGATCTATCTTCATTTTCTCACTCTTTTCATAATCTAATCCTCAGCTCTAACATGCAATTAGTGCCCTCCTCGCCCCCCGCATACCAAGCAGGCTGATTGCTACAGCTTTCCCTGTGCAATCCATTTAGCCCCGCGCCTCATAATGAATATGTACATTTGGAGGACCTCGCCGAGGAGGGTCACAGGCAATCAACCTTGAATTCAATTATGCGAGTCAAGGTTAATGACTCGGCGCAGTGGTCAGAGGCAGCGCGGCTCCCGCAGATTAAATCAGGCTGTCACAGCTGCCAGTGCCGCGTGCCGGCAGCGCGACAGCGCCGGGACAAGGTGCTGGCACCGCGGGACCCTGCCAGACCCCATCGTCCTGCTTCCCCTCGGCCCCTAATGGGATCCGGCAGCGCTGGCTGGGGGCACGGGGTGGCTGTGCCCTGCTGCTGCTGCTCCCGGGGGGGTGGGCATGGGGGCAGCGCTGCCGCCCGGGAAAGGGGCATTGTACCATCAGTACTCGGCAGGAGAAACCCCCGACTCCAGCTCTGTGCCACCCCGTGGTCCTCAGGGAACCCCGGAATCCCACACAAGGGGTTCTGCGGGCTGCGGGTGCGGGCGGGTCGGTGCCGCGTTCATCCCGCAGCGCTCGCCCCTCGCTCGGGAGCCGCTGCGGCGGAGCTCTGCCAGCCCCGCACGGCCTGAGCTCCGCGGGCAGCCCCGAACAGCCCCGCACACGCAGCCCGAGCACGGAACGGAGGCACAGAGCCCAGAGGGGTTCTCTGCGTGCGGTTCCGAGGTGTTTAATGCAACACACCCCAAGGGAACAGAGGCGTGAGGAACCCGGACCCAACAGCCCCCGCCGGTTTGATCCCCGGAGCTCCCAAAGGCGGGCACAGCATCCGAAGGCTGGGGGCAGAGGCGAGGCTGGGGGACATAACGGGGGCAATGGAGAAGGGATGAGAGCAGGGAGAGGACCAGTGAGGTCCAGACAAAGGGAGAAGTTTCTGGCACAGGGCTGAAGGCAGAGACCACTTTTGGGCCAACTTGTGAGTGTGAAGTGGACTCATCACCGCAACAGAGCTCGCCTGCTCCCGCTGCCCTGCTCATCCCAGAGCTCCTGGCACCGCGCTGTGCCCAGACAGCAGCAGCCAGCACGGCCCCGGTGCCACACGGGTGCCTCTGGGGCGCGGAGCCTTCTCCAGCCCTGCCGGCGCCCGGCACCAGCCGAAGGCTGCCACGGCTTCCCCAGCCCCAGGTGGCACCTGCCGGGAGGGGCTGCTCCAAGCCCAGTCCTCACCCTCACCACCCCCAGGACTGATGATGTTGTTTCAGGACAGCTTCCCAGCTGATATTTAAATGGCACCCACTTCTTTTGTTTTGTCTTTCAGGGACACCATTTTTTCTTTGCTCCAGGACTAACGATGGTGTGAAAGGGCTTAGGACAGGCTGGAGATGGGGCTTTGGTGAGGGACTGCAAGCATTTTATGGCACATTTCCACACCCGCGAGGGTTCGGTTGCACCCCCTGGCTCTGGGGTTTCCCAGCTGGCCTTTCGTTCAGGGCAAAGGCGCTTTGTGCAATGTGTTCACCCTAAGAGAACCAGAATCCATGGGAATGCCTTCCGGAAAGCCCATCGCTGTGGAGGGGTAATGGCAGAGTTCCTCCACAGCGGGATACTGGGACCAGTGCTGGCTGCGACCCCCCCCCGGCTGCCCCCTCCTGTCAGGGAGCTGTGCAGAGCCACAAGGTCCCCCCTGAGCCCCCTTTGCTCCAGGCTGAGCCCCTTTCCCAGCTCCCTGAGCCTCTCCCGGTACTCCATTCCCTTCCCTGGGCACTCTCCAGATCCCTGTGCTGGATTCCAGCCTGTACAGGGATGTTCAGTGCTGGCCCCACAGGACCCTGCCCTCCCTGGGCACCGGGGGCACTCCAGGGGCTGGAGCTGGGCACAAAGCCCCTGGAGCAGCCAGCCCTGCCTCCCCCTGCCCATCCAAGGCTTCCCACGGGGCTGCACGCCGAGGAGGGAGTTATTTAGTGGTGCAGACAAATTAAAAACATAAATAACCTTCGACTGTCGGAATCTTTTCAATAAAAACAAATTATGGGGTTTATGTATGTAAAGCAGTTTCGCTTGGTGTGAAGAATCTTTTACAGGTGATTTATGCTGTTATTAAATATGGGGCAATTTTTAGAACGAAATCACTGCTGTCATTTGGGGACCATTACATTGTATTTAACACAAATTCCTAATGAACGTCCTTTTCCAAATTTTCTTCCAATGCATGGATTTTAAAAGAGAAACCCCTTTCTTTAAAAAAGATAATTTTGTTTATTTTGTCTTCTTTCCCTTCCTTTTCACCGGAGAGGACAAATGAACAGTTTCAGTTCCTATAACTGGGCTGGGCAGAGATGCAGCCCAAGACCTGGCAGAGCATTTCAATATATGCAAATTCCTCATCCCTCACTTGGAAACATTTCCCGTGCTCAGATGGGCATCCATGACCTTCCAGCAGGTGCCCATCACTCTCCACACTGCCCAGTGGCACTGCCTCAGGAGATGGAGTTTTGGAATATTCTCACATGTTCCTTGCTAAAAGCTGAGGGATCTTCTGGGTTTATTGTATTTTCCTCTGTGTCTTTACAACCAAAATGTTCAGGACTTGGATGAAATTGTGGAGAATCCACTCTGCCCAGTGGCTGGGATGTCCTCATCCTGGCCATTCTCAGAGACTGAGGAGTGGAATATTTTTAGGATTATCTGATTAGAGCCACTTAAAATTGCTTTAATTAGATTATTGAATATTACAGCTCCAGAGGAAGCTGTGGGGATGAATTAGTACCTAAACAGTTGAGATTGTAATTGGTCCATGAGTTTACCTATAAAATATAGGATCTCATCTTCCAGGATTTATTTCAGTTTTCTCCAAGTACCTAAGAAGTCTTGCAGGGGCTGTCAGGGAAAAGCAGTGAGGTTGTTTTCCCCCATTTAATTATGATATAAATGGTAGGCAGGGAAAGGGCTCGGAGGGAAACTTGGAAAACAATTTGGGGTACAGGTGATATACTGGTGTGACTGGCACCGATATCCTTAAGTTTCCAAAATAAATTCAATTGTAGCAAAATATTTTCAGTTGTAGCTGTGAGACCTGACATTTCAAACCACTGTCATTATTGCACACATTTACATAAAATGACACTTTTGTATTAATAAAGAACACCTCAAACCCAAACCTTCAGACACTTTTCTGGGAGCCTCCAAAGCTTCCTGAATGAGTACTGAGAGTTAAATAAAGCTTTCCAAAGGATTTATCAGGTAAATGTTATGGATTGCTGTGATTTAATTTATGGGATTGTTTGACTTTCAATTACCAGGCTTCGCACTGAATCACTTTATATTTTGAGCTCTGTAAGTAGCACTCCTTACACTCGATCTTTCATTTGGGGAAGGATTATCAATAATTAGACACCATGGCCTTATTGATCAACTAATCAATAACCACATTAATCATCAGCAGTCTGAAAACAATTCACTCTTTGCATGAAAAGGACTCGGTGCAATAAATTAACATCCTGTGCCTCACCCCCTGCAGGCGTTACCTTTGTGAGAGGGGATCTCTGAACCTGCTGCTTCACACCTAGAAAAGCTTTGCTCTTTTTCTTTTCTTTTTTTTTTTTTGGAACTTCTTAATTAATTAAGTTTGAGTTGTTGTTTCTTGATTTTCTGCTTCTGGTGTGTCACTAACAATAACTTCTGACCCAAAAATGAGTTGGGATGGAGGGAGAATCTCCAGAGGTGCCAGTTTATCCCCAGCAGGGCAGTACAGAAGGATGGCAGGGTGAGCTCCCATCTGCATCCTCACCACCCCAAAGCTCAGCCGTGGAGCTGCCCCCCAAACCAGCTGCTTCACACAAATCTCTCTCTCTGAGTTTTTTCCCTTTTAATCGCTCAAATTTTCCCAGGCATCCTAAATAATTATACCTGCACGTTATACAAGTTACACAGGCTTTCCTCAATCCAGAGTGGAACACCTGATTAAGTTTGTGTTTGCTGTTCTCGGTCATAAAAAATCATTTATGGCCAAGGCTCTCTATCAATCAGGTGAGACTATTAGGAAAACAACAAACTGCCCAATAAATTATCCTAATCTGCTGTAAAACTGATCTTAGTAATTAATTTAGTCAATTATATTTAACCAGTTGGCAAGTGGCCTAAATAATGTAATCGCTTTGGGTTTTTCACGGAATAAAACATGAGAGAGCTGTAAAAGTCACTCAGAGTAAGGTGGAGGTGTGATTTTGTTTGGGGATGTTTTGCAGAGCTGCGGCTCAGGCGGGCACAGGGCCTCAGGCGCAGCCACGAGTGCTTTTTGTGAGGGGAGGTGGCTGTGGGGCCTCCTGGCTTTGCTGAACCACGTCCCCTTCCAGCTCTGGTGGCTTTAGGGGGTCCCTGTCCATGGGTGGAAGGGACTTTTCTCTTCTCTGACACCCCTGGACTGGTGTCGAAGCTTTGTCCCCCTCGGCCCTCACACTGAGGGAGAACAGGCACAAAGCCGCCATGTTTGTGGGAGTTGGGCCTGCAGGCTTCAGCAAGTGTCGTTTGCCCAGAGTCAGACAGCAGTTCCTGACCTGGTTCTGAGCAGGGTGGTTTTGTGTGTTCATTAATCCTCTGCATTTCCAGAGAAATCCTTGGGCTGTGCATGTCCTGGTGGGAAGGGCCCGTTTGTTTCTTACCTCTGAAGAGGCCCCCGCTCTCGGTGTCAGGGCCTGCTTCTACACCCGGGAGCACCAGCAGGATCCAAAGGGATTTCAATGGTGATTTGGTGGGTAACTGAGGCGAAATCCACGTGCTGCTATTTACGGAGTTAAACAAAGGCTGTGATTATGGTCAGGGAGGGAGAGTTTGCCGCAGCAAAGCCAAGAAACGACCTGTTGGTGTGGCGGGCATTGGGGAGCGGCCCTCGCAGTGCCCGGGGGCTCCACGGGAACCACATTCCCGGTGCTCCCCTGGGATCACATTCCCGGTGCTCCCCTGGCATCACATTCCCAACACTCCCTTGGAACCACATTCCCGGTGCTCCCTTGGAACCCCATTCCCTCGGAATGCCCCCTGTGCCTCTGGCAGGCACGCAGGGAGCACCCAGCGCGGCTGTTCCCGCCCTTGCCCGGCACAGCAGCGTGGCTTTCAAATGGTAAAACCATTTCCTAATCGCTTCTCCTCGTTCTTTGCGTTAATGAGGCGGCTCTTGCCACAAAAAGCAATCAGAAACCTGGCAAAGCAGCAGCGTTTGCTCCCCCAGTGTCACCCGAGCGAGCCCTCGACTGGGAGTGACCGCAGCCTTTGTGTTTAACCCAGGTGGATCCAGCCCCGGGCACGGGCAGGGCGTGGGGACAACCATAGGGCATGGGGACAAGGGCAGGGCGTGGGGACAAGGGCAGGGGCTGCCCTGTGCAATGTCACAGGATGTGCCACCATCAGGAGGGGCTTAAACTGCTGGCATGGAGGATTTTAACTTTGAGGAGGAAGGAGTTTTGAGCCGTGAAGTGGCAAGAGGGCTGCTCCTCACCCAGCCTGGTCCCAGGGATGCTGCCGGGGACACTGACCCTGTCTCCCCATGGGGGACAGCAGGGAACAGCCAGTCCCTTCCCAGTGCAATTAGTATTAATTACCTGAGCTGTTTATTAATAGTAGTTGCAGCAGTGTAATGTCCTCCAATGTGTACAGCAATACCCACTCCCATAGAGGATCCACACATCCCTGATTTCTTTGCTGGGGACTCTGCACCAACCTGCTGAGCCCTGGCAATTCCTCCAGCTCCGTGCATAACATGAAGTCATGGAATCATGGAATCATGGAATCATGGAGTTATAGAGTTGTTAATTTGGAAACACCCTCCAAGATCAGGGAGTCTTGACATCCCCCCAGCGCTGCCAAGACCACCACTGAGCCATGTCCCCAAGTGCCACATCCACACGGCTTTTAAATCCCTCCTGGAATGTGGATTCCACCACTGCTCTAGGCAGCTGTGCCAGGGATGGACAACCCTTTCCATGAAGAAATTTTCCTAATATCCAACCCTAAACTCCCCTGGCACAACTTGAGGAGGCTGTTTTCACTTGTTCTTTGGGAAAAGAGACCAACCCTCCCCCGGCTGTCCCCTCCTGTCAGGGAGTTGTGCAGAGCCACAAGGTCCCTCCTGAGCCTCCTTTTCTCCAGGCTGAGCCCCTTTCCCAGCTCCAATCGTTCCCCGGCTCCATTCCCTTCTCTTGACACTCATGAAATATCCCACAGCTCATCTCCAGCAGGCTCCATGCCTGCATCCCACCCTTGGCAGGTCGGGCTCTCGGCACGTGCCAGGGCTCACGGAGGAGCGAGACCCCTCGACTCCGTGCCCAGGGCGACTCCTCCCTGCCAACAGCGCCGTGCAATAAAGCCTGACTTAAAAGCCCCATAAACCCAGCAATTATAAGACACGGAATGATCTGAGGCAGGGCTGGAGCAGAGGCCTCCTGCCTTTGATGTTTATTGCCACAGCGGAGCAAATCGGAACAATGCCGGGCTTCGTGAGCCCTTCTTAGCGCTCGGAATTTCACATTTGTTTCCAATTTCACCAGTTGCCATTGTGGGCTTTCCTTCTGCCATTGTCTGAGGGGTGGCGGTTTGTAATTTCTCTTTTGTGCTCCGTAATTCGGAGCAGTCCAAGGCCAGGCAGGAACATCTGCATGGAGGGCCCTGCCCTCCTGCACTGGGCCGTGTTGGAAGGTCACTCTCCTCATAAACTTCGTTATCGCTGTTGGTTTTATTCATTATATTTGACATATTAAGCTTCTGTATCTTGGCATAAAGGACACAATATTGCAGCATATTGGCAAGCTCATTTGCCTTTCACAGCCAGTGTTGTGTCCAAATAGCAGTCCCTGGGGAGCAACACGTGGATATAGACTGCAGGAAAATGAGCCGCAGCAGCAGGTGGCCTTTTGCAGCCTAATGAACACGGCAATCTGTTACCAGCACGGCGAGGCTTTTCACCAGACAATTAGGCAACTAAGCATGTAATTATTCAGGCCAACAAGAGGAGCCTCTTCTCTAATTTCATCTTTTCATTGCTGTTTACTCACCCACACTCCCCTCATTAATGAGAGATTTTCCAGTCTATGCTAATTGGTTTCAATAACATTCATTTCAGTTGAAAGGGAGCGATTCTGTTAATTGGGAATCGAAGGCGTCTTTTCATTTCGAGTGCGTCCTGCCATGGAAATCTGAACACTCTCAACAGGTTCGAGCTAATGAAATTAAGTTACACAGCCACTGGTGGTGTAATAGAAATAAAGTAATTTATTTTCACTGAAGCATGTGCTATAGGTCCTGAACAATTAATCCAGCTCGTTGGGGAGAGCCATCGCAGGAGGCGATTTGGAACAAACAAGGCTGCAGTTCCAGAGCTGCCGCTGCAATTCTCAGGGTGGTTTCACTGCTGAGCTCTCCAGCATGACCCAAAATGTTTAATGGGAATGAGAAGCATTTATGGAAACACTAATTCTTTAAGAGCTGTTTGGGAGATAAAGGAACAGAGCGCAGAGCTTGCCAGCCTGTTAAGTGTGAGGGTGGGTTAAAGCACCATAAAATAAATAAATGGGTGGTTCCTGGCTCTGAAATCTGAGCCCTCCACAGGGCACGTGGTGGTGAGAGGACTGGGGAGCTGTAATCCGACTTCTCCAGTGTTCAGGACCTGGAAAGCAAGAGGCAACTGAAGGCCAAGAGTCGAATATGTTTGGGGTTTTTCAGTGACCACAAGTACGAGGAATGCTTTTGAAGGCAAACTGAGATTCTCGATTATCGACGTAACTTCTGTTGCTCAGGCTGTAAGGAAAACTTCAGCCACCTCGTTCCAGCTTTAGGCTTGGAACTGGATGATTTTTAAGGTCCCCTCCAACCCAACCCAATGTAGGATTCTGTGATTCTGCTGTAGATAAACCCTAGAACATCTGCAGGCAGCACCGAGGTGGAGGAGGCAGCCTGAAGGTGTCTGAGCATCCTGGCCATGCCCTGACTTTTCCTTGTCATGGCATCCCAAACCAGTCTGGGTTGCAAGGATCCTTCAGGATCACCCAGTTCCACCCCCTGCCACGGATCACCTTCCACTGGACAAGGGAGGTTGCTCAGAGGTTGCTTGTCCTGGAGTGGGTGATCCCAACTGCTGCAAGTCAGTGCAGTGGTCATTAATTAATTTAAAATAAATTTGCAGACTGAGAATTACAGTCTACAACCAGTGCCAGGGCTAAAGGATGGCTTTCCATGTGGAAAAAATCAGGAAACTTTGAAAACTTCAGTGCTTCAGTGTGGAGAAGACCAAAGCTGGAGTGTGCCTGAGTGCTCTCTGGAGCTGAACATGAGCCAGGGGCAGGGGGATAAGGAATTCCCCACAAATTCAAATGTAATAATGTATTTTTCAACTTAATCATGTATTTTTCAACTATGATGCAGTCTATACTTAAACTATCTTTTGGTCATCCAAAATACTTATGTACAACTGAGTAAAAACTACCCCAAAACATAAATTTTCTCGACTTTATCAACTTTTAAAGGAGACTCTCAGCTTTTCCCAACGTTTCTTCCCCGGCATTAAAGCAGCCTGATGAATGAATTGTAACACAAGTGAAAGTGCAGTGTGGGACTTTTGTTTTCATCCAACCTGACCGTGGGAGGTGCTGTTCCAAATCTTTGTGGATAACCCATCCTCTGTGCTATTCCTCCAGCTGGAATATTTCCTTGGTGGGAGTTGCCCTTTCCAGCAGCAGGAAGAGGAGCCCCGGTTTGTTGCAGTTGCCGGTTGTGTTTCATCTCAGGTTTATTTATAAGCATTTATGCCAGCGTGGGGGATGTAAATGTTAATGCTGGTTCTTTTAAAACCTGGCTTCCAAAATGCATAATAGGCAGAGCCATATAAAATAATACTCTGCAGCCTGTTATGAATATTTCAAAGAATTATTTCTTTATTTTGCGCAGAGCTCATCGGGCTGACGTTTGATTCATAGCTGCACAAACGTACCTGGGGTTGCTAAGGTTACCCAATTTCATTCACCCATGGATAGTTGAGATCTACATAATCCCATCAGATCTTCCACTGCATTTCCAAGTGCTGTTGATGAATGGGGCCTTGCTCAGATGATGTGTCCATTTACATGTGATATATCTCACGAGTCCTGTCTCCAGCAATATTGCAGCTGATGAAATTTCCCATTATGTGCACACACAGAAAGCAGAGGTGTGTGGGTTTATTCTCAGCTTGAGCAGGCCCCAGAACCAGGAGCCAAGGAGGGTGTTTCTTGCTTGAATCTCGCTTTTTCTGCCCAAAATGAGAGTATTGTGACTTTAATACCACAGTGTGCTTGGGTCACAGTTCTCTGCACTGGTACCATCTCCTGGTTGCCGCCAGAAAGGTTCAACCCCTCACTTCACTGAGCCAGAGCTTACCAGTGACACCCCCATCACCTTTGAATGGGAAACATCCCAGGAAAAGTGAGCAGTTTTTCCAGCAGAAATGGTAAACCCTGGGGGATGGTTCAGGTTGGGCACTGTGGCTCTCGGTGGTGACAGAAACTGGGGACAGCTGGGGCAGAGAGGAAAATGCACCACAGGCACCACAAGGCCTGAGCAGTGCCCTCCCCTTCCCACCTCAGGAGGACACAGATTATACACAACAGATTAATTTCTGGGTTAGAAATCACAGCCAAGCCATAGGTGCCCTTTAATTTGAATTTTATAAACTAAGAGCAACCGTCAGCCCGGAGTGTTGGGAGACAAAGAAGACTTTAACTCCACCAACCAGCCAAACCCAAATCCCTCTCCCTGTGCCCCTTTTCCTCAGAAACCCAGCTCAAACCCCATCACACAGGCTGGGAAGCACTGGAACTGTGGTCTGGGTGGGACCGGGGTGGGCTGGGAGGTGCCGGGGGCCTGTGGAACCCCCAGGAGCCAAACTGAGGTGTGGATGCAGCCAGGGTGGTTATGCCAGGTGAGCATCCCCCACTGCCCCAGTGCCCTGCCAGCCCTGCTGGGGGACAGCCAGACAGACCCTGTTTGCATGAAAAGAATGAAAATCAAACAAATTTGGTGTGAGTGGGGTGAGGACTGAGGGTCCCAGGTCATTTACTCCCAGAGCAGGCCTAGTCAGCATCTGACCTCCAAACCCAGAGATGTTCATCCCAAATCTTCTCGGAGATACATTTATAAGTGGAAGGAGGAAGATACATTTATAAGTGGAAGGAGGAAACTGTTACTGAGGCAATCTGAGGCTGGAGCCTGTGCAGCCCTCCAAACCCGCACTGTATTTCATCCTTTAAAAGCTATCACTTTACTGAGCAAGCTGCTTACTACAATTATACAATGTTTTCCTTGGCCCCCAGCTACATTAAACATCCATTTTACAGCGTTTGCTGTGCTCCCCTGAAAGCCTGGCTCCCGAGGAGGGGGGTTGTAAAGGGTTATACTGTAAAAAAGGACACGGGTTCCTCATTAACTTTATAGTTTTACTGCCTTGTTTTGGGGCACCTTCCCTTCCTGCCCTTCCGTGGCTGGTGCACGGCTACTTTACCCCAGCGGATTTGGCTGGGAACGTTTTCCAACAGCATCCTCTGCTTTTGCCTGCAGAGCCCCTCCTAAAGTGGATGCAAAGCCCCTCCTAAAAGTGGATCCAAAGTCCCTCCTACCAAAGCCCCCAGGCTGAGCACAGAATCACAGAATCTTGGAATCACAGAGTCATCGAATGGTTTGCGTGGGAAGGGACCTTAAAGCCCATCCAGTCCCACCCTCTGCCATGGGCAGGGGCTCCTTCCTCTAGCCCAGGATGCTCCAAGCCCCATTCAAATCCTCTCCCCGGGTTTATCCCACGGCGGCCCCGCTGCTATCAGGAATAAGGCACCTCTGCAGCGGCGAGGGCAGAGCTCCCTCCAGAGCAGGATTTGTTTCCCACACGTTCCCAGGCCAGCTGGACTTTTTTACACCCCTGCACATTATCGAGACAGGCAGAGCAGCCGATTAAATCATGTTTGAACGTGCATAAAACCTGTCCTCGTTCCTGCACAGCCTGGCCAGGCGCAGGCTCTGCCTGCTGCTAATTATAGCCGATAAAAACTGCCCGGCGCGGCGGAGCCCTCCCGGAGCAGACAACGTCTCGAGCTGTTGATTATTTAGCCCTATTATATATTGATAGGTTAGGATTTATTCCTGAGAGCCGAGCCCAATAGCTGGGGCTCGGCTGGCGCTGGGGAATGGGCTCTGGGGCCGTTAGCCCGGGGTAATCTATCAGCGGGAGGAGAGGAGGAGGAGGAGGAGGAGGAGGGTGCTCCAGCAATTAGGGAGCAGCAATCCCGGCGATGGGCTATCGGCAGCATAATAGAGATAATGGCTTTTACTGGCCAGGCCGGGCACGGGGCTGCCGGGGAAGCAGTGACATGAGATAAATAGAGAAATGCTCATTAAAAGCTGCTGCGAGCGCGGGCGCGAGGCACCACGGTGTCTGGATGGAGCAGATGCTCCCGATACGGGCGGATGTTGCAGGGAAACCTAGATGGCTGCGAGTTTAAGGGCATACATTAAGCTGGTGTTTGTGACAGAATTAAGTTATTTCCAGCCCAGTGTGTTTCTTGTTACGGCCCCCACCCTCCCCACGATGCTATTTTTGCCGCCTGCGCTGAGAGATGCCGTTTTTTCTCTTCAAGTTTTCTGCCCCAAAATGCCAGATCCTCCCCAAAACTCCCCTCTGCCAAGCACCAGCTCTGCCAGTGTGGCAAAGGGCAGCTCAGAGCTGTGGAAAGCTTCACCTGCAAGGGAACATCTTCTCACAGGGGTCAAATGTCCATCATCCGCCAACAGCACTGGTCAGCCAGTGTCAGGCAGCGACCTCCGATCCCTGGGACAGGGACAGCAGGGCAGGCTCAGGCTGGAAAGCAGGGAAAGGTTCTTCCCCCAGAGGGTGCTGGGCACTGCCCAGGCGCCCCAGGGAATGGGCACGGCCCCGAGGCTGCCAGAGCTCCAGGAGCGTTTGGGCAGCGCTGCCAGGGATGCCCAGGGTGGTGTTGTTGGTGTCTGTGCAGGAATAGGAGCTGGGCTGGATGATCCCTGTGGGTGCCCTCCAGCTCAGGAGATTCTGTGTTTCTATTTTATGAACAGGGTGAGCACCCTCTATACCCACTTCACATTTATTCCAGTCCTGCTAAACAGTTCTGATCCTTTAAGGATTGGAAAATGGCTCCAAATGCTTGACTCCATGTAAATGCATGATCTGTTCACACGAGGAAGGCTGAGCCTGCAATGGGGGAGCGGATTTTGAGGGAAGCAGCTCTCCAGAATGAGAATGTGCTTTACCTTCGTTAGTATTGCACCCTTAAACAAAGACCCTGGGTGCAATAATTAACAGGTGAAGGTACCAGCTCACACCCAGGAATAAATTAATTATTTTACTACAAACCCCTTAAAGATGAGCGGGCAGCAAAGTGTACAGGTTAATCAAGTGTTCAATAATAAAGAAATTCAAACACTGGTAATAAATTATGTCATTTTGTCATCGCCCAATTTGTGAACCACAAGGTATCAGAGGAAAAAACTCATATTGGAGTTGTGTTGCCTGAATTAATGGGAGCTGGGCACTGGAAGAGGCACAGGGCGAGCATCATTCCCTGGCAAACACCACACACATCCCTCTTTTCGGAAAGGAGGCAGAGAAAGGGTCCGGCTTGAAGATTTTCTCCTTCTGAATATTTCAGTTTAGCCGAATATAAATAAATCAGGCACTTCCAGACTCAGCAGGATCCTACCTCCTGCGATATTGCTCTGTCATCCTATTCCTGCCCAGCCTTCCTTCGGCATTGGCCCGGCTGCATCCTTTATTAGCTCTGTGCTCGCTACTGGCCCGGGCAGATCCGGTTACCGGAACACCCAACGGCAACTGGGAGCTTTCCCACCCACCAGTTCGGCCTCCCAGTGCCCAGGGAAGGCTGGGAGTGGGTCCATCCCAGCAGGGACATCCCTGTTCCTGGCACCAGCCCTGCTCCCGCTCCCCCCACCTGCAATGGGGTCAGATCCAAAGGGAGCCCTGGCAGGGGGCCCTGAATGTGGCCAGGGAGCAGGGACTGTGTCCCTGGGGCAGGGATTCCACCCCCTGGCATGTGCCAAATCCCACTCTGTCCAAGCAGGTGGGGTTTTTCAGATTTTCTCTCCTTCTCCATAAGAAACTTGGAGTCGGTGAGCTCAGCCCTTTCCTGAACATCCCTAAAGGGACAATGAGCTGGGATGAGCTGGGGGCTGCTGGGATGTGCTGTGATCAGCTGGGACATCCTGGCACCTGCTGGGAAGAGCTGGGATGTGCTGGGATGAACTGGGATGTGCTGGGCTGAACTGGGATGTACTGTGATGATCTGTGGCATCCCGGCACATGCTGGGATCAGCTGGGATGTGCTGGGATGTGCTGGGACATCTCGGCACATGCTGGGATGACTTGGGATGTTCACCACTGTGCTCAGCTCCCCGATCCACAGCAAAGCTGGCTGCAGAGGGCACAGGCATGGCTCTGTCCAAGCATCCCCTTTTCCCACCATCTCTTTATTCCCAGTCATGCTTCCCACAGGCACACACAGCCATTAGGGTTTGACTGCTGCTTGCAGATTCCAGGCAAAGGGAGGGAAGCAGGAATGTGGCAGAGCACCTTCATTTTGGGAACTCCTGCATCACCATCCATCACAGCACATGAAACTTCGGAATTTTACGGCAACACCAATTTTGGTATTGTTTCCAAAAGCACGCTTGAAGGTTTTCCCTGAATTTCTCTGAAGATCCATGGGATCAGGCTCTATTTCCCAAGCAGGCTGAGTTTTCCTGGCGTGTTCTGCTCAGCAAACGAGCGAATCCGATAGCGCTGGGCCGGGAGGATGTATTGATCCCAGCACTGAGAGTGCCTTGGCTCCGGGTGGATGAGGGCATGCAAAACGCAGATTGATTTTAGAAAGAGCTGCCAGGAAGAGCTGGGATAGCTCAGGGATGGCACAGGCACCTGGTTCATTCCTCAAATATTTGTCCCCAGCCATGGGCACGGCTGGAGGACGCCGCTCCAGGGGAGGGATGAAGTTGGGAGATGCTGAGATGCGTGGCCTGAGCACCCCTGGTGGTGGTGGGAGCAGGGAAGGAGGATTCCATACATCCTGTGGTTCTTGGTGGGGTTGGAGCATCCCCCTGTCCCTCCTTGGGGTCTCCCACACCTTTCACTGCTCCAGGCCTAGGAGTTGGACTTGGTCCTTGTGGGTCCAGCTCAGGATATTCTGTGATTCAGTGATTCAGGGATTCTGTGGCTGACTCCCTCAAGTTCCATTAAACCCCTCACAATTCCCAATTCCTGCTCTTCTCTAGGCCCTGATTTGCTTTCCCTTCCTTACATGGATGCTGAAGACATCCCAGGGAGATAACGTGGAGCAGGGGCAATACAAAACCCAGACTTGGAAAGCAGCACAAACCATACTCCTCCAGCCACACACTCATCACACTTGATTTGCATGTGCTAATTTCCAGTACACACACAAAACATGGAGAGCAGGGCACCCTCAAAGCTCAGGTCTCCATCCAGTCTTCCCAGACTGCTGGGAATTCTCCTCTGGCTGCAGGGACCGAAGAACCACGACGGGCATCAAAACCCAAGGGAAACAACAACAAAAAAAGCCATGGCAGTTGTTAAAATGTCTTGTGTTTCTTTTCTGCGTGAGAGAAACTATTTAAACTGGCACAAAATAAATTTAAGGAGCATATTCTTGGAATTACATAGAAAAATACCCCATACATTTTGGCAGCAGCTAAACATATCCTTAATGGAATTCATATGGGGCCTGGAGTGATCACAATGTTTGGAGAGGAGCCAGATAGTAAGTAATTTAAACATCACAGGAAATTAAATTTTAGAATTCAATTTTGCATAAAGTTTTCTGTAATGAAAATGTCACACATAAATTATGAAGTCTGATTATATTCTTTTTTGACTTTTTAATAAAATAATAGAGGCACTTGACAGTCAAGAACAAATGCGTATTTTATGTGAGGAGCATTACGTTAAAGCAACGTCCTGTGGAAATAATGGAACAGATGTTAACACTGCTCTATCAGTTATCAGGTGCTCTGTTCAACAGCTTCAAACACAAGTATTTATTAAAAATGCTAACGGGATTGTCTCCCAGGGTTATCTAATTGTGGGCTTAAAATGGAGGTCTTTAATGTAATTAATTATAGCTGTGGAATTATAGAGTTAGGCCATAATTTATTGGATGTGTGGATGTGTCCACATATAAATTATATACTGCTGTTAATATAGAATTAATTCAGGGCAGGGGGAGAAGGACTTTGGTAAAAACACAAACTTGGTCACAACAGAGCCATAAATCAGAACTAACCCAAACTGTCCCTTCATTTCCATGGAGGGACTCAATGCTGGCACGTTCCAAACTGCACCCACCCTGGGGGCCAGCGAGGCCCCGAGCTGGGCAGAGACGCTGAGGGGACACAGAGACAGCCCTGAGACCCCGCTCCACTGCTGGTCCTGCAGGAGAGTGGGCATCAGGGTGGGCATCGGGGTGGGCATCACAGTGGAGGTTGAATGGGCCTCATGGTGGGAATTGTGGTGGGTGTTGCAGTGGGAATCACAGTGGGGATCATGGAGGACATTGTCATGGGCGTTGCTGTGGGCATCACGGGGGACATTGTGGTGGGCATTGCTGTGGGCATCAGGGGGGACATTGTGGTGGGCATTGCTGTGGGCATCACGGGGGACATTGCGGTGGACATCGCAGCAGACATGGTGGTGAGCACTGCTGTGGTCATCGTGGTGGACATGGTGGTGGGCATTGCAGTGGGCATCACAGCAGGCTGCATGTCCATCTGTAAAACCCAGCCCTGCACGAGCCACCAGAGGCAGCTTTAGATCAGCAAAACCGTATCGATTATTAACAAAGCCGATTTTTGGCCAAGGACATTGCTCTGCAGCCTTTCTATAATAGCACCAGCTTGGCTTTGTGGGTTTTTCCATATCCTGACAAAGTCCTTGGTGGCTCTTTCTGCCCAGCAGCACCGGATGGGCGTTTTGGCTGGGGCTGGCACCCGGGGCTGGGTGGGATCCTTGTCCTCCTCCTCACCTTGGGGTCAAAAGGATGCAATGTTCTCCCAGCTGAGAACGTTGGGAGGTATCAGGATGCGACCCCAGTGCTGGCTGTCCCAAAAATTATCTTTGCACAGAGCAGACAGAGGAATATCTTGACTCCTAGCACAGAGATGTCCAAAAGCTGCATCCCTCTGACAGGGGACATTAAAAGAATCCAGGCACAGCAGCCACAGGAGCTGACCCAGCCTCGAGGTTTTCCTTGGGCTTCCCATGCTGTCCCCCATGCATCCCTGTCCCTAAGAGGTTATAATGTGCCAGGTACAGGCTGAAGGAAGTAAAACAGATCAGTGGGCTGGCAGTTTGTGCTCCGACCCAGTTCCCAGTGCCTCGCTCCATACCGGTGGGGAATGGGATGTGAGGTGGGCAGTAGGGTGGGGACACCTGCAGCAGCAGCAGCTGGGTGAACAGGGGTCATGCAGGTGGCTGTCCTGAGGAGTTCAGGCATGATCTGGGGTTTTGGGAGGCTGGTGGGGCACAGGAATTCCCTGGGGAGAGACCTCTGCTCCTCTCAGAGATGTCCTGGAGATGTCTCGTCCCTTCTTTGGGGGTCCCTGGAGCACAGAGGGTTTCCAGCATGAACCAGCACTAAAGGCTGACAAACCCCCACTCCCGGGGTTGGTGGCAGAGACATTTTGTCCCTGCAAGAGCAGCACAACCCTCTTCCTGCTCCTACAGCACAACCAGGTGATCCCAATTTTGGGACTGGTGTCTGCTGCAGTGGCAGTTGGGACCATTCCCATGCTGAATCCTCCTGCCAGTGTGAGGAGAAGCTGGTGGCAAGTCACTGGGATGTGTCCCCACTGCCACCCCCACGAGGGGACCTGGATTCCTGCAAGGAGGACCCACAGCTCCTGCAAACCCACGGCCGCAACAGGCTGCAGCCTCTTCCAAATGGCTTAGAAAAATTACAGTGGGATTTGTTTGCTTGGATTTAAATGGGTAAATTATTTGAATTTCTCCACCCCCAGGTGAATGATTTAGATGGCCTTGACCCCAGGCTGACTGCAGGGATTAATGTGGGATAATGATTGCTGAGGCTATCATTGCAGCAGGCATCATTAATTATCCTTATTGATTGGAGCTTTCAAAGATAAAGCATTATGCTGACTGGAAAATACCCTCTTCCTGCAAGGTCAAGGCTAAAATAGGGCAGCTAAATAATTGCATTAACAAACAAAGAAATAAAAATAACCTCTCTCCGAGTTGTGTAATTAAGATCCAATTACAGCATTCGGTCCTGCTGGCAGAGCAGCCTTGCCTCGTGTGGAATGTGGGACAGAGGATGGGGGATCTCATGGGATCCTGCCAGGTTCACCTGCAGCCCTGCAAGGCTGGGGATCCCTTGGAAATACTCCTGGGATGGGAAATTAAAAGGGTCAGATGGAGAAAATGATAAATGGCCCCAAGTCCTGTTACATCACTTTGGGGTCAGAGAGTGGAGTTCAGAGCTGTCCCAGAGATGTTGCTGCTGATGTCCCTCACTCCCCCTTCCTGTCCCTGCAGCGTTCCTGACCACACTGAGCACCTGGCTGTGCTGTGCTCCCATGTTTGTCCTGCATCACCAGGCACCCACTGCCCCAAAAATCTGTGGCTGCCCCTGGATCCCTGGCAGTGTCCAAGGCCAGGCTGGATGGGACTTGGAGCACCCTGGGACAGTGGAAGGTGTCCTTGCCCGTGGCACTGGGTGCAACAGGATGGGCTTTAAGGTCCCTCCCATCCCAAACCATTTGATGATTCTATGATCCCAGGCCACCACTCCAAAGAAAAAAGTCATCCAAATCCAACCCTTAAAACCACCTTGGGTGGGAGGAGAGCAAACCTTGGTCTCTGGTTCCGTGTGTGCTGGGTGAGAGTGAAGATTCCCATCTCTTGCAGCCCACGTGGGTTTTGGAGAGCCGGGAGAGCTGAAGCCAAACAAATCCACATGATGTCAGGGATATTAAAGCCCCAAAAGTGGCTTTGGTTTGGTGCAAGTGACTCCTGGCCCTGCCACTCCTCTGGCTGCCAGCAGCGTGGCACAGCCGGCTGGGAATTACTGCTGCTCTTTGAGGAATATTTGCCTAAAGGTCTCAGTTTATTTTGTGTTTTGTCATGTGCTCCGCTGCCTGATAGGATGTGATGTGAGGTTGTGAAGTGCGTTCCAGACTGAAACATTTTTTTGACATCCGTTTAATTAGAATTATTTTAATTCAAACATTTGTCATTAGGAAGGCAGACGATCTGGCACGCGCTCCAGCAGCCCTCCTGCTCCTCGTCATTAGGAATTCTTAAACCAATAAAATCATTTATTTAAACATGAATATCAATTTCCATTTAAGGAATTTTACAACTTGGTTTTGAGCTGAGGGAGCCCAGTCTGTATCAGCAGGAAAGATCACCTCTCATCATGGGAAATTGCTCTGAACGTGGGGTTGTTCATCCCTTACAATGGGTTTCATGAAATCCAGATTCCCGAGGATGGGAGCATGGGGTTGAGCACTGCCAGGGAGAGGTTTCTCGGGAGCAGGACCAGCTCCTCAGGGTGTTTCCCCACTGTTGTAACAGGGATGGGAGCTTGACCACAGGACATGGGAAATGAGTGGTGTGTTGGTGCAGGGACCTGCCCATCCTCTGCCCTCTGGCACCCAGGCAAGGGATCCTGCTCCTATCCCTGGCACAATATCAAATTCATTCCATGTGTCTTCTCCAGAGCCCTGCAGGAGCACACAGAGGATCTGCAGGGGCCTGAGGTGACACCCTGGAAGCATCAAAGCTCTGCTTCCTCCAGTTGCAGATGCAGCCTCAAGGATTAATAGATGAGACTGAACAGTTTTGATTTCCAGCTGGTTTTTTCGCCAAGGCGATCCAGAAGTGCTGGAAGATGGACCTGTTGAGCTGACAATGGGAGCAACAAGGGCTGGATCCTGTTCCTGTGGGGCCATGGGGTCGCTGGCTTGGGCTGGGAACAGCAGGAGCTGTGCTGGCCATGGGCCAGAACCCACGGCAGGGTGGCACCAGCGCAGAGCCTGCCCTGACAACTTCATTAGCCAGAAACGATCTTTGCAGAGTTAGAGATGCCACGTTGGGTAATTAATACATCCCCAGATATGCAGATTTGCCTGGGCTTCTCGGGCAGAATCACCCAGCGAGCTGCATGGTGGGAGCTGGCGGGGAATCTCTCCAAGGATTGTGCTGTTCTTTAGTTATCACTCATTATAGGTTGCAAAAGGGGGGAACACTGTGAAAAGGCAACTCCGGGAGCAAAACGAGTTTGCATTATTGTTCACCCTGTGAAAAGCAAGGTGCAGGATGTAAAGCACCGGGGGAAAGCTGCCAACAATAGACCCCATGGCAACAACAACTTCTAAGGGGGAGCAGGTGGCTGCACATCCCACTGCCCATTCCTTGATCTTGGTGTTCCAGCCCCGGGAGCCACACGTGGGGACAAAGGCCCCCTGCTGCCCGCCAGACAAAGGCAGCTCCTTCCTGCAGCACAATGCACCCTGCACGGCGGGGCTGGCACACACACAGCTGCACCCCTGCACCCCCACCGTGCCCCCCAAAACAGCTGCACCCACGCAGGGGGCACACAGAAGGGTGCCTGGGCAGGGGCAGGGGGCTGCAGGGTGATGAATGCAGGGGAGCCCACAGGGGTCCTGTCCCAGTTAGAATGGCCATGGTGCTCATCATGGTCCCATCCCAGCTGTCAAGGCCCATGGTGCCACAGGGGTCCTGTCCCAGTTAGCACAGATCATGATGCCCATCAGGGTGCCCACTGGGATCCCATCCCAGCTGGCACGGCCCATGGTGCCCATTGGGATCCCAACCCAGCCGGCAGGGCCCATGGTGCCCATTGGGATCCCAACCCAGCCGGCAGGGCCCATGGTGCCCATTGGGATCCCATCCCAGCTGCATCCTGGGGACATCACCAGCAGCACCCCGAACAAAGGCACAGCCAATTCCTCACTCACCATCCCTCCCCCACCATCTCCTCCCTGCCCTCCCCACTGGGAGCTGTTTTTAGCTTTTGGGAGCCTGCTGGTGCCTCTCCCCCTCTTTGTCACCGAGCACAAACCATGAGGGTTCAAACCACATTTCCCTCGTTGCATTAGCAAGAAGCAGAGTAATTCTGACTCAATTTTTGCATGCAAAGGTCACCATTAAAAAGTCATCATTCAGCTGCTCCCAGGGCTGGGTCCTGCCTGTGCTGTCATTAGAGCAGAACTTCAGGAGGTTCTGCCTGAAATGAGTGGGTATTTTTAGCTGACAGTATCAGAGAGGGAGCTGGGGGTGCATGGGGAGATAAGGGCATGGTTCAGATTTCTGCCTTTACGCTCACTGGCACATTAAAAAAAAATAAATCATAATTTTGATTTTCCACGTCCCTGAGGGAGAGATTGACAAGAGCATCCAGTGCTCGTAATTGGATCATTCCTGTGGGAAAGTTGGCTCCTCCACTGAAATCCTTACATGCTCTAAGGAAAATTGCTCTCAACGTTATTGAAAATATTTTAGGAGACTGAAGATTCTGGGGCCTTTCCAATTCGAGTGCTCCGGTCAGTCATGCCAAAGGAAGACAATAATGGGAACCAAATCTGGAGAGCATTGCACTTAATTGGAGCCCAATCCTGTGAGCTTGGAAGGCCCAGGACCTCCGGGGGCTCTGAGCCCTCCTCTGGTGGGGACTTGCAGGAAGGAGCCGTTGGGATGCGTTCCAAAATAGATGCCTGAAATAAATTATTGAAAATCTTCGGGTTTTTTTTGATAATGAAAAATTCAAGTGTTTTGACATGGGTAATTGCAAGAGGACGGGGCTGCAAGAGGCTGGTGCAAAACCTCTCCTGTGCAATACTTTTCCCTGCTGCTGCAGGATTTTGGAGACAAAGGTTTGGGATGTGTTTGAGCAGTGGTTTGCAGCCCCTGTTTGCCTGCTCAGGATGATGAAGTTCCTTGTAGAGATGCTCTGTCATCCTCACCCCCCAGCTGAAGGATGTTGAAGCCAGGTGGGGGTCAGGCTCTTCTCTGAGGGAACAAGTGATGGGACAGGAAAGAACCTCAAGCTGCACTACGAGAGGTTTAGGTTGGATATTAGGGAATAATTCTTCATGGAAAGGGTTGTCAAGGCCTGGAACAGGGCAGTGATGGAATCCCCATCCCTGGAGGGATTTAACAGCCCTGGGGATGTGGCACTTGGAGACATGGGTTAGTGGTCTTGGCACTGCTGAAGGAAGGGTTGGACTCGATCTCAGAGAGCTTTTCCAGCCTAAGGGATTCTGGGATTCTGTCGGCACCCAGCGGGTGATGGGCGCTGTGGGGGCCATGCTGGGGACTCTCCCTCATTCCCTGTGCAAGCAGGGCTGCCGTGCAGTTTTACCCAGCTCACTTTTGGAGGACGAGGCTAAAAGGGAAGGTTTTGATGAGATAGAGCCTTCCCTGCCTCCACATAAATTAATTGCACAGTTTAATAAACTAACAGGTGGTTCCACTTCAGAGCGAGCAGATGTTACCCTGAATGAGCCGAGTCCCCCCTCGCCATTCCCTCGTCCCCCAGCTATTCCTTCTTTTCTGTCTTCCCCTTTCTCCTCACCTCTTCCCTTTCCCTTTTTTCTCTCTCTGATTTATGAGCAGCTCCAATATGAAGTGTTTTGTCTGGGCTCTATGAATATTGATGCTGGGTTCGTGCTGATTTGAGCCGTGTTCATAACTTTCTGTGTTTCCTGGGAGCATCCCCTGTCCCAGGCTCCGGCGCTGCTCTTCCATCCCGATTTATTCCGTGGAGTTTTTGGGAGGCAGCCCCATTTGTTAAAGCTGCCTCTTGCCTGCACATTTGTCTTGGATTATCTCCCGAGGAGAAGATGATAAGTATTTACACAAACCTACGCCGAAATTAAACACACAAAACAAATGAGCCTGGCGTGTTCACATTCTTTCATTTCCAGGGATAATGCCCGGGAGGAAACACTTGTGTGACCGCAGATGGAGGATGGGCTGGGAGCCCCAGGAGGATTTGGGCTGCCCTCTTTAGAGGAAAGCTCTCTTCTACTTCCCATATGGAGAGAAAAAAATGATAGCACTGCTAATGGCTGGGGCATGGCTGGGCACCGAAGGGAAGGAGGAGGTAGCTGGGGATGGAGGGAAGACTGGAAAATAATAATGGGAAATGTTTTGATAAGAAGCGTTGTGGTCTTATACAAATATTCCAAACCTTCTGGAGCCCATTTATGCCTCGATTGAACCCAGATGACAGCAAGCTGTTTGCATGGGCTGGAATGTGCCTCCAACAGACACCCAGTTCCCCGGGCTGGGGATCCAGGGGGGAGTGTGGGGGCAGCCCTGGGTGGCTCCTTCCCCCCTCCAGAGCCCCAAACATCCCTGTCCGACCATGGCCGGGCACGCCCGCTCCCCTGGGAGCCACCTGCAGTCACTCACATCCCTCCTGTGGTAAAAGGAGAGGCCCCAAATAGGGCCCCAGTCCTGGAAACTGTGAATGGCACATGGAGAGCACCTTAAGCTTTTCAAAGGTTGGAGAGGGCCCAGCCCACCCTAAAAGCCCACAGCAGCCTGGCACACCCCCTGTGCCTTGGGGAACATCTAAACCACAGCAACTGAGCATTTCCACCTCTCCCTTGGCCACCCTCCCTCTTGCCTCCTCTTTGTCCAGCAGGCACCACCATTGAAATTTCCTTTACATCCCTCCTGAGCTGCTTCTGATGTCGAGGAACAAGTGGCAATAAAAAGCATTAATCACTAATCACTAATTTCCTCCTGGAAGTTCCAAGTGTGATCCTGGTGTTTATTTCCCCTGGAGCAGCTGCAGGGCTGGGAGCACCCAGCAAGGGCCACAGCACCGTTCCCTGCTGGGGTTTGGCTCTTTACCTCTGCATGGGCAATGTCTGGAACTCGTGGTTTTAGTACAAAAGTCAGCAAGAAAATCCAGTGGCACTGGATAAGATCCATTCCTTTGTCAGCAGTCAGCACGGGCTTCTGCCTCCAGCCTCTGCAGAGCATTTGGGAAGGATGAACCCCAAACATTGCAGCTCTCTGGCCATTGCTCCATCCAAGGAAAATTTCCAAGGAAAGGATTGTCCAGCCTGGCACAGCTGCCCAGGGCAGTGGTGGAGTCCCCATCCCTGGAGGGATTTAACAGCCCTGTGGATGTGGCACTCGAGGACATAGGTTAGTGGCAGCCTTGGCAGTGCTGGGGGAATTGTTGAACTTGATCTTAGATTTTTCCAAGCTATACAATTCCATGATTTTGTGATTTTGTGGGTTGGCATTGGCCCCAGAGGCCGGGGCTTGTTGCACAAACAGCGTTGGCTGATGCAGAGCAGCTCCTGGAGAGCATCGATAGCGATCGGCAACAGCAGGAATGAGCTGGGGATGTGTAATTCCCATCCAGCAGGAATAATCTTCAAAGTCCTGCTGGGGTGCTTTTGGACAACAGCAGAGTTTTCCCTGCTGTAAATGGGATGCAAAAGAATTAACTGAAGTTGGAATGTTATTGTTTGTGTCAGACTCTGTTAACCACGTTAAAACTATATATAATACTTCAATTTCCTATGTCAAAACTCTCTAATGGGCAATATTCCGAAATCAAAGTCTTATGGAGCGGTTAATCTTCCGCACGGACAACGCCAAGTTTAAATCCAGTCCAAATGCCACTTCTCAGTCACAGCTTTAAAGGATTATAAATGATTATAATGGTATTTGTCTACTTGCCTGATACATAAGTTCACGTCAATGTTATCTCGAAAATTGACATTCGGTTTCATCTCGGAGGTGAGAGAATAAACTGTTGACTACCAGCTTCAGAGAGGAAAATGGATTAGCTCTAATGTAATTAGGGCTCCATTCACAGATGATTATTTTCGGCGGGCACACAAACGGTGCTGATAAGGAGCGAGCTCAGCAGGGGCGACCGGGGGAGGCTGGGCTGGATTTGCTCTTTATCCTGCACAGGGTGATGGGTCCCTGAGAGCAGCTCCTGCTGCAGACCTGCGCGGTGTTTGTGCAGCCCCAAAGGCAGCCGGGGCTCCAGCACTCAGATTTCCATGTGGGGGCTGATGGGGAGGAAGGTTTGCTGCCAGTCTCCCTCTGACAGGCCGGGTCTCACTGGATGGGGTCTCTGTTCTGGTGCCTCCCTTTTTCCTGGGTCCTGTCCCAATGTGCCAACACCACCAACAACATCAATGCCAATGCCAACATCAACACCAAAACAAATACCAACATCAGCATCAATGCCAATGCCAACATCAACACCAAAACAAATACCAACATCAGCATCAATGCCAATGCCAACATCAACACCAAAACAAATACCAACATCAGCATCAATGCCAAGGACAACATCAACACCAAAACAAATACCAACATCAGCATCAATGCCAATGCCAACATCAACATCAACGCCAACACAAACACCAACATCAGCACCAATGCCAAGGACAACATCAACATCAGTGTCAACATCAACACCAACATCAGTATCAACACCAGCATCAGCATCAATGCCGATGCCAACATCAACACCAATGTCACATCAACACCAATGTCACATCAATGCCAACACCAACATCAATGCCAAAATCAACATCGGTGCCAAATCAACACCACTGGCAGCATCGATGACACCACCACCACCACACTGGCCCACTAAGGCTCATGGTTTTTAACTCCTTCCAGCACTCTGAACCCAGATACAACTAAAGCCACTGCGCCTTTTTAATCTGTTATTTGTCTGTGTGACTCTTTAGCTCTTAAAAATACATGAAAGAATAAGGATTGTCCCCGAGGATAATGGAACAATGGGAAGCAGTGACAATTTGATAAAAATAAATAAATTAATCTGTATACACTAATAATAAAAATTATGTTAATACAAATGATTTGTGAACGGCATGAAAGATTTTGCATTATTTTCAAAAAAAGCACAAAACCCTTTTCTTTTGCATTAAAAACTCAATTTAATTTTAAGTCACATGATAAATGGTGGCAAATTGAACTTTATTACGAATTCATGAACGCAGTTTAACACGACTGTTCTTTCTGGCCTTTGTGCTTTGAAGACAGTCCCTGCTGCCACAATGTTATTTTTTAATGTGCCAGTTCAGCAGTGATGACCTGGGGTCTCCCTGCCCTCGGGTTCCAGCGGGGTTGGGAGCTGGCAGAGCCATGCTCCATGTCCAGCAGGATGCACTTTGGGATCACCAGCTGGGGAAGAGCTTCTGCTGCCTTCCCATCTCCTGGCTCGGCAGGAAAGACCCTCGTGTGGAGAGCTACGGGGGAGTTACGGAGTGGGGATTATTTTCTGAAGACAATGCAGACTCCGAGGCACAAATGTCGCTGCAGCGACGCTCCGGTGCGGAGCCGGCGCCGCGGCAGCCTTGGCAGCTGGATAATGGCACAGCCAGCCCGGCCTCCAAGCCAGGCTCCAGGGAACCAGCCCAGAAAACGCTGAGATGTCTTGCTTTGGGCACTGAATTGTTCTGCTCCCGCCTCAGCCTGGCCAAGTCCTCCTTATCCCCTGCCTGGCACCCCTCAGCAAGGGGAGCTCAAGGACAGGCCTGAGGAGTTTGTCCCTCCTGTTCCCTCACCACTGCCCTGTGCTGTCACAATGTCCCCATCGTGGAGCCACCAAAGGAGGTGGCATCTGCACATCCAATATCTGCCTGCTATGAAGAATATTAAAACTCCCACTCCTTCGGGAGATGAACAGGAGCCATTGCACCGGCTTTTTAACAGCAGGAAAAATGGAGAGATAAAAATTATTAAAACCATTAAGTAGATCTGTGCAAACAACAGAAATGCAATTTGTAGCTGAAAAATCTGTGTGTACACTCTGGGTGTTTCTGTGGGCAGAGCATAGCAGAGTCTGTGCCTGCAGGAAAGGAATGCCCAGTCCTAACACAGCTCCAGCTCCAGCGCTTGGCTGAGATTTCTCTCAGAGACTTTGGCAATAAAATAACCACAGTTACTTAGAAAAACTTTTCCTCTTCTTGCTGGATACCCCCTAAATTTAGAAGAATTTCAGATGGACAAATTAAAAAGTACATTTGAGATAAAAATACACAGTCGGACGCAGATTTGAACCCCAGATCTAACTCCAAAACCACTTGCAGCCTGACATGGCAAAATGATTTACTGTGCTCATGATTATATCCTGTAGGTAGCAGCTCTGCAAGTGGGAAATAACTCAGGCAGGGATGTGGAAAGGGAATAACTTATCTTCTGAGTGCAGAACTTCAAGAGCAGTGGCACAAAGCCAAAGCCCCACAGTTTCCAGTACTTGAAGGGGGCTTATAAGAACCAAGGAAAGCAACTTTTTACCCAGGCAGATAGTGATAGGATAAGGGGGAATGGCCTTAAAATGAAGGGAGTGAGATTTGGATAAGATGTTAGGGAGAAATCCCTCCCTGGGAGGGTGGGCAGGCCCTGGCACAGGGTGCCCAGAGCAGCTGGGGCTGCCCCTGGATCCCTGGCAGTGCCCAAGGCCAGGCTGGACACTGGGGCTGGGAGCAGCCTGGGACAGTGGGAGGTGTCCCTGCCAGGGCAGGGGTGGCACTGGGTGGGATTTAAGCTCCTTCCAACCCAAACCAGTCTGGGATTCTGAGCGATTCCAGCAGCAATTCCATCAGAGGCTGCTCCATGGGACGGAGGAGGTGCAGGTCCCTTTGGCACCCCTCCAGCTCCTGGGATGAAACCTCTGCCTGGTGACTGTGGGGTATTAAAGAATTAACCAGCAGCAGTGCAGGGTGGTGATGATGATGATGCTGATGATGACAGTGATGATGGTGATGACATGCATTTGGGATTCTGACCCCTCAGGGAGCTTTTTCCCTGTTGGGCTCTGAAAATGATGCAACCACATCTAAAATAAACTCTCCTACCCCCTTCCTCCACGCACCAGGAAACGTTCTGTGAAGGCCCTTCATAAATAGCCTGTCCCACCTTCTCAGATTTAATTATAAAAATACATGAAACACAATAGTCCTTCACATGCAGGGCTCATTTTCTAATTGAGTTTTGATATGGATACGCACCCAGGAGACCCTCGGCTGATGCACACAACAGATGGAGGGACCGAGCCCTCTCTCCCCTCTCCCTGAAGCAAAGTCACAGCAGGAGGATGTGTCAGATGTCCGGGCTCATCTCTCCAGCCCCGCCTGCCCAGCAGAGATGGAGCTTGTTCAGGTGCCATGGACTGGCCCTGAAACGTCCCTGCCGTGGCTGAGGGGGAACGGGGACAGAGTGGGGGTTCGTGTGCACTGCAGCACCCTCTCCTCCCTGGGAACAATGTCCTTAAGCCTCTGTGAGAGGCCTGTCACCGACACTTCCCCGCCTGGTTAGGCTACGCTGGCAAAATTAATTCTGAGCAAAGGTTCAAACACTAAATTAGAAGCCGAGCCAAGCGGAGCGAGGAGTCCCCGGCTCGCGCCGGCGCTGTGCTGGTGGGCAGCTCATCGAGGGGGGGATGACACCCCGGTGATGAATTACTGGCTCCTCTAACATTGCCCAGCTGGAGTGGCTGGAGCAAGCCTTAATTTACTATTTATAAACCTCTCCAGCTGTATTTTCCTAGGCAGAGCAGCTGGCTCTGTGCGGGAGTGTGAAGGAGAGGATGTTAACAGGTTGGCTGGCCGGGCTCTGGAGAGCGTTTGCAGCGGCACAGGGAAGGGGTTCATGTGCAGGACAGCACTGAAAATCCTCCTCCAGCCAGGCCAGGGCTGCAAACCCCCCAGGGCCAGGCTGGTGAGGGGGATCTGGACAGTTGCTGGTTAAAGATGCTGTTCCTGTGATGATTATGGTGAGAGAACAGCTCAGGAAGGCCGAGCCCCGGGCTGGGGGTGCCAGCCTGGTACCCTCCCTGTGAATGGAGGAAAACCCCTCCTTTTGTCACCCTCACAGTCCTGCTGAACCCCAGCCTGGGCAGCCTCTCCCCATCCTGCTCCTGCTCCCCCACCTCACCCCCACAGCACTTAACCCCAGCAGGGACTCGTGGGACTGGGAGCTGCCCCACACCTCGCCTGCCCCACCGCAGAAAACCCCACAGAGGAGCATCAAAACCCAGCACAAAGAGAGGCAAACCCCACCCACAGCCCTGCCCTGAGCCAGAGCCACCCGAGGGTGTGCAGCTGCTGAGCTTTGTGTGGGTGACACATCCCCACGCTCTGCATGGGCTTCTCCTGCCGCTGCTAATGCAAACATTTAATTTTGATGATTTATGGCACAGCTATAAAAAAAACCTCTGGATTATGCTTTGGAGTCAAGGTCTCAGCTCGAGAGCACATTTTTATAGAGTCAGCATCTCTGTTTTTAAAAGTTATACTTCAATATTAAATATGACTTTTTTTTCAGCAAGTCAATAAAATCCCTTTAGAGCAGATAATCAACTCATTTCTTCTGGGCTGGCTATTGTTTCTAGCTTAGGTCATATCCTGAAGCCTTCAAGGCTGTACTTTAGGCTCTCTGATGAGAAATTTTGAGTTCAAACCCTCCCAGGCACTGCCCGAGCAGGCACAGACCCCCAGACCAAGCCCTCCCTCAGCCAGGCTCTATTCCTCAGTGCAATGTGGTTTGCAGAAGAAACCACCGAGGTTTGGAACAATAAGTTATCCAAGCTCTGATCCCTCTCCCATGGCTGCTCCTGGGCCTGAAACCCTGCCCAGCCCAAGGAGCAGCAGGAGAGAGGGAGTTATGGGCTGTGGGTCCTGCCTGTTCTGCAGCTGCTGATGCTCCCCCGTGTCCCAGGGCATCCCCATCCCCTATCCAACACTTCCCCATCCCCTCTCCTCCGTGCCTGCCAGCTGAGCTGGGCTGGGGAAGGGGCTGGGATGCAGCCCAGAGCTCCCTGCAGCAGGATGGAGGCCCTGGACTGCAGGGAGATGCCCACGGTGGGGCAGGTGATGGTGCCAGTCCCTGCAGGAGGCAGTTCTGGGGCTGGGAGTGGATGGAATCGCTGTGGAAGTGCTGCACAATGAAACACTACTTGTGCCTTTAAGGGCAGACAAGTGTTTTATGTTTTCACAGCTCTCAGAATTACCCTGTAATCTTATTTATTTTCTAATACAAGTTTCTGTGGAAAAGGGTATCACAAGATAAATAGAAATTAACTGATTATGAGGATTGTCATTCTTTAAGTACATATTTATCAGGCCATTTGCTCATTCTCTTCTAATATCTTGACATAAGAGTGTCAAATTAAACACTCCCCAGATGAGGATAATACCCAGCACTTTTGTAGCTTTCCTATCTGATTTGCAAAGCTTTCTTCTCCACAAATGCACTTGAAGTTGGTGCTTTACAGGGCTTGATAGAATTCATTTCAGGATTAATAAGCCTTCTCTGAACCATTTAACAAAATCTCTGCAGCATCCCCGTCTTGAATGGGGAATAGATTCCAAAGAGCGCTTAAATTAATTTGTCTAATTAATGGAGGGAAATGGAAGTTGGTTCTTTGCTGCAGATCGGTTCACGTTCACGGCAGCCAATGTCAGCTGAGTTCCAGGGGTGGCCCCGCCGCAGCACCCAGCCCAGGGGGTTATCGGGGGGGCTCAGCCCTACACGAACCTCGGCGTCTGGGCCCACGTGAAGCTCTAATTACTTGTGCCACGATGCCTTTGTGCAGTCATTCATCGCCGGCCCGTCCTTATCTTGTCATCCCCGGTGTCATTAGCGATGTTCCAATGCATTAGTGACCCGAGGCAGGTTGGGCAGGCAGCGATTACAGCGGCGGGGCCGGAGTGATGTTTGAAATATCGGAATTGTTCTGCTCCTTTCCATCCAAACAGGAGAGCGGGGCGTTCGCGGCCAGCCCAGCCCGCTGCTGCTGCTGCTCCGAGGGGGAAGCGCTTCCCGCTTTCCCGGCTCTCCCAATTAATTAACCCCCGCTCCCCCAATTAACCCCCTCTCCCCCAATTAACCTGCCCTTAGCGGGGCTCGGGACCGCGGCGTGCGCTGAGACGGGACACGCGGTGCCAGGGCTGCAGAGCTTCCTTTGGACCGGGAATGTGCTCGGGAAAGCAGCTTCTCCCCTCCCCTCGGGGCTGCAGAGCTTCCTTTGGACCGGGAATGTGCTCGGGAAAGCAGCTTCTCCCCGCTCAGGGCTCCCTAAAAGCCGCTGCTGCTGCTGCCAGGCTGTGTCCGCACACCCAGCACCTCCAAAGGCTCCCCGGGCTCGCCGTGCTGTTGCTGATCCCACAGTGGTGGGGTGGGAGAGACCTGAAACCCCACCCAGTGCCCCCCCTGCCATGGCAGGGACACCTCCCACTGTCCCAGGCTGCTCCCAGCCCCAGTGTCCAGCCTGGCCTTGGGCACTGCCAGGGGTCCAGGGGCAGCCCCAGCTGTGGGAATTCCATCCCAGACCCTCCCCGTCCTCACAGGGGGGAATTTCCTCCCAAGATCCCATCCAGCCCTGCTCTTCATCAGTGGGAAGCCATTCACGTGCAGCTTGGCAAGCCCTGCTCAGCTCAGCATCCTCTTCAAGAGATGAAGAAGGAGGAGGAGGAGGAGGAGAGCTCAGGAGACCCCCCTGGCTGTGCAATCCCACCAGGAAATGGAGCTTTCCAGGCTGAAGAAAATCCCTAACCCGAGAACAAATCTGTGGAGTGTCTGTGGACAGAGTTTGTGGTGTTCTGGTTTCTGTGGTGTGCAGTGGTCCTGCAGCACCCCTACAGACACCGGGGAGCATGGGGGAAGGAAGGGGAAGCAGCCCTGGGGGCTTTGGGTCGGGCTCAGGTTTATGGAACGGATTCTATCCCGTGGCTGCCTAAGTACAGAGCATTCTCCTGCCCCGAACTCACAGTGAAATCCCTGAAGTAGGAATTGTGTGCTCCTTGCCGGCTCCCACGGCAAATTAAATCAAATACTTGGACAATTAGTACAGTCCTCATGTCAAGGGAACGGCCTCCAGACACAGCAAACACACTGGATGTTTGACAGATCTGAAAAATCTTTATAGCCAAGATATTTTACACTGAGCCACATTGATTTCCCGTCCATTTTTTTTTTATATCAGCGTGTGCAACACCAGTCCAGCAAGGAATACAATAAATACCAGCAGTGATTTATCCAAATGGCATTCAGCAGGCACTTTGCAGTCACTCAGTTCATAGCCTCAGCATAAATAAATCAGCACGCAAACAAAAGCCAGCACGTAAATCCCATGTACAACCTGCACCCTTCTTGGGATGGCAAATCCAAGGGGAAAACAGAACCAGCACAAGCTGTTCCTGCTGGAGGAGCTGCACACCTGGCTCCCCTCACTCAGTGAAGAATTTGCTTTTCTTCTTTCATTAAATTTTGCAAAGATTTTCCAGCATTTCATCTGCCAGTCCTGATGGCAAAGGGCCCTATTAGCCCAGGGATTCCCAGGGCCCTGTCTCCTGGAAACTGGGACCAGACCAGGCAGGAGCAGCTCCAAAGAGGCACAGAAATGTTCTGTACTCGGGGTCTGGTGGCTGGAAATGGGCAGGAAGAGATGGGAAGGAGGAGTGGGAAGGCTGGAAATTAAAAATACTGATACAAAGGAGAAGAGGAAGAAGAGGCAGAGGGAGAAGGGGAAGGCGAAGGGGAAGGAGAAGAAGGAGGAGGAGAAAGAGGAAGAAGATGAACAAAATTATCTATATGCTCTATAAAATACAAAATCACAGGATCATTAATATTAGGAAAGGCCTTTATGACCATCAAATCCAACCATTAACCTACCACTAACACATCCATACAGATACATTTAATTAATGCTGTGGTGGTGTATTTTAACTGAGTTTAAAACCTCCACATTCAGTGTTTCATTCAACCTCTTGCAATATTTAAGGTGTTGCAGATGCCCCATTGCAGCAGATTTGGTGCTCCCACAGTTTCCTGCAGCTGTGCATGGAAGTTACTTTTTCCACTTGATTTTCTAGTTAATTTAAACTAGCCAGACTAACAGCCTGTGTGCTAAATTCAGTGTAAAAGTGCATACTTTAAAATGGACTTAAAGCAATTTTAACTGGAGATATTTCTTCAGTCTGCCTGTAGGGAAAAAAAAAATAAAATCAATCCTAACTTAATTGGAGGCCACAAACCAACTTCCCCATTCACTGCTTGCTGTGAGGAGCACAGGAGGCTGGGTTTACAAACAGGATTTGGGGCAGGCAGCCTGAGAAACCTGTTGCATATCAAGAAATTTTCCTTTTTGCTCCTTTAAAAGCCCAAAGACTCTGATGCTCCCACAGATCCAAATTATTTAACCTTCACATGAAAGACCACATAAAAATACATTGTGTAGTTCAAACTTATCCTGAAGATAACTAATATAATCAGGTAAAGCTAAAGAATAAAAGAAATAGAAAGCAAAGAAGCAAAGTAGAGGACAGTGAAGCTTTGATTCTTTCTGGTTCAGATTCAAGTACTGCGCCAGGCAGGCTCATAATCACAATTTCTTCCTTATCATTAATGAGTGGCCATTCTTCCCAGAGCAAGTTTATCATTCTGGAATAGCTCTTTGGTTCAGGGGATCACCGGGGCCGGTTGCTGTTCCCGCAATGTGAGCAGCAATCCCAGAAACACCGCAGGCTCCCCCGAAGCCCTGTGGAGGTGCAGAGCATCCTTGGGACGGGATGGATGCTCCGGGGTCGCTGCGCAGCGGCTGCGGCGGGGCCGCGGGGATTCGGGGTCCCTGGGTCCATCCCGCCCGCCCAGCGGGGCTTTCCATGAGAATTCAGGATCCCCAGGCTCAGCAGCACCTCAGGGGGTTCTGAGCCAGGGTTTGCACCCCGAGCCACAGCCCAGGAGCCAGGAGCGTGGGCTCAGCCGAACCCCTTGGAGCGCTGGCGTGTGGCCGGGGCAGGGGCAGGACTGGGGAAGGATGTTCTCTCCCTCTCCAAGAAAACAACTGTTTTCTTTCCCAGCTCTGCTGCATGGGGGAAGTTTCTCCCCCCGTGTGCTTTCTCCACACCTGCAGGGAGGGGGGTTAATTCTCCCTGCATCCTGGGGCGGGGAAGCAGAGCGGGGCTGCCGGCTGCTGGAGCCCGAGTTTCTTTCCTGGCCAAAATAAACCCAAACAGAGATTACAGGGACGGGGTGTGGAAACCCCAGTCTGAGAGACACAACTCTCCACCTCGTTAGATCCACCCTCACAGACGTTGTGTTCCAGTCTGTGGAGCACCAAGTGGGACAAGGCTTCTCCCCTTCTCTGGGGGAGCCAGCCCTGCTTTCCCTGGTAATGAGGAGCTGTCAAACCTCTGTTTGAAATGAACTCACAATATGAGTGTGAAAGCCACCAGGCTGGGGGGGGAAAAAAGAGAATAAAAATCATATTAGTGCTGGAAAACCCAACTTTGTACTTTTCTTCCTCTCGCAGAATTTAATAAAGCTTTGTCCAGGCCCAGCACCGCTGAAAGCCACACAAGCCCCAAGCAGGCAACCTCGGGGCTCAGACACCACGGCAAGGCTTTATTAAAGCCAGGCCTAGAGGAAAACGTGTGTTCCTGCAAAGCTGAGAAGCTCCAAACCACCCCCCTCCTGAGCTGAGAGGCTTTGGTAGCAAGGCACATCCTCTGACGTGGAGCTCTGAGGGGGAAAAGGGGGGAATGGCTCAGGATAGAGGGGGCAGCAGCCACGTCTGGGGATGGGTGAGGAACCTCTGCTCTCATGGAGGTGCCAGAGTGGGACTGGGAAAAGTGACCAATAACCAGAGACCACTCCAACATTGATGATGACAAAATTGAGGTTGAAGACATTCCCCTTCTTCTTAATCTTTTGGGAAATTCTGGGTTGTTTTTTTTTTACTCTTGTGAATTTAATTAGTAGAGGTTCTGAGGCTTTAATGGGAAGAGCATTCTCCTGCAGCCACAGCAGCCTGATGTGCTGGGCTGAGAGGCTGGTGGGTTGGGTTAAAGTTCAGGTTTGGTTTGGGTTTGGGTTTGGTTGGAGGTTGGCTTAGGGTTGGGTTTTGGTTTGGGTTGGGCTCAGACTCTGGTTTAGGTGTGGGATTGAGTTGGGCTCCGGTTTGTGTTGGGGTTGGGCTCAGCTTTGGGTTTGGTTTAGTCTTGGTTTTGGGCTGTGATTTGGATTTTGACTGGGTTCAGGTCAGGACTGGGTTGCTTTCAGGTTCAGGTTTGGTTTGGTTTGGCTTTGAGCTCACGTTCATGTTTTGGTTTGAGTTCATGCTGGGTCTCAGTCCAAGTGTGAGTTTGAGTTTGGGACAGGAGTCCAGGCCCTTCCCAGAGCTGCCCCCCAGCTCCAGAGGGTCTGGGGCTCAGGGTGGGACCAGGACCAGGGCTGAGGATCCCACTCCTGCTGGGATGGAAGGGGTTTGCAGTCGGAGCAGGGCTTTCCCAGGGCACTCCTGCAGCAGAGCCTGTCGGAAGATGAGTTTTCTAAATGACTTTCCTGACTTCTCTTTTGGCTCCCGTTGGTAATTGGTTCATTTCCAGGTACTTGCAAGAATGTAAATATGGAATGAATCAACTTTTTCCACATTTTCTTTAGCAGCCCTTTTATGAAGAACAGATTTTCCACAGAGGAAATTAAAAAGTACATAAAACTGAGAAATCATGGTGTTGTTGAGAACAGCATCAGCTTTCAATGTCACTTTGTAACTGGCAGCACATACTGTATTCCAATGGCATTAATAGAAACTACAAAGTTTGTTTCAATTAGCTTCGTTTTTCTTTCAGAAAAGAAATTATCATAAATCCCTGAAATAACATTTGTCCAAAAGATATGTGTAGCATTACTTTAGAAATCTTTTATGTCTGTTTTTAAATTACACTTCCTTGTAAAAATGATTATACATTGATTTAATAAATGCACTTGATTTGTGTATATTGCTGAAATTAAAAAAAAGCCACGACACAGCTCTGGTTTCCTGTACAAGGCTGTCAAACAGCTCTTCTGCAGTAAATTCTGAGAGAAAGCTCTTGGCAACTTGCTCTGTGCATGGGCACGTTAGTGAGGAGAGGATGGGGCTGCATCAGGATCTGGACAGATTCTTTTGGAACACTTCTGAAGTAATCATCCTCCTCAGTGCATCTGCCCTCCTGGGAGGCCCTGGACGTTGTGGAGGGTGATGGGTGTGGACAGCTCAGAGGGTGGGACTGACCAATCCAACCCCAGCCCTGGATCCTGCAGGGTCCCTCTGCATCAACTGTGCAGCTGAAGCACCGTTTATCCCACACAGCTGCCCAGGCTCTGGGCCAGAGGGTGCCCAGGCCCTGCAGCACTGGAAATCATCTTCCTTTGAGAGTCTAAACAAACCTTTCCTTTGGGCTCCGTGCCAGGGAGAAGCTCACAGCACAGTCAGGCAGTTAAAGGTGATTTTTATATCTGATTATCTCCGTTGTGATGCTTTGCTGACAGCTCTAACAGGAAACCCCTCAGAGGTGGTGTCTGTGTAAAATACGACATTTTATGGTCTTGTTTCACACCAAACAAATACAGGCACCAATTTTGGTGTGTGTGAGGCAAACCCTGAATCTCTGTGGTGTGTGGGGGAGGTTGGATGGAGTGGGAAGGAGGTTGGATGGAGTGGGGAGGAAGCTGGATGGTTGGGAAGGGGGTTGGATGTTTGGGAAGGAGGTTGGATGGTTGGGAACGAGGTTGGATGGAGTGGGGAGGAGGTTGGATGGCTGGGGAGGAGGTTGGATGGTTGGGAAGGAGGTTGGATGGGGTGAGGAGGAGGTTGGATGGTTGGGAAGGAGGTTGGATGGTTGGGAAGGAGGTTGGATGGTTGGGAAGGAGGTTGGATGGTTGGGAAGGGGGTTGGATGGTTGGGAAGGAGGTTGGATGGTTGGGAAGGGGGTTGGATGGTTGGGAAGGAGGTTGGATGGTTGGGAAGGGGGTTGGATGGGGTGAGGAGGAGGTTGGATGGGGGAGCTGCCGTGTGGTGCTGGCACTGACGGCTCCAGCCCCGCTCTGGGGAAGATTCTCAAGGGGCTGGGGCGGGGCTGGTCTTAATTAAAATATCCCAAAGGTCTCTCCATACAGCTGACAACAGATATAATTTATCTTGTCAGCTGTCCCCACATCAGAAGTGAGCTCTTTGAAGCATTAGCAATAATAACATTAATAAAAATCATCCCTGTCTACAATGTGGAGCAAGTTGTGGCTGCTCCCCTGCCTGAGCCTGCCCGGGTGGTGGAGCAGCTCCGGGCTCTCCTCCCGGGGACCCCCTCGCTATTTCTGCTCCAGGAGAAATGGATTTTCCCAGGCATTTTAAGACTTTTTTTCAGGAGACCATCTCATATTCCCTGGGCTCACCCTCACCACCCCAAACGGCCCCGCCCCGCACTGAGAAGTTCTGAGGAAAAGAGTAATAATTGCACATTTGCTGGGAATTACGCAGGATGAAGACAATTATGGGATGAAGACAATTAGGGCATGAAGCAGATCTGATCCTGTTTCCACTCCCCGAATCACATTTCCTCCTTTGCTTTCGTGGTGCTCAGAGTCCATCTCATGGGTGAAATGCTGCTCACGGTGTGGCCCCCCCGTCCCCCACCTGGGAGCAGAATGAAAACCTCACCCAGGGCTCTCCAAACGCAGCCCCTTGGTTTGATTTTCTCTCCCTTTACAGCAGCAAAGACAAACTCCTCCCGTCCTCAGTGCCTCTAGAAAGTTTCAGAATTTAAGTCATGGCTGAACTTTTGGATTTCACTTCCAGGGGAGCAGGAGGACGAACCCCACGGGCGCTTGGGCTGTGTTCCACGCGGGATTTTTCCATAATCTCCCCAACAGCGGAGGGCCGCGGCAGTTCCAGCCCGGTCCCCCTTCCCCTGCCTCCACCGCCTCCTCTCCGGCGCCCACCGCAATTATCATGCAAACCAGCACCTCGCACCTCGTTAATGCCTTTCAAACCTGAACTTCCTTGAAGTTCTGAGGGGTTTCAAAACACTGCTGCCCATTAGGGGCGTTTTTCCCCGCGCCACGAACGCGCAGGACGCGCTGGAAGGCGCCGGGAACAACAGCAGCAAACGGCGCGTCGGGAATGTTTACCCGGCTGTTGTGGAAAACGCCGCCGCGCTAATTTATTCCTGTCCCTTAAATTCTGTTAGCAGTTGTAAGACAGTCGGATCCCACCCATGGGAGCGTGTGCCCTCATGAAACACAATTACAATGAGAATATCTCATTATCTCATTGGCTTTAGCTTACTCTTCTGTTACCATGGTTTCAAATACACAGAGGAGCCTGAAACTAAGCGCGCTGCTAACAAAGAACATCTCCTTGTACAATGACATCAGATCGTGTCAGACAGAACAGACTTAATTAAATACCCCCCGACGCAGGGCAGAGACACAAGTTGGGGGCACTTTTAAACCCGGCATCTCCCGGGTGCCGCGGGAGGCTCCGCCGAGGAGCAGCCGCCTGGTTCCCGTCGGAGCGCAAAGCGCGGCCAGTTCTGGCAATAAAATTGGTTATGAAATGATCTCTCTGCACGCGGAGCCCTCTCCCACCTCCGCACGGACCCTCCCCTGCCCAAAGCACGGCGCTGTCCCGCTGCGGGTGACGCTGAGTGACTTGGGGTGATGCTCCGTGACTTGGGGTGATGCTCCGGGAAGGACCATCCGGATGCTGCGGCTGTCGCCGGGCGAGCCCAGCCCGCTCCCGGGGACCTTTTCCCCTCTCCCCCCGGCTTTTCCAGCGGCCCCCGGGGAAGGGCAGAGCCGGGCAGTGCCCGGAGCCCCGGTCAGCCGCTCCCACCACCCGGGTGGCTCGGCCGCGGCTTTCCAGCGGCGGCATTAAAAATTCCACAAATCATTTATTTACCCTGGAGTATATCCGGTGACATAATGTGACAATAATGACATCCCTAGTGGTGTTAATTGATTTTGTCCTGGTAGAGGAGGTAATTTGGCGTCCACGGCAGCTTCTAGATCACGGACCTACTGATTGTCTGCCGAGGTAATATTACTGTTAATGAAGAGAAAACACGCTTTCCTCTTTAAAAGACAATATGCTAATTAAGACAGACAATAGAGAGTCAGGGGTCATTTATTATTTTTAAACAGAGACTTAATGCTAAACGACTGGCATGGAAGTGCAAAACGACTGTAAATTAATAAGTGCAATTCCTGGCTCATAAAATCCATCGTCGCTGTTAAATAAAAAGAAGGGCATTCATGAAATATTCCGACCATCGGAATACTTGAAGGTGTGAATAATTAACAGCCACAAGTTAACATCCACCAGCTTGTAAAAGGTCTGATTAAAGGCAGTGTTCGTCAGCCACCAAACTATCACAGCTCGTCGGGTCAACATCTCCTAATTAATGATTTCTTATTAGAGAGATAAAACGTATTTTCGGAGAAGAATTATTTTTAAAAAGGAACGAGTGTTTTCAGTGCAGTGTGTGGAATAATTAGAACTCGTTTAATGGGGCTGAGCTGGCTGCCTTCCTCAGGGGGTGTTGCTGTGGGCCCTGGTGGCTCTGGTGACACCCCAGGGGCTGTTGCAGAGGTCCCTGGGCAGGTGCTTCATCTGGAGCCTCCAGCTCAGAGCTGAACTGTGCTAAAACCCAACGCCAAACCCGCATTTTCAACTTTCCCAGCAAATACATCACAGCGGCAGCCAAAGCAGCACCCAGCTCTCCCCACAGGCACGAACTGAGCGAGGCAGGAGCAGGGAGAGGTTGGATGCAGGAGCCCAACCCTGCAGCCTTGGCTCTTTTGCTGTGGCCGTGCCATTTCAGTGAGTTTGATACGGAATTACTGGAACACAGGGGAAGGGACCCCACCTTTATTGCTCCCTGTTGGAAAACTTGGAAAAATCCATTACAGGCCGTGGTTGAGGCGTCCCTGGGAGCTTCACCTCGCTCTGCCCCTCCTGCTGCTGTCACACCTCACTCAGGCTTCCACAGCTCACCTGGAGCTGCCACCTCCTCACCTCGCAGCCCCTGCTGCCCACATCCTCAAGGTCGGTTTGTAGCTCAACTTCTCTGATAACCACATTGCCCTTATCTCTCTTTATATTATATTATGTTTATATATTATATTTATATATTATATTTATATATTATATTTATATATTATATATCTCTCATTATATTATATTATATTATTCTGGGCACTTTCTTTGCCATTTTACAGTTTTTCTTCTCCACAGGAATAAAGGACAGTTTTTTGATTGGTTTTCACCTGCCCCACTGACTCGGTATATTTATTTTTACAGCTTTTCTACATAGGAATGAAGGACACTTTTCTTGTTCTGTTTTAACCTGCCCCACTGAACCTGTGCATTTATTTATCTCTGGAAACAGGGACTCTCTGCACTCACCTGTTGCAAAATCCTCAGAAACAGCAGAAAGAACTGGCATCATCCCAAACTCAGGATCACCACTGAGGTGCTGTTTTCTTGATTTCTACTCCTTTTGCTGCTACATTACTATAAATAAGCTTATTTTCAAAATTAATTTGGTTAATGGCTCCAGGAATGGGTTTGGAGTGTGGGATTTGTGCTTAGGATAGTGTTACAACAGTATAAACCTTTAAAAAAAATTAGAACAGTATCTCTGGAAAGGTGAGGGAAATACCTTAAAAATTCAGAGTGTTGGTCACTGGGATGCTACAAACCATGGCAGCCTGAATACAGAAGTTGAGGAAACATCATTTTAGTGCATTAAAAATCCTCACAGGGTGAGTAAATACCTCACAGGATGACCATGTCCTGTCAGACCCCATTTAGGGATTTATTTAGGGGTGATGGCATTCCCATAAATACCCAGCCTGGAGGGGTCTGCTCCAGGGGCCATCACTGGGGGGAATAAACAGCCCCAGTCTGCCCAGTGGGCCACATCCATGGGGCTGGACAAGCCCTGGGACTGGGATGAGCTGCTGCCTGCACAGCCAGGGGAGCCCAGGTGCTGTGACCTCGGGAAGAGGAAAACCAGGAGCATCCCAGTGTCCCCCCAACCCCTCTGGGGTCACCCATGGTCCTCAGTGGGCCGGGATCAGAGGAAAAAGGGTTGTGGCAGAGCTGGGAATTCAGGCCTGAGCCCCCCCCCCAGCCCAGGGGAGGGAGGTGCAGCTTTATCAGCACCTAAACAACAACAAAGAGCTCTGGTGGCAGCGTGGCCCCCGAGCTTTGGGGGCTTGGGCTTTAATTTACCTTTTAAACACCGATTTCTGAGCGGGGAACTGCCTTAAAAGCATCTCCTGGTGCTCATTTGCATTTAAAGAAGAGAAGTTCAAGCTCTCAGACATCCAAATTCTGCACGAAGCAGGGGCTGGTGAACCAATATTGACTCTGGATTCATTTTGGGGCCTAAATGGCATTTTAGGAGCTGCTTTAATGAGGGAGCACTGCGCATGCCCCCGTGCTGTTTTGGACTTGCTCTAATGATCTGGAGGTGTGGCTATGCTTTAATGATCTGCTTTAATAATTTATCAATAGAGTTTGTAAGTGCTAATTTGCACTTTTAGGTGCACGTTCTCCTTTTGAAGCCGCCACACAACCCCCTATTAATGTTAATGGGAGTTGTGCTCACATTAAAAGGAGATTATACCCCTAAGGTGTTGAACATCTGACTTAGCCAGGTCTGAAACTGCACTGCTGAATGTCACCGCTTTCATTTCGGGAGATGGCTCGTGGTGGGGCTGTCACCACACTGTGCAAAGGCAAAGGCAACTTCAAAACGAGGACAAAAACCGGGCAGTGCTGAGTCGGGGCAGGAGCCCTGACTTCTCAGGCTTGGGCTCAAATCCAACTCCAGGGCGAGGTCGGTGATGAAACAGCTCCAGAGGGTGCTGGTGTCACCCAGCGCTGGCACCGAGGTGTGTGCAGGGTTAATTTGTGCCCAGGAAAGACTGGGAGGGCCACTAGGCTGGAAAAGAGATTTCCTCCACCAGTTTAACAGAGGCTCTAATCACTTCTGGGGGCAGTTTTTTTGCCGTGGCATCAAATTCCAGCGTTTATGAATTGACATCTAATTAACGGGAAGGAGGTGAGTGCCTGCATTTATCTCCTCACTTAACAAATCACTCCAGCAGAAATTTAAATCCTATTTACTGCGCTGGAATTAATTGGGTTAAATGCCACGGCCAAGGATCGATGCAGGAGGGTTTCACCTCTTAACCCCTTCCTCAGCCCACACTCCCAGTGACTGGGGTCTGGGGAGAGGAGAGGAGAAGCCAGGAGTTGTTTGGGTGCAGCAGGGTTTGCACAGGGATGTGTTGGCTGAAGCAGAGAGGAGTGTGTGGACACAGGAGAGGGGATAATTAATGACTCAAACCCATCTTCTCCCCCAGAAATGGTGTCAGAGCTGTCCCCAGCTCAGCCGCTCACCTGTGTCACTTCACCGGGGTTTTCAGATTCACTCTTAGCCCCTTTGGGGGGATTTGGGGAGGGGTCAGATGATATCCCTGGGGCCAGCCGGGGTCAGCTCTCCGGGCTGGGTCCCCCCAGCTCCCTGTGCACCCCCAGCTCTGCAGCAAAGCCCTCGATGCCGTGTGAGCCCCGCTCAGCAAGAACAAAACCAGCCCTGGGTTGCCAGTGCTGCTCCCAGCACAACCCCCGGCCCCAGCCCCATCCCGGCCGCTGCGAGGGGAATTAACCCTCCCGCAGCCAGAGCTGACACGCGTTCCTCAGGAGCGGGGCACAGGCAGCCCGCTGATGAATTATGCATCTGCCCCACCTGGGAGCTCCTATTTACCGATTCCTGCTGAAATCCATTAGCAAGAACAAACACTGTGTTTATCCAACACGCTCCAAAGCCGCTCCTTGGCATCCCTGCTGCGAGGAGAGGGAACCGGGGCGGCTCCGGAGGGCTCCAGGCTCCGGCTCCGGGCTCAGCTCCGGCCGGGGGGGGCTCAGATCCAGCCTCTGGAAAGGCCTCGGCTGGACACTCCTGGGGACCTCAGGGTGGGACTCCGGCTGCAGGGGACGGGCAGGGACAGGGCTGGAAGGGCCGCGGGGCACCTCGAGCTGCTGCACCCCAGCACCCTCAGCACCCCCAGCAGCCCCAGTGCCGCCAGTGCCCTGAGCATCCTCAGCATCCTCAGTGCCCTGAGCATCCTCAGCACCCTCAGCATCCCCAGCACCCCCAGTGCCCCCAGTGCCCTGAGCATCCTCAGCATCCTCAGTGCCCTGAGCATCCTCAGCATCCTCAGTGCCCTGAGCATCCTCAGCATCCACAGCACCTCCAGAATCCCAGTACTCCCAGTACCTCCAGCACCCTCAGCATCCCGGTATCCCCAGCACCTCCAGCACCCCCAGTGCCCCCAGCACCCCCAGCCCCACCCCAGCAGCACCTGCAGCCCCAACACCCAGGGCGGCTGACGCCCAGCTGGGTGCGAGGGGGCCCGGGGAACCCCCCCAGCTCCCCCTGCCCAGGCAGAGGCCGGGTTCGGGCAGCAGAGGGATCCTGTTTGGAAAGGACCGGTGCTGGCGGCAGAGGAAGGGGAGGCCCAGGCTTTGAGGAGAGGAGCGCATCTCCTGCGTTTATTTCATGTCGGCTCCGGGCCCGTCCCTGCAGGACCGCGCCTCCCACACGCCGGCGTTTCAATCGCTCTGCCAGCGCCGTGTTTGAAGATGTCAGGGGACAGCGGGGCTCTCTGTGAAGCGAGTTGCAAGAAAAGAGGCTGTTCGCTGTCCCTGCTCAGAGACGAGCTCTTTAAAGCCTCCAGGAAGGCCCCACACCGGCCCCGCTCCCCTTCCCGGAGCAGCGTTCCATCCCGGCTCTCACCTGCCTGGATGCTCCAGCAGGGGAAGGAGAGGCGGTGAGGAGGCTCAGGGCTCCACAGCAGCACTCAAATAACACTTTTCCTTCTTTCTTCCTACTTAATAACAAAAACAAACAAACAACAGCAACAAACAAAGATAACTTCTTCCCTTTTTTCTGACAAGGTATCCAAAGCTGTGACTGTTTTCTGCAACTCAGGAGCTCCAGCAGCCCCCAGGGTCTCCTCTGCCCACCCAGGCAAATCCTGGGCAGGAACACGCTGGGTTGAGATAATTCCCGTCCTCAGCAGCCCGGGGGAGCTCTGCAGTGATGGAATGCAGGAAGAAAGTGAGAAAACTCCTTCCTGAATACCTGGGATGTGACTGAGGTGGAGTCTGTAGAGCACATCCATGAGAAATGGGAATGGCTTCACATGGGCAGAGGGCAGGGCTGGATGGGATCTTGGGAAGGAATTGTTCCCTGGGAGGGTGGGGAGGGACTGGGATGGAATTCCCAGAGCAGCTGGGGCTGCCCCTGGATCCCTGGCAGTGCCCAAGGCCAGGCTGGACACTGGGGCTGGGAGCAGCCTGGGACAGTGGGAGGTGTCCCTGCCCGTGGGACATTGGATGAGCTTTAAGGTCGCTCCCAACCCAACCCCTTCCGCGAGTCTATGACTGATGCTGCTGAGGGAAGAAGTTAAATATTGATATAAATATTTAAACTTCACTTACGGCCTTCAGCGTCTATTTACTCCAAAGCATCCCCTTGGAAAGTTTTGTCGACATGATCTGCAAGCCAAACAACTTTTCAAAAGACACTCCAGGGGCCGCACAAAGGCCCCAAACTCTCTGTATTGTCGCGGGCCTGTGCTTTAAGCCGGGTTTAAAAGGGGCGGTGAGTGCGGGGCGGGCCAGGGCCGGGCTCGGGGGCTCGGGGCCGGGGTGGCCGTGCCCGCGGTGGCCGTGCCCGGGCTGCCACCAGCGCCGCGGTGGCTCCCGGCAGGGCTGGGCACTCGCCACAGCCCGGGGAGACAGGAGCACATGAAAGCCGGGCTGGATTTGCCTTGCAATGACAGCTGCATATTAATCTAAAGAATTTCTGAAAAATCAAAAAGACATTTTTCAGCAAAATACACCCCTAGAGCCTCAATCCTAAAGCAAGGGAATAAACTTGAAACAGGATTGATTTCATCTTAAAGGGAATAGCTCTTTGAAATGCTACCAGCTGCAGTTGTCTTATTTGGTTTTCAATACTATAACAAAATTGTGCCATATTGTGTCAAATAAGGAGATAATATAACAGCTTTAAACAAATTTTGTAATTACGGGATCAATCAGAAATGAATTAAATCCGTGTGCATTAGGTAAGCGGTGCCACTGAATACTGAGCAGCTCCAAAGAGCAGCTCCCAGCCCGTCTCCAGCGGCAGCCCCAGCCCCGAGGGCTCGGTGGGACACCAGCCAGGGGACACGGGGGACACTGTAGCAGCCTCCGGCCAGCGCCCCTGGGCTGGGGAAGGAGCGCAGGGTGCCACGATGTGATCAAAGCTAAAAGAGTAAAAAGTGAGCTGCCCCCTGAGGCAGGGCCGGGGGGGCACCGGGGCTGCTGGAGCGGGGTTTGTTCCCGGGGATGGCAGCGCTGGTCCCGCACAGCGGGGTGACACAGGATGCCCAGGATGCCCAGGATGTTCTCCCTGCCCTGTCCGGGTGCTTCGGGGATGGGTTGGCACCGCTGCAGGCAGCTTGGATGGAAAGCCACTCTCCAGTAAAGCTGTGTGCCCCACGCCAGCCCGGACTGGCGAGGATTTCTCTCCGGGTGTTGGGAGTTGCACCAAAGCAGAAATCACCCCCGGGGCAGCCGGGGCCGGACCGCATCCCGCGGGAAGGGCCGGAGCTCCTCTCCTGCCCCGCCCGGGTTTGTGCTCGCTCCCAGCCCGTGTGNTTGGATGAGCTTTAAGGTCGCTCCCAACCCAACCCCTTCCGCGAGTCTGTGACTGATGCTGCTGAGGGAAGAAGTTAAATATTGATATAAATATTTAAACTTCACTTACGGCCTTCAGCGTCTATTTACTCCAAAGCATCCCCTTGGAAAGTTTTGTCGACATGATCTGCAAGCCAAACAACTTTTCAAAAGACACTCCAGGGGCCGCACAAAGGCCCCAAACTCTCTGTATTGTCGCGGGCCTGTGCTTTAAGCCGGGTTTAAAAGGGGCGGTGAGTGCGGGGCGGGCCAGGGCCGGGCTCGGGGGCTCGGGGCCGGGGTGGCCGTGCCCGCGGTGGCCGTGCCCGGGCTGCCACCAGCGCCGCGGTGGCTCCCGGCAGGGCTGGGCACTCGCCACAGCCCGGGGAGACAGGAGCACATGAAAGCCGGGCTGGATTTGCCTTGCAATGACAGCTGCATATTAATCTAAAGAATTTCTGAAAAATCAAAAAGACATTTTTCAGCAAAATACACCCCTAGAGCCTCAATCCTAAAGCAAGGGAATAAACTTGAAACAGGATTGATTTCATCTTAAAGGGAATAGCTCTTTGAAATGCTACCAGCTGCAGTTGTCTTATTTGGTTTTCAATACTATAACAAAATTGTGCCATATTGTGTCAAATAAGGAGATAATATAACAGCTTTAAACAAATTTTGTAATTACGGGATCAATCAGAAATGAATTAAATCCGTGTGCATTAGGTAAGCGGTGCCACTGAATACTGAGCAGCTCCAAAGAGCAGCTCCCAGCCCGTCTCCAGCGGCAGCCCCAGCCCCGAGGGCTCGGTGGGACACCAGCCAGGGGACACGGGGGACACTGTAGCAGCCTCCGGCCAGCGCCCCTGGGCTGGGGAAGGAGCGCAGGGTGCCACGATGTGATCAAAGCTAAAAGAGTAAAAAGTGAGCTGCCCCCTGAGGCAGGGCCGGGGGGGCACCGGGGCTGCTGGAGCGGGGTTTGTTCCCGGGGATGGCAGCGCTGGTCCCGCACAGCGGGGTGACACAGGATGCCCAGGATGCCCAGGATGTTCTCCCTGCCCTGTCCGGGTGCTTCGGGGATGGGTTGGCACCGCTGCAGGCAGCTTGGATGGAAAGCCACTCTCCAGTAAAGCTGTGTGCCCCACGCCAGCCCGGACTGGCGAGGATTTCTCTCCGGGTGTTGGGAGTTGCACCAAAGCAGAAATCACCCCCGGGGCAGCCGGGGCCGGACCGCATCCCGCGGGAAGGGCCGGAGCTCCTCTCCTGCCCCGCCCGGGTTTGTGCTCGCTCCCAGCCCGTGTGGCCAGGGCACAGCACCCAGTCACTGATGTCACTGATAACAGGACTGATAAGAACCTGCAAAGCGCCGTTCGGGCGCATCACAGAGATGGTTTTACATCAAACAGGGTCAGGGTTCCCAGGAGAAGCTCTTCGGCTCCTCCAGCAGATCCTGCCCACCCTCGGCCGCTCAGGGCTGTGGGGGCCCTCACTCCTGCCATTTAATTACCTGTTAATGAACTTCTTATGCAAATGAAGCACTGAGTGGCCCTTCCAGCTGTGATGTCACCCTGGAACCTGCGGGGAGAGGGGCCCCGGGTGCTGCACGGAGCAGGATTGGATCCCTGCGGATCAGCGTGATCCCAGCAGCGACTAATAAAACTATTATTTGGAATAGCTTTTGCATATTTAATATTCTTATATAAACTGGAGCATTCCAAATCAGGCCTCTCTGCTCTTTCAAAGAGCGAGGAATGCTGTTAGGGAATAATACATTAATAGCCGAGATGCTGCACACACTCTTTTCTGAGGCTCTTTCTGCACCACTTGAATAATTCCGTTGATTCCTCCACTCGAACATCAAATTTGTATTTGAGCCTCTCTCTCGGAAGCTGCTGCCACAGCTGGAGCTACAGGATGAGTCAAAACAAGCGTCTGGGAGCACAGGCAGCACAGGAGGGGGGACTGTGAGCAGGGTTGTGAGCAGGAGTGCTCATCAGCCCTCCCCAGAACCAGGCTCTCCGTTTCTTTGCACTCTGATTTCTCTTTTTCCACACTTCCCTCCGATTCCCGTTTTCCTTCAGGGCAGCAGCAAAGAGCTCGGCTGGGACTGGGTTTGTATCGAGGGTCAGGAGCCCAAGTTTTGTCTGGCTGGGAAATGCAAACCCCATTTTCTCTTTTGGAAGGCAAACTCCAGCAGTGTGGGGCAGGGATCAGGAGCTGAGAAATTTTTCAAACCCCGAAATTTTCAGTACAATTATCCAAAAGATGCCTCTCCCACATGCATTGCTCCCCAGCCCTTCACCCCGAGCAGAATCCAGGGACATGTGGGGATCTCCTGGAGATGTGGGGACCACAGAAGCACCACCAGCATGGAGAGAAGCAGCCATTCTCCTAGAAAATGGAAGTTTAATGTTTTAAACCCCCCCCCCCAATTTCTCCCTTTTTTTTTTTGTTTTTTAAGGATTTAAAGGATTCCTTCCTGCCTGGGCAGACATGGGCTCCGGGCACAGCACCCCCCACACCCCTGGAGCTACTGCCCAGTGCTCCAAACATCTCAGAGGAGAATTCTGAGAGCAGCTGGACCTTTTCCAAAGGGATTTCTGAACCTCCTCCTCTTCCATGTGTCTTACTGACTGCCTTACTATCTAAAAGGATTTATGAGGAATTTGGGCTGATGTTCCTCTCTGAGCAGCACCTTCTGATGATTTAGTAATGGCTCCCAAGACAAACCTCGGTTCTGCCCATTCTCCTCTGGCTGGTGGCTCCACATCCCCATTCTCAGTAAAAAAAATGGGAATTTTCAGGAAATGCATAATAGGAAGTGCTCCTGGATGGGCTGTCAGTAATGGAAAGGCTTTTCCTCTGGAATACCTGGAACACCTGGTGGGTTCTCCTGCCCATGGCAGTGCTGGGCTGGGAATGCTGAGCTGGGAATGCTGTGCTGGGAATGCTGAGCTGGGAATGCTGGGCTGGTGCAGGCAAGGCTGGTATAAGGAATGCTGTGCAGGAAATGCTGCGTAGGGAATGCTGGAGACCCACACGTGTTTTGGATGAAGGGTGGCCACGTGCAGCTGCTGCTGCTGCCAACGTTTCACATCTCCCCAGATTATCCATCTGTCGTGCTGGGCATTGAGTCACCCTGGATCACGCTGCATTCCCACTTAACTCAGGGAAAAGCAGGAGAGCACCCTCCCCACCCCAGCAGAGGACCTTGTTTTCCCATATTTGCCCCGGGAGATCACCCATTGCAATCACTGCACCACGTGAAATGATCCCCATTTATTCCCTACGACAGATCCAGTGTCGGGAATTCATTTTGGCTGCACAGGAATGATCAAACACTCACCAACATCCTCACCTCTGGGACTGGCAGGGGAAGCCCTGAGCAGCAGCCAGGGCCAGGACAGCATTGCTGGAGGGGAGTTTTGCTTGCAGAGGAAAGTGTCCCTGTGCCCCTTGCTGCCACCAGGCCACCCTGGGGACACCAGCGAGTGCAGAGCAGCCCGGGGAGGTGATCCCAGGTGCCCTGACCACAGGGTGAGGAAGGGGTGGGGGATCCCCCAGGGGACACCCCTGCTGGCTTCCCCCAGCTCAGCTCCAGCCAGGACAAGCTCAGGACAAGCTCAGGACAAGCTCAGGACAGCCTCAAGGACAAGCCCTGCTGTCTCAGCACCTTCAATCCCCTTCCCATCAATCCCCTTCCCACATCTTTTTCTCCTTTCCTGTTTAGAGCCTCACCAGTTCCTTTCAAATGAAGATTTCCTAAGTCTCCCTGGCCATTTCTCCTATCTATGAATGATTTATTAATGGGGCAATATGGCCAAAGCAGTCACTTGCCCCCTCTCCAGAACCTCAAACACCCCAAAACAACTGCCCTCAATCCTTTTTTCCAAGGGTCTCATCACACTGAAAACTTGCTGGGGTTTGTGACAGCACTTTTACATTAAGATACAAGAATTCAGATTTTCCATGTGATGCAGCACCAAAAATCACATTAGCAGAGAGCTGGAGCGAGAAGATCAACATTTATCACGTCCCCATCATACACCTGCTTTTAAGTATGGAATGGAATATTGGATAAAGAGGGTTTCAAATCAAACCTGTCTCCAGCTTTGTGCTTGGGGCGAGTTCCTGCAGTGCCAGCACCGCCGGGGTCATGTTAAATTTGCTGTGGGGATCCAGAATACAACTCAAATCATGTCTGTTGTGGTTTGGGAGATGGAACTGATACGTGTGGGCACGGGGGAGGCTGGGAGGAAGGATGTGCTCCAGGGGCTGATCCATCTGGATTGGGTATCATAATCTGTTCCCAGCGTGAGCAGCACGGGTGCAGTGCAGGCCCTTCCCAAGCCCCTCCACCCCACAGTTTCTAAACCCCAAATGTCCCTTCTTTTCAGGAAGGTGTGGATTTTACCTGGGCTGTGGGTGGGCTGCACTCTCCAGGCTGTGGCTGCCAGCAGAGCACAGCCCTGGCTCGCTGTGGGATGCTCTGGGGGGTGGAATCACAGAATATCCTGAGCTGGGGGGGACCCTCAAGGATCATCCAGTCCAACTCCAGGCCCTGCACAGGATACTCCCAAAACCTCACCATGTGCCTGAGAGCGTTGCCCAAGCACTCCCTGAGCTCTGGAAGGCTGCTGGGCAGGGAGGGCAGCAGAGACAGGTTTCTGTCACACTGAGCAGCAGGAATTGTACTTTAGTAGCATCCAGATCAGGATTTTCATGCCCAAGCAGCACAGCAGGAGCCGGGGGGTGATGCTGCCTGCCCTGCCTGCACTTCCACTGCCAGGAAAAGGCAGCAGGCAGGCACAGGAGAGTTCCCTGCACAAGCATTGGTGGGGTTTGGTGTCAACAGCATCTTTTTGGGGCATTTTTTGTAGCAGTATCAGCTCAATACCTAAGCATTTCACCTCCCAGGACAAGCCATGGCTCCTGAACTCACCCTTTGCAGAAGTTCCTGCAGTTTTTTAGGCACAAACAGGCAAAAGATGTTGGTTCACTTTGGGAAGAGTTCAACCCATCCCATCCCTTCAGCCCCTGGCTCCCCACCCACCCCACAGCACCCACAGCCCCAGCAGGAAAACCACGGGGATTATCCACCAGGAGAGAGGGAGAAACATCCACATCTGTGCCGGGAGAGAAAGCAATAAATAACAAATGAGCTCTGATTATGTAACACAGTCTCATCTCCGACGTGGGAACGAGTGATGCAATAATAAATCCCACCCTCGTGTCTCACCAGCTCACAGCTGGCACCAGACTGCAACATCTGGAGCCAGCCAGCTCAGCCTCCCGAATCCTGGGGGCACCCGGACCCTGGGGTTCACCTTCAGCAGAGCAGAGGGAAAACTCTCAAGTTTTGACTCTCCTGGTTGTCACAGAGGTACCGCACACCGGGGGGGTGGGCATCGCCCTCCAGGGTGCAGCCAGGGCAGGGCGGGTGGGAACAATTTCTTGTTAAAGCAGTAGGAAAGTCAAGAAACAGGCTCATGGAATCGTTCCCTTTGGAACAGCCCTCTGAGGTCACTGAGTCCAACCATCCCCCAGCACTGCTAGGGCCACCCCTGCCCCATGTCCCCAAGTGCCACATCCATAGGGCTTTAAATCCCTGCAGGGATGGGGACTCCACCACCACCACCACCCTGGGCAGCTGTGCCAGGGCTGGACAGCCCTTTCCAAGAAGGAATTTCCCCAATATCCAATCTAAACCTTCCCTGGCCCAGCCTGAGGCCGTTCCCTCTCCTCCTGTCCCTGTTCCCTGGGAGCAGAGCCCGACCTCCCCTTCCTGTCAGGGAGCTGTGCGGAGCCAGAAGGTGCAGCCAGCAGCTGCCAGAGCTGTGCCAGGGGATGGGGATGGGGATGGGGATGGGAATGGGGATGGGGATGGGGGGTGGCTGTGTGGGCATCCTCTGCTCCCCCCTTGGGAAAGACGCCCCCAGTCCGCACCCGGAGCAGATTTTACTGTGAGGTGCTGCCTGATCTTTAATCACCTGTTCGCCGTTTTGGCCACACCGGGTGAAAAGAGTTTGCAGAAAAGAGCAGCGGCCCTGTGCCCAGCTAAAAATCCGGTAAAGTCGGGAAAAACACGGACAGAGCTTGGAAGCCAAGGCTGCTGAGACAAGCGAAGCAAAGCTCCAAAGCAGCGGGGGCTGAAGTTTGGTTCCCCTGGCTCCGTGGGCTCTGGGGCGGATTCACGGCCGGGAGCAGCGGCAGCACCGGCGGGTCCCTGCTGGGTTTGGGATTCGCGGCTCGGCAGCGCTGGAACAGCAACTGCTCCATCTGCTGGGAGCGGCTCCGGCCGGGATGGGATGTGGGATGAGGGATGAGGGATGAGGGATGAGGGATGAGGGATGAGGGATGAGGGCTCGCAGCTCACCCGGCAGAGCGGCAGCGATGGCCCGGCCGGTCCCGGCATCCCGGGGGCTCCCAGGGCTCCAGAGCATCCCGGGGAATCCCGGCTGGAGTGCGGGAGAGAGCCCCGGTCCTAAAGAAACCGGGCTGAGCCGGGCCGTCTGCCCTCGGGTTATAAACGAATCGCTTAAAAGAAGGGGGGTTTGGATCAGATATGAGGGGAAAATCCTTCCCCTTCAGGGTGGGGAGGTCCTGGCAGAGCAGCTGTGGCTGCCCCTGGATCCCTGGCAGTGCCCAAGGCCAGGCTGGACACTGGGGCTTAGAGAAGCCTAGAACAGTGGGAGGTGCCCCTGCCCGTGGCAGGGGTGGGATGGGATGATTTTAAGGGTCCCTTCCAAGCCAAACCATTCCAGGATTCCATGAGGTTTCCCGGGAGCGTGGCTCAGCCCGGCACCGGGCAGGGGTGGGAGCACGCAGGGGTGGGAGCACGCAGGGCTGGGCTCTGCCTGGGGTCCCAGGTTCCACTTTAAAAAACAAACACAGAAATGCAGGGGAGGGGGGGGAAATCGATGTCCAGAATTTAAACTTTCCTTCCATGTGAAATTTTGCCTTCTCAGAAGCCAGGGAGAGCAGAGAGACCAGGCTGGACTGCAGCACTCATCCCCAGTCTGTGCATCTGCTGGGATGTTGATGGCACCAGGCATTTATTTGTCCAAGGCCAACTTGAATGAGCCCCCACCCCAGAAGGGATCAAACTGCCCAGGATGGAATCAAACCACCCCAGAAGGGATCAAACTGCCCAGGATGGAATCAAACCACCCCAGAAGGGATCAAACTGCCCAGGATGGAATCAAACCACCCCAGAAGGGATCAAACTACCCCAGAAGAGACCAAATTGCCTGGCTGTGGGTGCTTAGCTGTGTGATGAGAGAGATGGCCCAAGCCTGGGCCCATGGCCAGGGGCTCCCAGGGGGTTTCTGTGCTATCCAAGGTGGCTGATGGATATGGAGACACCCAGACAGATGTGGACATTGGAAGAAGAAGGGAAGAAATACTTCCTTGCTTTCTAAGCATGGCATTTTTGTACCTCAGCAAATTGGCGTCGCTACCAGCGGCAGTCCTTACTTTAAAATATGGGCATTTCTCTGCTGGAAATGCTTTCCTGCACTATTTCCTTGACCTGAAAGCTGGGAGTGTCAATACATCAGCGCTGAAGTCTGCTGAGTGCCCAGAAATAAGGGGATATCATCTCCAAAATGAGTGCCCACCAGGCTCTGTCAGCTCTGCCAGCGCAGAGCAGCTCTTTGGAACTTTGATTTACTGGCAATTGTTGGAAAAGGAGCAAGCAAGGAATGAAAACCCAATATTTCCATTACCGTTTACTTAATAAAAAAATATTGTAGGGAAGTCAGACATCATAAAACGCCCATCCTCGCTCTGTATTTACAGGGTCATCCAATAACCTGAGCCAGACCAGTAATCAATTTTGAAAAGCCCTTTGCAATTGAAGGCACAGACAAGTGAGTGCTCAATGTCAATATTCCCAGGGCAGAGCAGCAGCCACGCTGCTCTGGAGCACCCCAAGCAGCCCCCACAGGGGATGAGGTGGCTCGCAGGGAGCACCAGAGAGGGAGGCTCTGTTTCCAAGGAGCCTTTTGGGACACTGAGAAATTCCCTTTCTAACGTGCCCAAGAGTTCTTTTGCACCATCCACTCACAGAACACCTTCTCTCCTTGGTGTGGAGGGGATTTTTGCCATCGAGCTCTGGGGTTCTGGCCAATCCATGGGGCAGAAGTGCTGCCTGTGGCAAGAAAAGATCAGTTCTGAGGAGGTGGTTCCTCCTCTCCCCCAGCATCACATCCCCTTCCTTGGCTGCTGCTGCTGCTTCCCATTGTCACAGGATCACAGAACCACAGGATCACAGATCAGTTTGGGTTGGAAGGGACCTCAAAGACCCTCTGGTTCTGACCCCATGGGCTGGTGCCTTTAGGGCTGTCTCGTGTCCAGCTCAGGCTCTGCTCGTGGGCAGCTCTGGATGTTCAGCTCCCGCAGAGTCACTTTGGGCCACAACAATTTCCTTTAAGAGGAGAAACCTCAGGCTGCTGCTGAAGAACAGAGAGGGCTGTTCCCTCTGGATGTGTTCCCATCCTGGAAGATGTCCTCCAGCAGAACAAGGGTTGGGCTCCAGGCAGGAGTGGGTGGACCAAGGCAAAACCACAAAATCCTTTTCCTTCCTGCTCTCTGCAGCCACCCTCCAAAGGCATGTCAAGATAAATTGTGCTGTTTCAAGAGTTGCTTATTCTGAGGCTCGTGGAGAACAGTGCCTGGCCCCTGAATCCCCAGGGAGCAGCAGGAAGTTCCAGGGAGCAGGAGGGGCCCTGCTGGAAAGTCAGAGCAGCCCTTCTGCCACAGTCACCCAGCATCTCTCATTTCTCAGTCGATGGTTTAATCTATTTTAATGATTATCAATACTGATGGTGAGTGTAATCACCTTGTCTGATACAATTGCTGGAATCTAAAAGTCAACTTGATTTTAATGGTTTATCATTAGGAGTATTATTTAGTCGGATTAAACTGATCTTAATTCCTCTGCAGTCATTATTTAAAAGCTGTTTGGAGCACATTAGGGTGACCCCCCTCATCCTGGAATGAATCAATGCCCTGTCTCCATCCCATATATTTCCAGCAGCCTCTCACAAGCAGCCACACGATGGACACCAAGGCACTACAGGCTGTTAATATTCATGAGTCCTCCCTCCTGCCATTAAGATTCCCTTAACACCCCCCCAGCAGGGCTGGATTTAACTCTCCTGCTGTGATGGGGGCCCTTAACCCCACGCTGTCAGCAGGAGGGCTGGGAAGCACTCACACACTGGGGTTTGGAGAGGCTGGGGCAGCATCCAGGGGACAGGTCCAGAGCCTTTGGAGCAAGTGTTGTGCTGGCAGGGAATCTCTGGGTGCATCCCTGTCACCTCCCCAAGGCCAGGGGAGCAATTCCAGCTCAGCCAAGCCTGGAGCAGGGGAGCTGGGCTTCCCCAGCAGCATGGATGTTGTCCCAAGGCTCAGGGATCAGTTCTCCTGCCTGCCCAGCCACTGCAGGGAGCGGGGCCATGACCACCAGTGCTTTGGGGACAAAACCTGTGGATGTCACCCAGACCTTGGCTCGGGAGCAGGGGGTGGTGCAGCCTGAGCGAGGCTGGATCCCTCGCTGCCTCTTCCTGCTGGCTGCCAAACCCAATCTCCCCTCCCAGGGACCCCCAGCCCTGCCCTCCCTCAGCCACGGAGTGCTCCCTGGGCAGGGCATCCCCTCCCAGCCTCTGCTGGGAAATCAGGGAAGGGTTGTGCTGCTGGGGCCTGGGATGTGCCCGAGGAGCTGCAGTGACCCTGCTCAGGGCTGTGGCACTGGCTCACTGCAGCCCAAGCACCTTCCACGTCCTTTCCACGTTATCCATTAAGGGGTTTTGCCCCTCTCACAGGGGTTGCACCAAAAAACCAGAGGGAGCAGCTTTTGTTGCTGCCAGAGGATGCTGAGGAGCTGTCAGTACGAGCCAGAGGGGATGAGATGCTGCAGTGACCAGCTGTGCTGAGCCAGCTTCCCCTCCCAACACCACCAGGCTGGGGAGGGGGCACACAGGGACCACTTCAGGAAAACCTTGCATTCCAAGAGACAGGCAGGAGGTGCAAATGAAGCACAGCTTTATCACTTTTTATCACTTCAGACACAGATTTCTTTCTGAACAAGGGATCTAACCTGCTATGTAACAACCAGGAACAACTCCAGTCCTGGAGGAGGCTTCTGAGGACAGCAGAGAGCTGTGGTAGCTCAGGGATGGGATTAATTTGTTTAAAAATGAAGCCCTGGAGACATTTGAGATGTTTCCTTTAGTTAATGAGATTTCCATGATAGTTAAAACAATAAAATTAGCAAACAATGCCGTTAATCTTGGATTACAAGCAGCACCAGGGAAGAATTAGTAAAATAAATCAAGAAGATTTAAGGCACTTTGCTCTCCAATAAAGTAGCTGGGATGGAAACTCTATGCTGTGCTTTCCTGGGATTAGGAAGGGGTGATCAGGATCTGCCTTTCAGCCTTTAACCTGGAATATCCAAGCATGGAAACATCATTTGCTCAAGGCTAAGCCTTGATTTAACCCATACACTAAATATTACTTATATATGACCCATCAGTAAATAACTGCCACTGCTTCACATTTAAAAATTCAAATTATTTTCAATCAAAAGCCTCAAATTAAATCACAGCAACTTTGTACACCCCACATTTGGCTGCTCTAACCAGCAGTATGAAACGGGGATAAAACACATCCCAGAATAGGATTACACAGAGCAGCAGTAAAAGGGGAAATAATCTTTGAAGAAATGATGGAAGAACAAATTCTAAGGGCATTAAGAAGGAACAAGTCATGGTTTCAATCACAGCCAGGCAGGAGATTGCTAATCTCATGTGTACAGCAGATAAATCTGGGAGGACAACAAATGGCATTTAAATTTATGGACTGAAAAGGTTAATTTTTAACTCCTTCTACTCACTCCAGAAACCAGGGAAATGCAGACTGAAAGGAATAAAGTAATGGAGTTCTCCAAGGTGGAGCCTTAAAAACTCTTCTTAGCAACAGCTCAGCAGGGCCTGATCACAAAACACAATTCTCATCTCCTGCAGAACTTCCAGGCAGTCAAATTTGCAGGCACTGACACTCAGACAACAAATGACTCAACGTTTTGGGCTGTTTTCAACACAAGTTGTGCAATTAGACATAATTATTTATTCCCATTGTAAACCAGACCATTGAAACACTGCTCATCTAGAAAGAATTAACAAGTGTGTCCTTGTCCTTTCTCCTGATGGTGCCAGCTCTCCAGTAAATTATTGACTTGGAGCACAGACAGCCCTTAAATACAAAATAATCACAGTTCTCCAGAAGTTTTGCTGGATAATCGAGGAGTTTTTGTACTTGAGTTCAGAACTTGGTTCCAACCACTTTGTTTTCTAATAGAGGCTTCCCTGTGAACTGGGAAAATTTGCTGAAGTCCCCCCATGGGTCACAGAATGACAGAATCCTGAAATTGTTAAGGCTGTAAAAGCCACCCCCAAGCACTGGGCAGCATCACCCTGAGCCACCAAGTTGGTAACAGCACCAGAGCTCTGAAGGTGAATAAATGATAAACACAGGTTACATGCAGCTTACTTATTGCAGAAAATATTTCAGCCTCTTCTTTTAAAAAAAAAGGTAAACGGCCAAAATACTGAATAGAGGAACTTTGAGACCTCAGGAGACAGCCCAGAGTGGAGGAGACAACCCAAGTGAGTTCCAGGGTAAACTTCTTGACAGCCACAGAGCTACTGCAGCAAATTTGTTCCATGAAATTAAACAACGTCCTGACAATTTAAAAATCTGAGATGAACTTAAAAGCTGAGTTTAAAACTGGAGGCAACCCCAAGAATTTACAGGAGTGCAGAGAAGTTGAATGGCTGGCTGGGAAATTCTGCTGGCTCAGCTGTCAGGCCAGGCTTCTATTTTTAGCCCAGTAATTAAATTGCAGAGCCCAATGTTTTGTGGAGGGATAGAATGGATTCCAAAGGTGCAGGAGAAGGCTGTGTACAGCAGCTTGGCTCTTGCTGAATAAACTCTGGCTATTCTGTAACAGCCTGGCCATGTTCAATGGAAAGGAAAACACGTGGAAGAGCTGAACACAATTCCCTGACAATAGGGTGATGTCAAAGCAAAAAAAAAAAAAAAAGGAAAAAAAATCTTGATGAAAGGTTTTGTCTGAACTAAACACAAAGCAGAGTTGTTTGGGTTTGGAGGGAGTAGGGGAGGAAGGACACAGGGTAGGAAATAAGAGGAAAGGATGAAGCTTTCCAGAAAAACTTGCACTGGATTCAGGCTCTTAGAAACTTCAGGATGGTGCTGCTCCAAGAGCAAGGGCAGGACTGATTTAGGACTTTGAAACACGTCGGACTGCAGCCCTGTGTTCAAGGCAAACATTAAATAGTTGTGCACAGAACACAGAGCTCCAATAAAATCCACACCTGGATTTAGCATCCCTGGCAAGACCCAGAGTATCTCGAGGAATCCCAACCACCTCCCGCTGCAAAGAGGGAGGAAACACTGACTGGACAAGGAACTGATGTCCAGTTTCTAAATTCAAATGTGCAGTGATGAAACTCCTCTCCAAAGGAACAGGAGGGCAGCTCATGCTTTACAGACAGGTGGACACTGCCCTAACTGTGGGAACAACTGGCTTCTTGTGCCAGGGACCAAACCCCTTCAGCTGCAGCCACCAAAGCACGGGGCTGAGGTGCTGTTATCCTGCCAAACCAGGCTCAAACCTGGATTCTGGGGGAATCCTGCACGGGAGCTGCTGCTCCAGCCCTGAGCAGGAGCCCATTTGTTTCCAGAATTAGTCCGTGCCAGCCGTGTCAGATGGAAGCACAGGAATAGTGCAGCAGACACAGAGTGAGTGAACTCTTAATCCTACCTTGGACCTTGAGAAATGAGGGTTTATTTTCCACCTAATGAAACTCTGGACACAATCAGGAATAAAGTCGACCAGAATTAGGCAATTTCTCCTCAAAACAGGCTGGTACACAAATAGCAATGATGAAACACCTCCCTCTTAGAAATTAGGACTTTTAGGGTTAATTCCTGTTTTCCAAGACCCAGGTGAGCCTGTCCTTTGGCTTCTGAACTAAACTGACGGATAAATTTGTCAGATTTTTAGTTTCTTGCTTGGCAAGAGGCAGCAGTGAAGCTGTTTTTAAAAGCAGTGCCTTCCTTACCTTCAGGGCTCTCCAAGCAGGAGGTCTGCTTTTGTTTTCTCTTGATTACGAATACTTCATCCATTCCCAACCAACACTATGTACTTGACCAGATTCCCGTAAGCTCCTCAACCTGATTTGAAAGCATCTGTTTCCAATACAATTTGAACTGGAGGACTATTAACAAGATTGGATTCAGACCCCAATCAAGCCAGAACCCAGGAATTAATGCCATGTGCAGGCTGGCACTGCAATCCCCAGGCAGGGAATGGGGTGGGGGGAGCTTTGGGGGCAATAAAAAGTTGATTTTCAGAGTCTATCATAGAAGAGTATCTGCAAATCTGTACAGAATGTACTGTGAGGGTCATCAAGATCAGGTTCTAGGGGGTTTTGGGTAAATAAATCCTGCTTGGTTTATGTTTCCAGCTGGGGGCTGGAGCAGAAGAAAGTCAGGACTTTGTTCATGGAACAAGCCCCGAATGCCCCAGTCTGCTCACAGAAGGCACTGTCCAGTAAAAGATAAAACCAGAATTTGTTTCAGAACAGGCCAGGACCCACAGGCCTCCCCACCCTAGTGGGGGATTGTGTTCCATGATGCAGAAGGTTTTACCCAATCCACAAGCAGGGGTTGGAATGACACTGGAATTTCAGGGCTCATCCTGAGGCCAGGGCTGTCTGGTCACTGCTCTGATTGCAGGGTCTTATGAAATTCCTTTAATCAGAAAGACAACCCTGATGCCTGGGAATCATAACTTCTGGAAGAGCTCCAGGTAAATCTGGTGAAGAACTTGCTTTTAATCTGGAATGGATTAACACAAAATGCCTGAAATCCCTCCTCGTTCCATCCTGGTTTATGGCTCCAGTTCATGGAGTTAAGCTCCAAGACGTTTTCACACACAAACCTACAATTCTTCCTGCAGAAAAAAGTTGTAAAATCGCCTTTTTATGTTCTTTTAAGTGCAAACCCAAGCTCTGGTAACAAGACAGGTGACTGTAGCGCACAGTCCTGACCCATCCCTGTTTATCAGGGTTAAAGCCAAGGTACAGAAGTTTCTCCAAAGATTTTGCCTTTCATTTCTTGAGCACAAAATGCCAACGCTCCACCTCGAAAGAGGAGGACTAACAAGAACTGCTACACTGAGTATGAATATATTAAATATAAAAACACCCCAGCACTATGTGCAACCCCTCCCAACTTTTAGTGTCTACTTATTGTCTCCAAGTTACAAATTAACCTCCTCAAAGTGACTTTAATGTTTATATTTTCTATAAACTTGCTATTCTTGTAAGAATTATCATTATAGAAGAAGTACAAATTAGTGTTCAGCAAGATTTTATTATCAGGTTAGAAAAAAAGGGATTTTAAGAAATCCACTTTATTTCTGATCTATTTATTAACAAGCCTGTCCAGAGAATCTTTAGCTATAATGAGAGAATGATACAAAAATGTCAAGGAACAAAACTCCAAAGCTCCCAACAAGCCATGAAAGGTGGTGAACAAAGCAGAGGGCCCAGGAGGATTCGGGTTTTGGCATCTTTGGAACAAGGCTCAGTCCACAGGTGCAGTTTCCCATCATGGCCAGGGCAAAGAGCAGGAAAAAGGTACCTTCTGTGCATCTTCTCTGGAACTAAATAAAAATTTTATAAACAAATTATTAAAATAACAGTTTTATAAACACAAAGAAATATTAAAATGTAACAGTAGGCAGTTAGAGATAATTTGGGCATTTTGTGGTTTGACACATTCAAAGCCTTTGTCATTCTGAGGCTCTGAATTTCTGAGTTTCGGCACAAATCACTGAAAATTCAGGAACTGTTACAGTCCTTAGATCTCTGGTTAATGCCATTTTTGTGGGAGTGCAAACAGCAGGGATAATCTGCTTCCAAATGGTAACTAGTTTTTAAAGAATCTGTTGCTGTAGCAGTCTGTTTAGTAGATCTTTTTGAAAATGCTGTGGCATTCCAGGTAGAGAGGGAATATGAATAGGCTTAGAAATTAATTAGTCACTTCCACAACCAATTAAAATGTCTGTGTATAACTGACAAAGTAAAGCCTTCTGCTCTTTTGATGTATTTGTTGGGTTTTTTAAAATATACTGATAGTGAAAAGGCTGTGGGGAAAAGTAATGGTATTCTTGGTGAAAAGGGGCTAAGATTTAAAACTAATTTTCCTTGAATTCTAACTTTTATTACCATAGTGGAATAGTTTGGAGAAAGAAAAGGGGGGATGCCACTTGCTCATGACAAGAATCATACAAAGCAGATTTCTGCTGATAAATCCAGCTGTAAATATTTTCCTTCCTCTTCCCCTGCCAATCAGTCTTTTTTCTAGCAATCAAAGACCAGCATTTTCCAAAATTCTCATTGGCATTCTCTGAATGGGAAAAACCCCATTTTTTTCAGTCACAAAAGTGAAGTGGGGGTTTGAGTTGAGGAGGGCTCAGTGTGAGGGAGAATCCAGCACTGGAAGGAACAGAAAGTCAAATAAACAAGTGCCAAAAACCCACTCACATTTTTATGGAGCTGAGGGAATGGGCTGCCCAGGTGAAACACACGGGACACACAGCCACAAATGAAGCCTGACATTTCAATCATATCAGGAGAGTTCTGGAAAAGAAAAGCACATGGATTTTGGCAAGAATGCTCTGAGGCATTTCAGAGGATTAAACTGAGAGTCCACAGGCTGAGTTTGTGGACAGAACTCGTTTCAAGCAGCGCAGTGCTGCTCTTCAGATGACCAAAGAGGGCTAGGAAGGGTTTAATCTTCATCTCGCCACAATGCAGATCAAAACTGGTGCCAGGCTTTGGGATATGACACTGATATCAATCCAGTCCTCCTGCTAAAAAAGCTTGGGCACAATAACTCAAACCAAAACTAAAAACTACAGCTCAAGCCATGAAAAAAAATGAATCATCCTGTCTGGAGAAAGCAAAATACTCATTTTTCACAGTTTCAGAGTTGCTGGGTTTCTCACTCTAGCGGTGTTTTGAAAATAAGCTGCTTCCCTGCTGGGCCAGTTGCTGGATTACAATTATTTCCCTGGCATTAGTAGGAAGGCCATGAAACTGCTGGAATAGGCTGTGAACTTCCCTGCTGAACTGACAGCAGCAGGTACAATGGTGATTTTCCACTTTTATTGATTTTTTTGTGGTCTCCACGTGGATGTTTACAGCATTTCCCACAGGCACAGACACAACATTTATGTCCTGTTAGTTCAGAGCAGCACATCCTCAGGACCCAAAGGACACAACAAGCCCAGGAAGCTGCTGAAAGAAGCAATTTCGTAACTTCTTTATTTTGGGATGTGTGGGAAAAACATCCACATACATGATTTCTACATCCTTGTTAAAAAATCCTCCAGGTTCTTTTAAATTACACAAACTTTTCAAGGCACTTCTGGGTGGGATTTTTTTTTTTAATGGAAACAGGTAAGAACTTACATTACTCCTCAGTTGCTGGACTGTGTTCCTGGTTCCCAAGGAGCAGCTGACAGAGGGCAGTGACCCTCAGAGCTCCACAACCCACAACCCAGGCTGTGCCCAAATTCCTAAGGCTGGGACTGCCTGGAATGACACACAAACAAATTAGCTGAAAAATAACATCTGCTGTTGATTTGAGGTCACTTTCTGTTTGCAAATATGCAAATGTAAAGGTAGAATTTCATGTCTCTTTTTCTTGGCAGCAGTGGAAGTTCCACCTCTTTTTTCTGGGCTCTGTGCCCACCCTTGCTCACTGCTGTAGTACTGAGGGTAACAGTGGAGGAACTGCTGGGGAACTCCTTGGTGGACATTGCTACTGAGAGGAAATGTTCATTCTCACCTTCTGTCTTACATTATAATTATATATTGTATCTTATAATTTATGATTAAATAACAGCTAAAAAACAAAACTGCTGAGTAGAATAGAATGCATCTTTTCCCCCACACATCTTGATTAAAAATTGCAAAAGCAAGGATATTTGAAATGTGAATTAGTAAAATCTCACCAAGATATTGATGACTGTACCCTTTTGGACCAGGCAGTGGCAGTTCAATGCACCAAAGCCTGGGTTTGTTTCCAGAGGAGGCAGCAGGAAGGAAATCCCTCAGCACTGCCCATCTCCAGGGTTATTATCAGTTCCATATTGAATCTGCTTTATCCTTATTTAGTCTGTGGAGAGGCATCTGGTTTACTTCAGCTTTTTGTTACCTCTGCTGTACCATAGATTTTCTTTCATATATTTTTTTAAAATTTATGAGTTAATGGGTTTGATTTGATACAATATGAAGAGAGCTGTCTTCCATTTCAGACAGAACAGTAGTCCATGGGCAGGCTGAACATTCCAACCACTGGCAGCATTTTCTCAAGCACAACTCCAGTAATTTCATTCCCTGGAATATGTTTTTTTTAAATGCAGATATTGAAACAGGACACATGAAGATGTCAACATATTTTATGCTATAAGCAAATAAAGCCCAGTTTCAATCAGCAGGGAGGAAACCAACCGAGCCCCACAAAGAAATAAGGCTTGGTTTCAACTCCCACGTATTTCTGCAAAAACCATGGACTCAGTTAAAATATGGAACCAGATTCCACAAGTCTATTGCATATTTTATGTCTATATCAACTGAAAGTACTCCATGGAAAATATTCACAGATGTGTGTGGGTCAGAAACAAGAAGGAAGGGAAAACTGGAGGCAACAGGTCCCAGAACTCCAGAATTTGTACACTGTTTTTTGATCCCTCTGAAAAAAAAAGTTATTTAAATGCTGTAAGTAAATCTCTTAGTAAAGACTGTGCTACATCATGGAGAACATTTTAATTGCTGTAAGAACTTACCTTTTGTCACCTTCTGATTCTTGAGCTTACTGTAAACAAATTGTGAAATCATAATTAGATCCTTGTTCACATAAAAAGCAGCAGTGACAATCTGAAAAAGAAGAGACATTTGCTTGTTCAGTAGGCAAATTTTGAGTTTGAAATACCTCAACTGCACAGAAATGCTGCTTCATAATCATAATGTGAATGACAAACACCAAATCACTGCCAGAAATAAACATCAATGTAAATATTTGTGCAATTATGGTTTATAGATGGCAGATCAGTGAACTGAATACAAAACTCTTTTCTCTCCCAGTGTGTATTTGGCTGTGCAATGTTAGGTTATGCCAGAGTCTAAAGGGACAGTTTGAAAAGGATAAGTGAAAAAGCAGGAATATTAAAAGATCACCTGGACTGGCAGCTGGTTTGTTAAAAAGCAGCCTAGGAAACTGGTCAGGTCTCCAGCCACCCAGCACAGCAGGAACCCTCAGGACAGTGCTCGATCCACTCTCCCACTCTGGCAGGAAACGTGAATTTGACTGGAGCAGATTCCAGAAGGAATTGTAAACCACTGTAAGCAGAACAAGGTTTAATAACTCAGAAGTTTTTTTCAAAACAAAGAAAGATGAAAGCTACAGCCCCAGGGACGTTCCACAGCAATACCCCCCTCACCTTTGGAAGAACTAGGCATCACCAGAGCTCAGCTGGTCCTACCACATGTGACAAAGGCACAAACTACAAGCTCCTCACTGCCTCATGTGCTCCCTTTTGTGACCTGCTCTCAAACACCATTTTGTTGTGACCAGAACTACATTGCAAGCACTTGATACTCACCTGCTGTAAATACCAGCCTTGCAGTTACTGAAACAAGAAAACCCTCTGATGTTTAACACAGAAGGGCTCACAGTTCCACTTATCCCCCTTAATTGGAGAGCTGTGATTGACAGTGAGGACTAGGGAACAATCCCAAACCTGAGCCCACTGGACATGTCTTGCTGAATTCCATGCTCACAAACATGACAGTTTTAATGTAAAGCCCCTCTCCAATTAATATTTCAGCTCACATTTCCGCAGCTCAACAGCTGAGCAAGCATGGTTTCATTCCACTTGATTTCCACAGCCCTCTTACCAGGTCAGTAAATTATACCCCCCTTATGGGGACAGACTTTGGAGTCAATCCCATTTTTTTCCAGGCATTTTTAGCTGCTGAGATCATTCCCACTTTCCCTTTGTCATCTCCTACCTGCATGTCGGAAACCTGAACCCGGTGACAAAGTGATTCAGCACTGTGCAACTGCCAGCTCCAGTGCTGCTCCTGACCTCTTCCCAACCCAAATTGAATTGGCAGGACAGGACTGGTGGGAGAGCATGGGATTTATATAAACCTTGAGCCAGCTTGTGCTGCAAGTGCACACACAACTCAGGGTGGAGAAGATAAGAGAGGAGAGGTGATTTATTCTCATTTGCTCTAAGTGGCAGAGATTAGTGTCAAGTCAGTACAACAGCACAGTACATCAAGCTCATTTGTCAACCACCAAATATTTTTGCAAACATGAACAACATGCTTCTCTGGCATATTATTCTATCTGTATTATGCAGATAGAGGAACACATCCAAGATAAAATTAAAAAAAAAAAAAAGGCAGCTTTTGCAAAAGGCTTCAGGCAAGATTACTCATGTTTGAATCTGAGAACTGCTTAAGACTTTCAACTTAGGGGAGTGCAGCAAGCAGACAATGGAAATGAGCCCTGTGACAAGGCTCCAGCACTCCCATACATCCCTGGCACATTGTTCCAGGAGGTGCCAAATCCAGGGCACTCCATTCCTGCCCCATCTCCTGTTCTCTGCTGGGCAGACACCGAGTGTGTGCGTGCAGCTGAGGAGCCATTGCTCCTGGATGGAGATCCAATCCCAGAAGTTGATTCCTGCCTCCATTCCCAGCCCGTGCAAATCCCCAAATCCGGTTATGGATGCTGAACATCCTCTGTGCAAAGCCCTGCACTTCCAGACGGATGCAGCAGCTCCCAATCTCCTAGAGAAACCTGCCAATTCCAGGGGATAAATACAGCCACACAATGCTCCCTCCTATTCACTGATTACAGACACAAGTTGGACTTCCAAGAAAGAAAAATACTTTGTGGATCCAATATGTAACACTCCAAATTTATCACTGCAGCATTTTAGTCTGAGCTGCATTGGATGAGGCTGTCAGTGACACTGAGGGGCCAGAAAGCTGCTACAGGATAAGCTAAACTAAGGAACTTATTGGAATTTAAGACCCCAATTCTGATTTTTCACATTCAGTGTGATGCTAATAAAGTCACAGTACTTTTCTTAGAGGTACTCACACAGATTCTGAACATGCTACTCACTCTTAAAAAATATGCTTTTATAAAATATTTATCCATTTGTTGGTTCCATGCAATTAGTTTGAAGATAATGCTATGAACAAGAAGTAATTTATGACTCAGATTCCAGGTGAGCTTTCAAGTCTACTAAAATCCCCCCAGCCTAATCAGTGACTCCACACAGTGTCACACAGTTTGTGTTATTTAACACGCCACAGGAAACATGGGAAGCATTAAAAACTTGCAGAAGACAAATGCAGGGTGATCCTGCCCCGAAAATCCCTCAAATTATGCCATCATTATGCATCAAACTATTGAATTCTGAAAAAGATTCCAAGTTTGTTTTCACAGAGCATCATTCTCTGTAAAATTAGGACTTACTTTGCTCGTTGGCCAGAAACTCCTTTTCCTTTCCATGAGACTTCAGGTTTTTGTGGCTTTAAATGCTGGAACAAGTTTCCTGCAGGAATTGGCTGCCTCTCCAGAGAACTGTCATCACTGGACCTAAACCAATTAAACAATAAAAACACAACATACACTGAAAAATCACCTGAGCCTGGAGGATATATTCAGTTCATTCTGCTTATACTGAGGAAGTTATTAGACTTGGTAGCCATCTTTGAAAATAACTTTTAAAGTTAAAAAATCCCCATTGCCAGTAGTATTTCAAGTACTTTTTCATCCCATTCTGGCACTGTGCAGCTGAACAGACTCACTGAAACAGGACATGGTATTTAAATTTGATTTTTTGGGTTGTTATTATTCAATATTTATGCAGCAGAATATTTGTGTTGCCATAGTTGAGACTATAATTTTGGTATTACAAAAATTGCTACTTTTCTTAAATCCCTGGCAAAATATCCTGTCCCAGGAAGAGCAAACCCAGAAATTCCACATGAAAAGAGGATAGGGAGACTGCCAGAACATTTATTTGCTTCCTGTAGTATTGAAGTTGTCAGTGATGAGAAAAGCCTGGAATGGTTTGGGTTGGAAGGGACTTAAAGATCATCCAGTTCCAACCCCCAAATAATAAAATTATATTAAAAATAGTTTCTGTTCCTATAACAATTCTTGGCCTGTAACCTCATATTCTTTCTTAGATTGCTGCCCAAATACTGGTTATTTCCATTTGGAAAAATTCCAGGTAAGGTGTGAACTTGGATCCTTGGCATCATCCCTTTCTGCAAAGGTTTAGTGCTCATCCAGCTACAAATAAAACCGTTGTGGTCCAAGATATTTAGGAATAAGGAATCAGTAACCTGAGCCTCTTGTTTGGACACTTTTTCTCATTTTAATATCTTACTCTGGACTAAGTGAACAGAAACAGACAATGGTTTAGAAGCGAAATCCACTGGCTTAGGAACAGCCCCTAAGTGCAGACAAGGAAAAGCAAGTTCTCCCTGGAATTTGGGAGATTTGCCACAGCTCCTCTGTCTCTCCAGCTGCTGTGAACATCCCTGTGCTCCGGCTGTCAAATAACCAGAACTGCAGGTGATGTATGAGGATGTCAGATGTGTGTTTGGCTGATGTGCAAGTTCTTTAAACTGCAGTTAGGAATAGCTCAAACCCCAAAAGGGGTTCATTTGCACGGTGCTCATCATTTCATTCCTGCTGGGGAAGGAAAAGGTGGAGCTGGGCTATGGAGTAACCAGAGCTTCTGCAAGCATGTCCCAATATTGACGTGGTCACTGGATTTTGGCTTGAACTGTTCTCTGACAGCATTTTAGACACTACTGATTGTGAATTCTGCTTGGCCAGATTTCACCTGGAAACCAAGGCCAGTCCCCAGAGAACAATCCCAGTTTATCTTAATCTGGGATAGGGGAAGGTGTCCCTGCCCATGGCACTCCTGGAACGGGATGAGCTTTAAGGTCCCTTCGAACCCAAACCAGTCCGGGTTCTTTGAGTAGGTGATCTATGATTTTACGGTCTTATTAACAATAATAAACCAAACAACAAAACAGAAGGAAGCGCCTGTCAGGAGAGCCCAGCATCCCACCCCGGGGAGCCGCATCCCTGGGGGAACGGGGGTCCCGGCGCTGCTGTTCCCCTGTTCCCTGCGGAGCCGGGGAGCGCCGGCGGTCCTCGGGGGAGCCACGGCATCGGGGGAGGCAGGACACGGGAATGACAACCGGGAACGGCGTCGGGAGCGGCCCCGGACAGCGCGGGACACGGACCCGAGCGGGGCCGGCACCGACCTGCAGGGCTGCGGCTGCTGCTCCGGGATCCGGCGGGCTCGCCTCGAGGGAAACCCTGCGGGCGTGGAGGGAGACAGGGGAGCATCGGGATCATCGGTATGCCTGGGAAAAGCGGGATAACCGGGATGTCCAGAGCAGCACTACCGCCGGAGCCCCAGCCCGGCCGCCTCCCTCCCCTCCCATCCCCTCCCTTCCCGCCCGCCGCCATCGCCTCAGAGCGCGGGCCCGGGGCGCCCCCTGCGGGCGGGCGGGCGGCGCTGCGCCT
>VXAC01001021.1:0-30296 GCA_013399225.1 Rhipidura dahli
TTAAAACCTAAGGCATCACCATCACAGGAATCAAACATGTTCCTTCAGACCCAAAGGGCTCGAGGTGTTCCTCAGCACCTGCAGCCTGGCTCAAGGCAGAACCTGTTTTCCTCCTGCTGTTGCCCAGCACAGCTTCTCCCTCGTGGCACCATCCCACCGGGACACTCCAGGCCAGCATCCCTGCTCCCCTCACAGCTGACAGCCCTTTGAAGGGGCTGAGCCCTGGGTTTATCTCTGGGATTTTTCTAATGAGCTCTTAAACCTTCTATCAATGACACATTCCATCAGTGGATCAAGGCACCTAAATAAAATTGACATAAGGCAAGGCCTTTTAATTATCCAATTATTTTGTTTCAAGCAGCAGCTGGTAAAAAGTAAAAAGACTTTAGTGTTCTTCTTTCGTCTCTGTTGACATAAAATCAAGGATCAAAGCACCTTAATTTTTGGCCTCTGATTTTTCTCTCCTTGATTTAAACACGCCTGTTATGGGTTCAGTGGCCTTCCTGCCCCTTTGCTTATTTAGCAGTGATCAGTGGGTGCCGAAGCTGCAGGGCCTCGAAGTTTGCAGTTGTGGGATGAAGTCCCCGTGGCCCTGGGAGCTGATGCTGTGCAGAATGAGCCCTCACCCCATCACCAGAACAGTTTTCAATCCCAAGAGTGGGACAGGGATGATTTATCCCTAGGGACCTAACACGGGCAGAGATGAAGGGCTGCGTGGGAGGCGTTTGGGAGACAGAAGCACCTGGTGCAGGTCACACCCCTGTTCAGGAACCTGCTGGAGGTGCTGGTTTGAAATTCCATGAGTGTTGGGTCCCCAGTATCAGAGCAGACTGGAGATTTTAAATCCTGCTTGATTTTACCCCCTACTTTTACAGAGCTTGGATCTTCCCCGTGTATCAGATCCAGTTTGGATATTCCCTGTGTTTGTGCCCCTAAAGAAGAGGATGCACATGATCAGACAGATTTTACGCCAGGATTCATCTGAGGGATGAAGTTTCTGAGCAAATGTTATCCCAACTGGCAATTTGGGCCACCCCAGGTTCAGACCTGTCTTGGGGAGGTCTGTCCCTCTCCAAGGGGATGGTGATTCCAGGTTTCAGGAAGGTGGGAGAGAGCAGGGCATGAATTTTACCCTAGTGCAGCACAAAAATAAACACAGCTGGGCTTCTGCATTTGTCCTGGCTGAACCTGGGCCTGCAGGACTGGGGGGCTGTGAGTCTGTAGCATGGGATGCAGAGCCCCTGTGTCCACGTGCATTCATGGACAGGGATGTTCACGCAGGGAGGGACAGCTCTGAGGGGGAAACAGGAGCCCAGAGAGGGTTTCCAACAGACTGACGGCACAGCAGAGGCTCTGCAGGGTTTATGTGGAGCAAGGAGGTGGTGGTGGTGCCTTAGGTTTTAACTTTTCTATTTTCCAAGCCCTGCAGTGCCCAGTGTGTAACTCTGGAGTTGCCTGTTCCCTGTTCAGTGCTGCTCTCTGTGCTGGGCACACACAACAAAGCCTCTCCGGGGCTGCTCTCCAAGGACACCCAGCCCAAACTGGGCCCAAAAAGTACCAACCAAAGAGCCTCTGAGGGGGGCAAGCTGAGGGCAATTCCATCATTAACTGCAGCTTTAATTGGAGAATCAACCCTGAGATGCAAATGAACCAAACCTATAAAAGTGGGAAGAACTCGTGGCCTCTCAGGGTCCGTCTCGGGGCCCATCTGGGCAGCACCTGTGGCTCCCCAGGGGTACCTTTGGAGGCCTTTCCAATAAATCCCCACCTTTATTCCCTTTACTCCTGTCTGGGCTCTGTTTCTCGGAGGCCTCTGAAGGCATCACTGGTGTGGAGTTTCTCCTTGGCAAGGTGCTGAAACTTTGTTGTGGTGAGACTGTGAAGGTCCATCCCAATCCAGTGATGTTTTGCAATCCCTTGCCAAGCGTGGTGCTTCCCTAAGGAAAGGCACCTTCCCACCCTGCTGCTCACCAGCCATCACCTGCCTTGTCTGGCACGGAGCTCTTGGGATGAAGAACTTGTCCTTGGCTCACCAAGTCCCAGAATTTTATCACAACTCTCAGTTGTCAACTGTAAGAAACCTCAAACCCCTGCTGTTTCTTTTGAAAACACCCCCATGTTTAATGCACATATTCAGTGTCTTGGGGGGAGTTTGACCTCTTGTATAAAAACTGTTCCTTGTGTGAATGCATCCCTTTAGACCCAAGGCTGAGGATAATGTACAGTTCCTGCCTGGGAAAATGATTAAAACATTTGGGACAAAGAATAAATTACTCTGAAGTATTTCTTCCTGCTGTGGATTTTGGGTGAATGTTTCTAAAGGCTCCTGAGCAGGAACAGATGGCCCATGAGAGGCACATCCCTGACTCTGTGACTTGGGTGTGAGCTTTTGGAAATAGACTGATGGGTGAGTGCTTTTGAAAAGCAAACCTTTATCTTAAATACCTGCATCAATCAGTCAGCATTGGTTCCATGATTATAAATCCTTGGTGATTCCATTGCCCCGTTCATCCCTTTGAGTGACCACAGCAAGCTGCTGTTCACAGCCAGACAGGGATGAGGTGGTGCTACCTGTGTTGTCTGTGCTGGGTAACACTGATCTCATGGCTGGCAAAAGGGCAACAGGTATGGGAGAGCCACAGGGGGTACACACAGAGCATCAAAATTATATATATATATATATGTATGTATGTATGTATGTATGTGGCATGTGTGTGTCTAAGGTCTGTGTATAAAGATGTCTTTAAATAGGAAGAAGAAATATATAAAAATAAAAAATATAAGTATAAATAAATATATTTTTTATATATATATATAAATAAATATATCTATAAAAACACATGTATCAGGGACAAATTCAGTCTGTATGAAGAAGGTTTATGCCACTTTTAAATTCAATTAAATGGCGTGGAATCAGCACAGAGGGAAGAACAGGGGAAAAAGATCTCCAGTGGCTCTGGTTCCTGACTCCAGAGGGGCAGTGGCAGCTGCCTGCATCCCTAAAAGTGTGAAACCAACGAGTGGAATGGGAATCCCATCCCTGGCAGGGCTGGCAGTGGGAGCAGGACTCTGTGTGAATCACAACCATGGGGTGCCAGCGCTGCTTTGGGCTTTGCTTGATTTGGGACCGATTTCCAGGTATTTTGGGATGTAATTGGCTCTGCTGAGCCTTCTGTGGCTTCAAGCTGCTGTGGCCAAGAGCTGGGCTGGGCCCCAGTCTCTCCAGCCTCTCCCTGGAAGAATCCATGCACTGCTCTGACATGTGGAGGGATTGTGCTGCTGGCTTGGGATCTAATTAGCCTGGGTGACACCTGCACGATAAATATCTTTATAAAAAGCTTTTTTTCTGGGCAGGTTTCATTAGACATCCCTCAAAGAGCACCGGAAGGAGCAGCCTCTAGTCCTGGGACAGCTGCCTTGGGGGCTCCACATCAGCCCCCAGACCGGTTGTGCCTGGTGTGTGGGGTCGTGGGGTGAGGGATGGCCGTGGGGTGATGCTGTTCCCTGACTCGGTGCCATCCTGGGCTGTGGTTGAAGGGTGTGATCCTGCTGCTGTTCCCAGCATCCAGCAGGAAGCATCCCGGGCTCATCACAGCCAGCTCCCCTTCCCTCTGCTCTCCCTGCGAGGGGATGTGGGAATGACATCCTCCCACAGTGCTGATGCCATGGAGGAGCCCAGGGAAAAGGACCTGTCCCTGGTGGTCCTCTACAAGCAAACCCTGGAGAAAACAACTGCATGTGATGCCTTTTCCTGGTCGTAAAATCAAGAGTCAAACACGGTTAGAAGGGAAAAAGGGATTTTACCTTGGAGTTTATTTTAAGGATCCTCAGGTGCACCACGGCCAGGTCGAGTGCACCCCAATGCACCCCGCAGTGCCCACCCACAATAGATCTGGGTCCACATTAGTGGTGTTACTAATTAGCACATCTATCAAAGATTCCCCAAGGAGAGGCTCCAGTGAGCCCCCTCCCCAAGGAACCTTCCCCTGGATGGTTCTGTCTCAGTTTCCAAAATGTGTTCTGGAGAGGCCCTTGGGCTCTGGGCACACTGATCCCTGACTGCGAAGCTTCTGAAATGTTCAGTGTCCCAGCTTGGCAAACAAGTGCAAGAATGTGGGCAAAAAGCACTGAGAATACAGAAATTGTAAAAAGGTATAACAGGCATATAAAGAAAAGATAAAAATCATCATGGCATCACTTGGTCTGGGGATGGAAAGAGGGCAAGGTGGTGCATGGCAGAGTGGGGAACATTCCCTGCCCCAGAGGCCTCCCCTCTTGTGGGCTTATCTGGTTGTGGTGGGTTTATCCCTCTGGTAGATTTGGTACCAGAGCTGAATTCCTGGGGAGCTTCTGGATATTTATGTGTTAAGTGAAAACACAAGAAGGTTTCTAAATGAGAGAGTGATAAAAGGAAATGCTCCTTAATCAAGTTACCATCGAGTTGTTGGGATTTGGGCTGCTTTAACCAACATAAGAGTCCAAAAATCAGGCTGAGCAATGGCAGGAGATGAAATGGGGGAGGCAAATGGGCGGGGGGTTCATTCCCAACAGAAGCACCAAAGCTGCCATTGGCAGTGCTGCTCTGAGAAAATGCTGAAGTTTCATAGACACAGAATCCCAGAATGTGCTGGAAGGGGCCTTAAAGTCCATCCAGTGCCACCCCCTGCCATGGGCAGGGACACCTTCCACTGTCCCAGGCTGCTCCAAGCCTAGTCCAGCCTGGCCTTGGACACTTCCAGGGATCCAGGGGCAGCCACAGCTTCTCTGGGCACCCTGTGCCAGATCCTCCCCACCCTCCCAGCCAGGAATTCCTTCCCAATATCCCATCTAACCCTGCCCTCTTTCCATTAAAAACTGTTTTCTTCTTGGAGCCTTGTCTTATCCAGGCTCAGCAGTCCCAACACCCTCAGCCTTTCCTCACAGGAGAGGTTCAGTGGAATGAGTTTATGTGAAGGCACAAATGGAAAGGAGGAGTCCAAAAAATGGGAGGAATGCAAAGAGAGCCTTCCCTTGACAGAAAGGATGAGAGGATTTCTGAGAATTGTGGTCTTCACAGGTGTGATTCTTTCTCCAAGCAGCTCATGGGGAATTCCCATCCCATGGTGTCTGTGTGGAAGCCTCACTGGACTGGGAGTGACTCCTGTGGTGATGCTTCTGTGGTCCTCAGAGGACAGAGTTCCTCCTCATCCTCTGCCTCACTTCAGGGAAAGAATTTAAATGGCCAGAGAAGGGCTGGGATTCCTCTACCAGACTTCTTGTGTAAAAGAAGCCAGAGAAGGAAAAAATCCTTCTTGAACTAGAAACTACATTTAGATAAAACATTTTTCTCTTCTAAAACCTGTGTGATGTGAGTTGTCATCCTCTCTGCTGAATTTTCCCATCACACAATCAACTGCAGTGTTAAAATGGGTGCCATGTTTGGTGTTTGATTGCAGCTAACTTCGTTTATTTGCATTTAAATCTCCTCATACCTTTGTGTGACCAAATGAAGAGCTCTTTTTTAATGGACTGACGACTCATAATTCACAAACTACCATCCTTCTGTCCCTGGAGTTGGCAGGCTGAACTCCTCTAACTGTTTCCAGCCTTGCCTTGGACTCTCCTCCAGCTCCTCTTTGATTTAACAGCACCTTTCCTTGACTCTACCTCCTGGTATTTCAGCAGTGCCCAGTTTGCAGCCTGGGAGGACTGGCTTGGGCAGTGGGAGGACTTAGCAGGACCTCCTTCACCATCCCTGATAACCTGCTTTGGATCCTGCCCAGCAGGAACATCTCCCTCCACCGCCTGCTGGAGCAACCTGGGGGAATCCAGGGGCTCACACAGGAGTGTGGGGTCATGAGCAGGTCCCAAAAATTCAACATTTCCTCCTTCCCGACATCCAAGAGCACTGGAGATTTCAGCAATAAACCCCAGTTGCAGGCAGACTGGGCTGAATCATGGAGTCGTGGAATATTCTGAGTTGGAAGGGGCCCACAAGGACCATGAGTCCAACTCCAGGCACCCAAACAGTTCCACCCTGTCCTGAGAGAAGTGTCCAAATGCTCCTGGAGCTCTGGCAGCCTTGGGGCAGTGACCACTCCCTGGGGAGGCTGTTCAGTGCCCCAGCACACTCTGGGGGAAGACCCTTTTCCTAAAATCCAACCTAAACCTCCCCTGGCGCAGCTCCAGCCATTCCCTTGGGTCCTGTCCCCAGTCACAGGGAGCAGAGGTCGGAGCTGCCCCTCCATTGCCCCTCTGGAGGAGCTGCAGCCCCAGCAAGGTCTGACCTCAGTCTCCTCTGCTCCAGCTGAACAAACCAAGTGCCCTCAGCCTCTCCTCCTATGGCTGCCTGCTGTGGTGCCCAAATCTCTTCCTGCATTGCTCCTTCCCAGGAGGGGGAACACGGCCACGTTCTTCTCTTCAGCACATCTGCCTTTAGATTTGGCCCTCACCAGTTCTTTTCTTCCACCCCATTGACCTCAGCCTCTTCCTTACCTGCTGATCCAGTAGACCTTGTGTTGTCATCAGCAAATTTTAATTCATTTTTTTTTCCTTCCAGGACGTGGAGAAAATGTTAAAATGCGTGTTGAGGAACGGATCCCTGTGGGACCTGACTCGGAACACACCCATCTGGCAGGGATCCCTTGTTTAGAGGAACGCTCCGAGACCTACGTTAGCTGGTTTTTAATCCCTTTAATGTGTGCCATGTTTGGGACTCCAGTTTCTTAATCAAAATATCATGCAGTACCCAGGCAGTTGCCTTGAGGAAAATCCAAGTAAAATTACATCAGCACTCTTCCCCTTATTAACCACGCTTGTGCTGTTATCACAAAATACATCAAATTAATTTGACAAGATCTATTTTTCATAAACCCAAGTTGATTGGCAGCAATTATATTACCTTCCTTTGATTCCATAATAAACAAATCCCATATGAGCTATTCCATTATTGTTTTTTCGCTGGGATTAATGGCAGGCTGGCACTCTAGAACCCGTGTTGTCCTCCTTTAAAACGCCGACAGAACATTCATTTTCTCCTGGTCCTCTAGAACTTCCCTGGGGTTCAAAGACTTTTGAACAGGCTCCAGTGCCTTCTTGGCCAGCTCTTTAAAACCTTCTGGATGTAAATGATCTGAATCTGCAGATTTATTAATGGCTAGCTGTGGGAGATGCTGATTACCATCTCCTTGCTTATGGTTAGAGCCCCAAGTGTGATCATCAGCAGTGTGTGGTAGAAGTAGCTTGTGCAGCTTTTTCTCAAAATGCAGAACTGAGGCCTTTATTGAACACCCAGGGCTTTTCTTGGTTATTATCCATGGTTCCACCATTCCCCTGGAGTAACAAATTAATGCTCTCATCAGGGTTTCTTTGTTGGTTGCACAAGAAAAGTGCCTTCTCTTCAACCTTGACTCTGCTGACTATAAATATTTCTTCAAGTCCTTTATTTCCCTTATTGATATTCCCCACTCCTGAGCTCTAGCTAGAACACAAATGTCTTTTTTTTTTTGCTCCATGCATTATGCTGGTTTTATTTTAATACAACAACTCGCTTGTTTTATTCCTTATCTTAAATACCTACTTTTACTTTCCTTCTTAATCTGCCTTAAAGGAAAGCCACTATGGTCCCTCTCCTTGTTGATAAGGGTTGTAGATTTTAAATCAGCAAGCAGAAACACTCTTGAATAGTTCACATATTGACTCATGTAAAGTCTCTCCTGTTGAAGCTGCTGCTGTTTGACCACTTGGATCTGTTCCTCCTTTGTTGTAAGACAAGGACTGTAGGGAATTCCTCTCCCTGGGACACAGCACATGACAGATGAATCCTCACCATCCTTAATTGTCTGAAATGTTGAAGGTCTTTCTCTGGTGTGGGGGCCCAATTTACCCCAGTCAGCTTCCACCTGTGTGCTTCCAGTGTCCCTCGAGGAGCACAAAGGGGCTGGAGGACATGGTTGGCGTCCTCTCCACTGAAACCTGGTTGTCATTAATTCACATTAACCCCATGCCTGCTCTTCCTTCTTGTGTGGTTATGAAGATTTGCTGATCCTTTCCATGCCTCACCTCTGGACAATTGTCACTGTGGTTGTGGACAGTTAACTGGTGCTGCTGTTGTGTGTTCATCCAGAGCTTTCCCTCACACCTGGATTAAATTCTTTCCAGGGACCTTGGCAGTCAAACCATGCTTCAAACCCATGTTTTTCCTTAGCTCTGTACCTTGTTTTGGGATTTTCTCGTTCCATATTTTGTGATTTGTTCCTTAAATCAGCCTGGTCTGACCTCACAACTGGCCTTGCTTGGAGCAGGTGGTTGGAGGAGAGATGGAGTCCCTTACAAGCTGAATTTTGCTCTGTGCCTATTCTTTGGTTAATCTCCTCACTTAAAAACAGAAAACAGTGTGTGAAAATCCAAATTTTAAATTGTGGCCCTATTTGAAACTCTCTCCTCCAACCAAAATATGTTTCCAGGTAGGTTTGAGCACCAGACTTGGGTACCTACATTTAGATGTCCCCATTTGCCAAGCTTGTGCCTGAGATTTCCTAATGGTGACAGAGATTAAAAAAAGGCATGTGAGCATTGAGATCTCTGGGATCTGCTCCTGAGAGGCTCAGCTGAGTTGCTCACAGGGCTTGGGGGAGTCCTGTTCCCTTTGCAGGCAGAGTTAGGAGAAGGTTCTTCCCCAGAAAGAGCTGGGCACTGCCCAGGCTCCCCAGGGAATGGTCACATTCCCAAGGCTGCTGGAGCTCCAGAAGCGTTTGGACAGCACTCTCAAGGATGCCCAGGGTGGGATTGTTGGGGTGTCCTGTGTGGGGCCAGGAGCTGGGCTGGATGATCCTTGTGGGGCCCTTCCCACTCAGGATATTCCATGGTTCTGTGACAGTCTGAGCCACCAGGGACTGCAGTGGGAGCCCTGACACCCAAGACCCCTGGAAACACCCAGCAAGTGGGGTCTGGGTCTGGATGAAGCTCTTGGTTTACTGGACACGGAGGTATCTGGTCATTTGGACTCCATGACCTTTTCCACCTTTAATGATTCCATGAATTTTAACTCAGAAACATAAAAAAAAAACCCCATTGGTGAACTCCTGGAATTTGTTGCTACAGAAGGTTGTTGAGGCGCGTGATATCATCAGGTTCCAAAATCTGTGGGTGACAGGCTCAGCCGTGCACGGAGAAGCACAGAGGGGCACTCTCCAGCATCCCCCTGTGATGGAGGTGGCTGAGGGGCCAGCATGAAGGCAATGACTGCACAAAGTGGCCTCCCTGAAGAGCATCTCTTGCTTCTGTGGTCCCAGACAGGTTCTGGAGCTACCCTTACTGCTGGTCTGAAAGATCAAAGTCTTTCTTGCACTCTCTTATGACATTTCTTGATGTGAAAATGCATTTTTTCATTTGAGATCACTTTGAAATTTGCCTTTCCCTCCTCTTACTGTTGAATCCTTCACAAGATGGTCAAGAATGGCTTTCTGCAGGTCTCTGCAGGTGTCTGCAGGACCCCAAGCCCACTATGGACATGTCCCACACTCCTGGCCTTGGAGCCTTGCTGCGTTACAGCCCCCTGCCCCCGTGAATTTGGGGTTCCAAAGCTGTGAGTGGCTTGGACAGTCCCTTGCTCTCCGTGGGAGGTTCTGGGCTCTGCAGAGGGGATGCCTTACCAGGACTCAGATCTTGCTCCTGAGCCAAGACATTTTATAACCCGTTTTACTTAGTGTAAACTGACATTGGCAGGAGTTTATGTCAATATGTTGGGCCAATCCCCCAAGACTCCAGATAAGAGGCAAACACTCCACTCTTCTGCTGCCTACAGCGTTGAGAGAGAGGCCAGACTTGATCTAATCTCTCTGTTTGCATTATAAGCATGCCTAGAGGCCTTGCTGTGCTGGGTCCTACACGTCGACCTAAGGAGAGACTGTTCCTGCCTTGAGTACCTGGCAGCCAAACCCAGTGATGGGGATGGAAGATGTGAATGGAGCAGAAAGCACAGGCTCTCTTGGCCAGTGGAATACTGGACTCCTGGAGACCAGTTAGAGGTCTAGGACTGTTATGTGTCCCAGTCAGGGAAGCCTAACCCTCTTTAATCAAGCTCTTGTGGCTTGGCACTGCGAATTGTGAATGGTCAGCATGGGCCATTGTGAATGGTCAGCAGCAAATCTGACCTTGGCAGTGCTTTTGAGGGTGCTGGAAGCACCTCAGGGGAGTGAATGCACTGCTTTCTTAATTAGCTAAATAAGGCCCTGGGAGCTGGGTGTTGAAAGCTCTGTTGTTTAATTGCACTCTCACATCGTATCTGCTCACCGAGTGAGCCCCACCTGCTTTAGTCATCCAGAACGAGCTGGTGAAGATGGACATTTCCCAGTGGCTGGTGGGAATGGGGTAGGAAAGGGCAATGAGCTCCCTTCACGAGTGAGCTGCGCCCACATTTCAAGCCCAGCCAAGCTGTGGTGACACGGGGTGTAACTTCATATTGTTGGGTTGGTTTTTTTTTTTTTTCCCCTCGAATAATTGCTCTTGCTGAGAAACCTGATGAGAAACCTTCTGGAAAGGGCAGTGGGCTGGAAGTCACGCTGGGAGGATGCTGTGGTGCACCCAGCCTTGCAGAGGAGCAGGGTGAGGGATGGATGTGGAAGATCCCGGCTGGGATGGGAGTCCAGCAGAGGGCACTTGCTGAATGTATCAGCACCCGGCCCCGGGCCACAGTTTAATTACAAACCTTGGCATTGGAACCATCTCATCCTGCAAAGTCCACGGTTACGCAGTGTGTCGGTTTCATAAACTTGCCTGCCTGCCCTCCGTGACTCAGTTAATAATAATTAAATGATTCTTTAACAATGCTGGGGAGATTTCCAGCTATTTTTCAATATGCATTAATAATGCTTAACGCTGGTGCACTTCCAAAATTCCTGGGGTCTGGGTTGCTGAAATATACCCACATTGATGGGTCTGATTCTCTGTTCCCTTGGGCAGTCATTTACTGGCATTTAAAATGCAAAGTAGGTGTAAGTGAGCGGAGAGTGCTGATATTGGTAGGATTTTTCTCTTAATGGTGCTCAGGTTTGTGAACCCGGTCCAACAGCCCTTGGTGCTGCAGAAAGCTTCAGTAGGCTTTGGAGGGCACTGGGCATGGCTGTGCAAGGTGAGAGGCATGGGTTGTTATCCAAAACTCCTCCAAAGGCCTCAACTTGCTGACTCTGTGCAATTAGGCAAGTGTCTCCTGGGAACAAACAGGCTTCTCTCATGCTGTGTCCTGCCAAGAGGGAAAACGTTCAGATGCAAAATGTCCTGCAGCACCTGGACCCATCTGTCTCCTCTCCTCTCCTCTCCTCTCCTCTCCTCTCCTCCTCCTCTCCTCTCCTCTCCCTCACCTAAGAGCTTAAATTTGGAGAACAAACCTCACAAGGGATTTGTCTTCAGCCAATCTTTACAAATCCAACCCCACATGGTGGCATTTCTGGGGCAATTACAGACTCTGAGCTGTTAAGACTGAAGAACAAAAAATTAAATTCTTAGACCCCTAAAACTGGTGGGTAACAACACAAAGGAGCATTTGATTCATGGCATTATACAAGACCAGCTCCACACGATGATTTCAGGGGCAAGTTTTAAACAGCACCCAAAACCTATTTGAGGAAAAAAGGACAGCATTGGTTTTACAAGGGGTGTGTAGTGATAGAATGAAGGGGAATGGCTTCAAACTGAAAGGCAGCAGGGTTAGATGAGATATTAAGGAAGAAATCCTTCCCTGGGAGGGTGGGAAGGCCCTGGCACAGGGTGCCCAGAGAAGCTGTGGCTGTCCCTGGATCCCTGGCAGTGTCCAAGGCCAGGCTGGATGGGGCTTGGAGCAACCTGGGACAGTGGAAGGTGTCCCTGCTCATGGCAGGGGCTGGAATGAGATGATCTTTAAAGTTTCTTCAAATCCAAACCATCCTGTGATTCTACGACTTAATAAGTTTATCTCATTAATGATTTTATCTCATTAATGAGTAAATTAATTCCACTCCAAGTTGAAAGCTGATGCTTTATTTCTAGCCCCAGCTGATCTAGTGAGTCATCTGCCTAATTTTAGATACCTGCTTTGGGAAGGAATTTACACATCTCTGGGGAAGGTTGATGGGTACACACAAAATCTGGCTGAATACCCAGCTTTAGTTATCCATCTGTGCCCACCTGTGGGCACCAAGGCTCAAATCCTCAAAGGAAAAGGTGAATCCAACTTTTCCACTCACATGGCAATCAGCAGGTATGAGAGTGCACCCCACTACTTTGGGGAACGTCCTGGCAAAGGTTTTAGTCCCTTACACTGGGGCTAAGCCACCTTTGAATCCCCTTTCTCGACTCATTTGTTAAAGTGATGAGCAACAGCACAAAGTCTTAAAGGGCTTTAAGGACTTGGAAACATCTTCCTTGAAAAGGAAGTTGTATCCCAGATGATGGTGATTTTGTGATCTGCTTCTTCAGTAGAGGTGAAGGATCAGCCACTGCCTGAGCTGGGGAGAAGTCTCTAAGTTTTGGGGCCAACATTATCAGAATATTCTGGAATTCATGCTGTGCTTCCTGCAGGACAATTTGCCCCTCTGAAGGTTTTCAGATCCTTGGAGCCAGTGGGAATTAAGGATGGGGTTCAGGTTTCCTGCTGTAGGGTGAGATAGGATGTACTGATGGTAATACCCAGATCTCCACGGTCCCTCAAAGGAGCCCATGAGGACCATTTTGTGTTTGCACTTGGCCAAATGATGACTGTACAATGTCTTCTCCACCTTTGGTATGAAAAGTATTTTCTAAATCTGTGAATCCTCTATAAAGGCTGAAGTGCTCCTCAGGTAAAGGAATATCCCCCTCCAGTCATCTTTCTCCTGGAATGGAAAATACCCAAGGCATCATCTCTAGAACAGGATTTTAAAAAAAAATGGAAGCAAGGCATAGAACAACATCTGACTGCTCCCTTCCATATTTTATTTCCTAAGTTATTTGGCTCTGGGATGGCACAAAAGGGGCTGACTGTTTTCTATGCCCCAAGCTCTTCAGACAATTTATTTTTTGATGCCAAGAAGCTGCCTGGTGGCACGAGCAGAGGGTCACTTCTCCTACTTGCCAACTCTTGAAATAAATTTTAATGGTGCGTAGTATAAATTTTATGGGGAAAAAAGTGTCTTTCCATGGAAATAAGCGGGCTTTGCATTGGGTCCAGAAGGGTGGCTACGTTCCCTGGCTGGGAACCCACGAGACTGAGGGTGGGGTGAGTGCTTAAACAGATATTTTAAAAGAAAACAGATGATTCTGCTTCCAAAACCTTTGGTGACAGGTGGATTCCGTGGCTGGGGCCTGGATCCTTGTGTAGCTCCATCTGGATGAAAAGACGTGGATGTACAACTCCCCTTCCTCGTGGACTTCTACCCTTTATTCTCTGAAGTGACACCTTTGTGCTCTGGGATTCAGGCGCTGGGATCAGCTCCCAAACCAAAATCCAAGAGGCCAAATGCCCGGCTGGAATTGCAGCTCCCTGCAGAAGCCAGCAGAAATGGGCTGAGCTCTACCAGCTGCACTGGCTGCAGGGATTTGGGTGAATTAGCCTCTGTTTTCTCAAGGCTGAATAGGTCAATAAATGACCCTTGGGACACTCTGCAGAGAACACCTTTCTCCTTGATGTCAGCTTTTTAATAGACACAAGCCTTGGCTTTGCAAGGTTGCACACTGAAGGTGATCTAAAGGAATCATCCCTCATTATCAGACTCATCCCATTATTTTGAAACAGCTCCAATGGTTCTTGACAATTACAATGCCTAATTTGCCCTCTGAGCATAAATGATATTAACACCAGTGACGTGCTCAGCCCTTTTTCCACCTGCAAATGTTTTGGGTAATCATTGCAGGTGCTTCTTTATAAAGTGAAGCAACTGCCTTTAAATATTTCAATTATTTTTATTAGATTCCACTGTTTTGCAAACCTCATTGGCTGCTAGCCAGCCCTTAACCTATTCCCCTGTCTTTTAGTGGCTTAATATTGGAGAGGGTTCGCCTTGCCCTTGGACTGGATGTGTTTGTACAAGTGAACTGTCTCTTGATAAAAGCAGATGTGCAAACCCCAGATTTCTTGGATGTTTGATCCACCTGAGTCCCAAAAAAGGACATTTTCTCCCCATCTGGTAGCCTGATGTAAGGCTTACTGTGTAGATGTGATGGTGTTTGGTGAGCTGGGTTTAGGTTTAAAGGTGAGATTATGGTTTGACCCCAGGGATGTCCTTGGGCTCTCCTGTTTGCCTGACTTCATTTAGAGGTGGGATCAGATGGAGCCAACAGCAGCAGTCCCAGCAGAGGGTGTTACTTAGGGTCTGTCACCAAGTCTACACCATGTCCAGAAGGAACCTTGTGTGGATCATTTTTGGGGGATTAGACACCAGAAACTGCATTACGGAGTTTCGCTACTCTTCTATTTTCCTTTCCTTCCCTGTTTATTTTTCAGAGAAGCACTGCTACCTTGGAAAAGTTCCTGGAATATCTTTAAATGAGTTACATTTCCATGTCTTTTTTCTCAAAGTAGACACGCTTTCTCCCTTTATTCTGAGTCCTCCCTATTTCTGATGCTGAGCTGTGTCCCTCCACAACCACATCCTTTGTAGAAAACAGAGGAGGCAAGAGAAACCTAAACCTACAGGTCTTACTGTCTGTGAGGGATGTCTTTTCCTGGTTAATAGGTGTAGATGGGTTTGAGGCTGGTTGTATGGCCAATTCTTATCTCCCACACAGCTACAGAAGCTCCCGTGGCTCTGCTTTCTAAGTCAGACCAAATATCTGCTTTGGTGGTCTCTGCAAGCCGCTCCTGTTCCCTTTGGCTCATCCAACCCTCTCCAAGTGTCACCAGCAGGATGGGATATGGAGCAAGGAAACACCTCCCTGGAGGGCTCCAGAGGCCTGGGGCTGCCGTGCCAGACTGTCCCCAGCCCTGGTGTTTGGGGTCCTGCCTGGCCCATCTGGCCCATCCCAAGTGAGGTGAGACAGCCATCGCCTCCCCTTGTTGTGCCAACACTTCCCCCCTTCACCCAGCTGCTAATTGCACTTCACAAGGAGGTGCTTGTAACACCTTTCACCACCTTTACCTTCTTGCTGGGAAAATGAGGCACTTTATTGGCCCAGGAACAGACATTCAGACTTCAAAAGAAATCCTGTTTGTCTTTGGAGGAGGGGAGAACCTGGTTTGGGCTCGGAAAGTGGATGCAGCGCTTTTGTTGCAGATCCTGCATGGATCCACCAGGATGTGGAGGGACTTCCATCAATAGGAATGCTAAATTGCGGCTGGATTTAGCCAAAACTGAGCTAAAAAAGTTAATGGGGGAAAGGAGTGGGAGCCTATGTGGTTTAAAATCCCAAAATCCCCAGTGAGAGCCAACACGTTCAGATGCATCCTGCCAGAGGTGCAGGATGCATTTGCTCCCACATCAGGTTTCTCAGCTATTGGTGTTTGTGCTGGCCAGGTGGAGGGTGGTGCACACATCTGCTGGTTTTTTGGTTCACTGGGTTCCCAAATTGTTCAGAGAACCAAAAAAAACGTCAAAACCGGTTTGCCTCGAGATGAGCGGAATGCTGTGCTTGGCTCCAGAGTGGCCCGCTTTGTGCTGCTTCTAAGCTCTCCACAGATGACTTTAATTACTTAATATTTGATTTTGTTTAAAGGCAAGGGACACCAAGTGAAAACAAAATCAGGGTTTGACTTTTTGAGATGTTCCCCCACCTCCCCAAAAGGCTTTTGTTTAAATCATCATAAATTCTCCCACAAAACCACCCAGGATGAATCAAAACTGTGTTGGGTCACTGAGGACTTCTTCCTTTCACAGATGGGGGAGACAGAAGAAGTGGAGGCTTGACTGGTCATGATGTTGAGGTATTGACCCACTCCTCATCACCATGCAGTGTCTGCATCCTCACACCTGGATTATCTCCACTGCTCCAAGGGGAGGAGGGATAACACAGGATCCACACAGGTCACCTGTCCCTCAGGTGGGAGCTGAGACCTCCTGTGAGCAGAAAAGCTCTTGGATCAGCTTTGCCTGTCCCTTTCTCAGCCTGCACATCACTGGCCTGGGATTTGTTTTCCTGAAGGAGGTGTTTTCTGCCCCATATCCTGGATTCTGCCTCTGATGGGGAGGAATTGTGAAATGGTTGGTGGGAATGAGGATTAATTTGGGATGAGCTCTGCATGGCCTCATTGGAATGAAGGCTGTTCTCCCAGCTGGAAGGTGGGGTGTAGAGGTGGTGAATGTGGGGTGTTTCTGAGGGTATGTGTTGGGGTGTGCTGAGCTGTGGGAACAGATCCAGAGCTGTTCCCATGGGATTTCAGCAGGACACCGATCCCTAGGGAGTCAGGACAACCTTCGGCAGGACACCCATCCTTAGGGAACCAGGACAACCTCCCTCTGGCAAGAGCGACTCTTCAGGGTTTTCTGCCTCCATCCCAGGACTCTGATTTCCGACAGAGCTGTGTCAAAGACATTTGGGCATCTGAAATCCTTAGGCTCCCCTCAGAACAATCCCCCCAGAAAAACCCTAAATAAAAGAAATCCAGCTTTGGCTTTGTCTGAATTTTGTCTGGTTTTCCAGGAAAGTGGTTGAGTCACCATCCATGGAGGGATTTAAAAGACTTGTGGATGTGGCACTTGGGGACATGGGTTAGTGGTGGCTTTGGCAGTGCTGGGGTAATGTTGGGACTTGATGATATTAGAGGTGTTGGTGATTCTGTGGTGAAGGAAGTGGAAAGCAGTGACTCAGCTGTTCTCTGACCCAAGTGATGTCCAGGGCGTGGATCCAGATAAAGGAGATTTCAGCCCCCACCTGCTGCTTCCCCTGGAGGAGCTTGGAGTGATCATGGAACAGCTTTTGGGCATCCTGGAGGTCTTTTCCAACCTTAATGATTCCATCATGAGAGGTCAGTTTTGGTGATTGATTTCCTAGGAAATGGAGCACTTGGCTGCAGGATCTTTCTGGATCTAGAACCCTCAAACATCACTAAATGAAGGATCCAGATTTTAGGCTCTTACTTCAAACAAAACTGAAACAGAGCCAGTTTTCCACCTCCATCACCCATAAATGCCTGATGACTGCCTGAAACGGTTCTACGGTTCTTTATTTTGAATTAATAAAGAAATTCAGATTTCATTAATTGGGCAGGTGGATAAGAGCAACATGGGTCTTGCCTTGGCATCCACCTGGGAACCACCACATCCAAGCAGTCTGGAGCAGAGACTCCCACCCCTGGCAGCTCCTCCCCACCCTGCAGCCCTTGGATAAGAGCTGCAGACCTGCACATGAGCCCACTAAATAATGGCAGGTCAAACACATGAACTTGTTATTTCCTGTCTCAGCAGCACCTGGAAATGCACCTTTCTGCCCCATTTTACAGGCACAACTTATGCAATTCACAGTCCAGCCCTAATTTAAACATCAGGTTGGTTTTTTTTTTCTTCCTTCATGCCCATCGAAAATTTCCATTTAAATCTAATCAGTTGCTGCATGGGCCCATCGTTTTGGCTTGGAAATGCACAGGACGTGTCCATACAGCTCCACAGCACTATTCCCCTCCCTACACCCTCTCCACCCCCGCTTCCCACCTCCCCCCTCCCCAAACTATGACTCATCTTAAGGCAGAAGGTTAATTTAGGTTAATTATCTTCCTGGTTAGCAGTGCATACATGTCCTGAGCAGCAATAAAGGTTTGACACCCCTCCTGCTGCTGCAAATCAATTTTCTTCCTCATTTACTGTAAATGGAAACCAGCCAGGTCCTCTGGCATCAAAGTAAACATTTCTCTGCATGAAACTCAACTTGTGAACCTGGTAATTTCAGATTTGCTTATAACATGCGCATTTGCCAAGGGAGAGGGAAAAAAAAAATAAAAGAAGAGAAAAGTAGCTGTTTGATGTCTCCAAAAACTAGAATTAGCCCTGTAGATCAAACATCAGTTCTCCTGCTGCTTTAATAATGGCAGGATCCCGTTGCATTAAGCACGAGGATATCATTACAGCATGCACGGTGCTTACGCATAAGCTAACCCCTAATTCCCCTATTTAGCAGCTAATGCATGTTATTATTATTTACTCCTGCAGCGAGAGGCTCAGCCATGATCCGAGTCCTGCGGGGTGAGGTGCTTCGAAGGAGAGTCCCTGCCCCGGAGAGCTCCGAGTGTAAATAAGACACGGGAGACAACAAAGGAAATGTTGCTGCCCCCGGGGCAGGGGAGCGAGAAGGGACACGCAAATACCCCAGGGCAAGTTTGCAGCACAAGCAGGAGTAAGACGCTTGTGGTTGCGGCCCTAATCGAGCCAGCTGCCACTCCTGAAGGTGGTATCAGGGAGCTGGAAGTCAGCTCAGCCCCCTGAAAATTAAAGTTTTCCATCTGAGCTGCTCGTTCCAGCTGTCTCCATAGTCAATGGAGACAGGTCTATGCCTTCTGTTATGAGTGTTGTGAAGCACTGGAACAGGTTGTCCAGAGAGGTGGTGGATGTCCCATCCTTGGAAATATTCCAGGCCAGTTTGCTCAAGGTCCTGAGCAACCTGACCTCTTTGGAGGTGTCCCTGCCCATGGCAGGGGTTTGGATGAGATGAGGTTTAAAGGTCCCTTCCAACCCAAAACCATTCTGGGATTGATCTGACAATTCAATGATTCCCTCCATCCTCTACAGGTAGGAGCATCTTCCCACCGACCACAGAGTCTGGAAACACAATAATTTGTCCAAAATGAGATTTTACAGCCCTTTGAGATGCCTTGGAGGACCTACAACAGCTGGGAAAGTTGACAGCCATGGCACACCCACCTGAGACTCCAAACTGGCAGAACCAGGAGGGATCCAGAGGTGTCTTTGCTGAGCAGAGCCCTGGATGACCAAACGAGAGTGAACAGCTCAGCAGAGGAGGTGAATCCCAAGCCCAGCTCCCAGTCCTAAGAGCAGCACTGTAGGACACAGGGTATTTATCCCTCAGGAGCAATCACACCTTTCCATGAGGTGCAGGTAGAAGGTGTTGTGGGAAGGTGTGAGATGAGTGGTGGCCTTGTTAATCGAGGCTGAAATTGCTCACACGAGCTCCAAGTTCTGTTCAAGGACCACCTTGGCATCATCTTTTCTTCTGTACAGAGGGAGTGGGGATCCCTGCTTTTCTCCCAGATGTTGGTGAAAACCTCTGCTCAGGTTTAATGAGATGCTATGGGAATCTTGGGAGAAGGAGGCTGTAGAAATTCAAATAATTCCTGCTAGGTATAACACCAACTAAATATTGCTGCTGTGGGGTCACAAACTCAAAACACTGACTGCTCCAGTCTCGGTCTGAGGGGACAAATGTCTTTCTCTTGATCTTCTCCCCCATCCACGCTGGTGCCAGAGTAAGATTTCAAATATATTTCTCAACTGAGTGAGTGTCTCCACCTCCTAAATTAGCAGGATATGTCAAATGGCCAACTCTGCCTCTTCTGACCCCAGTTGTTCTATGAAGTTATGGCTCAAGATGGGAAATTTTTGAATATTGGCCTGATCAGAACTGATCCTGGCTTTGTGGCACCAGCACTTAAATTCCACAGTAAACAGGCAAAATTGTTTATTGTGATAAATATTCAAGCTGAGGAAGGAGGGACTCAAGCAATGAAAAGGGAAATTTGCTTGGAAGGCTTTGAGGTGGTTGGGTTTGTTTGTAAGTAGAAAATGGTAAAAAATCACTAAGAAGGGGCATTGAAAATCTGAGGGAGGTAAACCCTGGCCACTCCCAGAGGGGCATCATGGTCTGGTCTGAGGGGGTTTGGCAGCTTTCTGCAGGAAACAGTGCCCTTCCCATCTCGTGGCCCACCAAGGATGGGGTTTTTCCCTCCCACACCTCAAGAGTAGCTCCAAGTAGGTTTCTTATAGAGTTCTGCCTGACCCATGAGCAGAGAAAGGGAGAATTGACTTAAAATTATCTCAAAATGAAAAATGGAAGACAAGAATTACTGGCATTTGTGTTTATGGCCCATAAACTATCAGACTTTAGAAATGCTCCAGGATAGCAGGATCTTCATTTCATCCCATTTGGGAAAGAAAAAAACCCCCTCATATCCTTCTGTAATTTCCTTCGTCCTATTTGTGACCTTAGTTGAAGGTTCTTAGAGGTTGGGATGCAGCACTGACTACTCCAAGGAAGGATGTGATGAGTAGACAAAGTGATGTCACAGAAACTGAAATTTCTGAGAGGACAATTAATTGCACAAACCTATAATTCATCATAATGAGTCATATTTCCTCTCTGACCAAAAAAAAAAAAAAAAGAAAAGGCAAACCAACACTTTTCATGCTGTATTGCAGAAATTGAATGACTGTGATAAGAACAAGCCAGTTAGGGACATTATATTTAAAATAGAGTTAATTTTGATTAGAGCAGAGAAACGGAGCAGATTTCTCCAAGTTTCTCCAAGCAGGATTATCTGTGGATGTAGGAAGGTTCAGAAAGGCTCCAAGAATACAAAAAACAACATTATGGTGTGGAATATATAGATCAGGAATTGCAATACATTTAATAGGTTCTCAATTTTAACTACAGTGGATCTTTTCTTGCTGAGGACAAAGCTGCCCATGCTGGAACGGATTTCCCAGGGAAGGGATCATGGCATCGAGTGTGACAATTCCAGGAGCATCAGGAACGTGGTGGGAGTGTTGGAGTTGTTCTGTGCAGGGCCAGGAGCTGAATTTGATGATCCTTTTGGGTCCCTTCCAGCTCAGGATATTTTGTGATTCTATGGCACTGCAGCCCTGGGTATTTTATTGGGATCACAAATTAAAAAAAATTGAAGTTGTTCATTTGACTTGGTGGCTTAATGAAACAGTGATTGCTGCAGGAAAAGCTGAAAGAGCTTCAAAACAGAGTTGGAAAAGAGCAACATTTCTGCTTTGCCATGAATCCCACACAACCTGAGACACTCACACGCAACATTATCTCACTTCAGGCCTTGCTGAGCTCTTTCTTGGCTTTCCCATGGAACAACAGTAAATAAACACCCAGGTTGAGCTGAGCTACCCCCTTACCTTGGCTGATCTTTACAGAGAACTCCTCCTCCCTTTGGCCACGGTTTCTCCTGCTTCTGGAACCCCAAACTGAGAAATATTCCTGGGAAATATTGTGTTGGTGTTGGAACACAGGCAGATGGTGGTGGTGATGCCTTAGGCTTTTAACTTTTCTATTTTCCAAGCCCTGCAGTGCCCAGTGTGTCACTCTGGAGTTGCCTGTTCCCTGTTCAGTGCTGCTCTCTGTGCTGGGCACACACAACAAAGCCTCTCCGGGGCTGCTCTCCAAGGACACCCAGCCCAAACTGGGCCCAAAAAGGATCAACCAAACAGCCTCTGAGGGGGGCAAGCTGAGGGCAATTCCATCATTAACTGCAGCTTTCATTGGAGAATCAACCCTGAGATGCAAATGAACCAAACCTATCAAAGTGGGAAGAACTCGTGGCCTCTCAGGGTCCATCTCGGGGCCCATCTGGGCAGCACCTCTGGCTCCCCAGGGGTACCTTTGGAGGTACCCAATAGATAAATAAATAAATTTCCAATAAATCCCCACCTTTATTCCCTTACTCCTGTCTGGTCTCTGTTTCTAGGAGACCTTTTAAGGCATCAGACAAAGGTACCACCGCTGGCTAAGAGGCCCATCAGCCACAGGTGACTGGAAGATGAGAGGGAACAGGTTTGTGTTGCTGTTTTAAATTTTTATTTTACAGCATCCTCTCAGTTCTCAATGAAATGAAGCCTCCACTGTGCTTGGTTTTGTGCAGGAGCTTAAACTCTGCATTTGTGCATGGGCCAAGGGCTGATATTCAGTCCTGTAGACAACTGGAAGTACCTGGCTGGCATCAAAACTCACTTTTCCCTGAAAACAGTTCAGCTGCATCCAAAGTGCCTTCCTCAGGCTCCCAAACTGAGCCAGCCACTGCTCAGGGTCGATCAGTGCCATGGGCCAGGTGAAAAATTCAACCAAACATGAGTAATCCTTAAATCCATATCTTTTTTGTGTTGTTCTTACCTTAAAGAGCTAGTGAGGAAGGGGATGGAGAGGAAGGGGAGGAAGGACACAGCATTACCCTGGGTACAGCTGGGACTGGCATCCCACAAACTGTCAGGGAATTGTTTCCAGACTCACAAATGGCAACACTGACCACACCATGCAGATGGAAATAATAAAAGTTAGATAAAAAACTGCATATTTTGAATGAATTGCAGTTTCCTTGGAGGCTCAGAGTGCTAAGAACGACATTTCAACCAACAAATGCAGCAGTTTGAATATTTTTAATGAGGTTTTCATCATCACAGGGCTCAGGAAGAAGAGACCTGCTCAATGAAAACATTCATACAAGTCAAATAAATAGCTCTGCTACAGTGAAATGGATCCCAAACTTTCTCACTCTGTCCCCTGAGCACTGCAATCTTCGCTTCCACATTTCTGGATTTCTGGTCTGCTTTCTCCAAAGCTGTTCAGGGTTTATCTGCCCAAGCACAACCATTTGAGATAAATCGGATAAATTATTCTCCAGTGGTGCTTATCCCTCCCTGCTGACCCTGGGAGGGTTCTTGTGTGAGCAGCTCACACCTAAAGCAGCTGAGATGAATCCCAGCCCCGCTGCCTGCACCCTGCTGGCTTGTGCCAGCTTGAATATCAGACTTGTTCAGCTCTGTACGATTTCATTATTCCCAGGCACCTGGAATCCACAGATCACCATCCTAGGAAATGAAATATATTCCTTGACTCGAGGAATCAGGGTGGGCAGGAGCAAGAGCACGCTCCCTTGGGTTGTGCCATGTGTGAGCTGGTGGCACCGATGCCCCCTGAGCACGTGCAGCAAATCAGGAGATGGAGCTGAGTAATTTTCCTTTTTATTTTTTTTAAATTTTTTTTTTAATGTTTTTGGCTGAGAAGGCAAGATTTGCTTCAGGATGATTACTTATGCAAACAGCTTGCTCTCAGCGTGGCTATAAACACTAATTTGGAGCCCCACACCAAGCCAAGGGGTTGTTTATGAGATGTTGATGAGGCGGAGGCCAAGGAGGTGTTTATGAGGCAGTGGCAGTGCCAAAGCCAAACTGCACCTCTGAGCCGTGACTGGCACAGCCCCATCTCTCCAGGCTCAGCCACAGAGGCAGCTCATTGCATTCACTGGCAGCTCTGATCAGGAGCTCTTCACAATTAACCCAGCAGTGGGATGGATAGGCAAGAACCAAATCCTCCCGGGGTTCTGGCAGCCGAGCAAGGAACTCTTTGCAAAGAGGGCAGAAAAGCTCACGTGAGGAGGAGAGTGTGGTACTGAACCCTCCAGATAATCAGTGTCCATGGTGGCCTTTCCTCACCATCATGAACAGTCTGAAATCACAGCTTTTTGAGTATCTTTATGGTTTAAACTCATGTAGGAACTGCAATGTGTTTCCAGACCTTCCCCCCATGAGCTCCTCTCGTAGTTTGAGGCCTCCTACTTTTCCAACATTTATTTTGAAGTATGATGTGATTTGGGGTTTTTTTATCTGTGCGGACATCATGTTCTTCATCATCCTCTGGAGATCCTACACAGCTCTTGGTCATGGAAAGGACATGGCTGAGAACCACCAAGGGCTTCATGGGAGAAATATTTTTTATCAACCGTTGCCTTTCATCAAAAGTTGAGGTGTTTTGGATGGACTCTTGTTCATAAACCCTCTGCTGACTGAGAGTCTCTGCTTCTAGTTTTCAGCCTCCTCTTTTCCAAACCAACAAATCTCTTCTAAGCTTCTTATAGTTAGTTTTTCTTCCTAAGTACCTCAGAATTTTCTTTTCTCTACCCTTTTCCAGTTTGTCTACATCTTACTTAAAATTTTTTCTCCAAAATGAAACCATTAACTCTGTTCACTTAAACATTGCTTAATCAAGAAATACTCTTAAAATCAGGAACTTCACTCTTTTCTGGTTATTCTTGACTCCAGATTTTGTAGCTCCCTCTGCATTCCCAATGAGTATCTCCCAATATCTCAAAAATTACATTAAAAGAGAATCACTTCAAGAGGAGTTTCTGCCCTGCCTTTACGAATCCAAATTCCTTGCAAACCTAGGGACTTCCTAGGTTTTGTGGCTCAGAGGTCTGAGGTCTTTGGGGCAGGTGAGGTTCAGTCTGGAAGGTTCTTGGTACAAACTGCTCTGCCCAGGATGGAGGTGGAGAATCCACCTGGTAAAGGGGGAACCTCATTTAAATTTCCCGTGTAAGTTTTTGTGCCACTGTTGAGATCCCAGCTGGATCAGGGGGCTTCCAAGGAGGATCTGACTGTGGAATAACTGTGTCCAAACTTCCCCAAGTTAGGAATGGTGGGTCCTGGCACGGGAGCTGGAGGTGGTGGGTGGAAGGGGATTGAAGGGGAGGATGAAGAAATGACATTTCACAGCCCCAGGGGATGCTCTGTCACCAGGACAAGGCTGCAGGAGCCTGCTGGAGTCCTGGACCGAGATCCTGCTGCAAACAGGGAATGTCACCTGCTCCAGAGGCAGAGCCTGAACTTCTTCCCTCCTCTGTCCTCACCAGGACTGACCCTGTGCAGATGTTCCCTGAAAACAGCAGGGCTGCAACCCAACCTAAACAAAATCCACCCCCCCAAACACATCTGTGGAGGAAAGGACAGATCCCACATTACTTAATTTGGGGAAGGGATCAGACATTATAATAAAGACATTGGATAAAAATAAGATTTTTTTTTGGATAAAGAACACCAATTGGAAAGTGAGTACAGGGAAGGGGAGATACCAGCTGCTGCCCCGAAATAATATTGCAGTTGCAGTAAGAAACTCCTTTTATAATAACAGAACATGCAAACGTCAGCAGTGTGGCATCACCCCAAGGTGTTTAGATGCTGGATGTTTATTTACACAGCAAGGAGCCACGTGGGAAGGTGTTTTGTCTGCAGCGAGTGAAACCTTGTGGCTTGATTTAGAAGAAAGACCTTTCCAAGATAAACACAGCTGGTGTTGTGGCACAGGAACACGGGACTGGGAAAAAGGAAAAAAAAAATCCCAAGATGACGAGCCAGCATCTTCTCCACCTTTGGTTAGAGGCTGTTGGAGTGATAATTCACTCAAAGGCACAAGAACAAAACCCTAATTGTTCCCTCCCACCACGCTGAGATCTGAAAGCGCAGATATTGTGGTGGACAGGGCAGGAAATGCTCTGTCAGGTGGGGAGATGGGGCTTTGGTTGGGCTGTGGGAGAGGCCAGCATGTCCATCACTGCCCCCCTGAGCTGCAGCTCCTCTGCAATTACAGGCTGCCCGTGCCCTTAATAAAACAGAGGTTGGCTCATTATTCACATAATCACCTGGAAAATGTATTTCTCAGGCTTGCTCCTTGCTCTATCAAAGCCTTGTTTCTGTATCTCTCCCTTTTTGTCTGTCCCCCCTCCCCTCCTTGCCCCTGTGAAGCGACCAGGGATGTCTTGCAGTGGAGCCCTTGCCTGTGATTAACGTGCTGACCTAGCAATTATTCACATCTGGATGGGCCTTTGTTCCACTTTGAAGTCTCTCAATGACTTCTCTTTCCCCTCACCTGTCTTCATTTTCCCCTCTGTGCCCCCATCCCACCTCCTCCCTCTCCACCTCGTCTATCAGCCCTCAGAAGTGCCAGTGGGCCCAAAATGAAATACAGGACGGACCAGAAATTCCTCCTTAATGGGCCCAGGTGAGCTTGGAGAGGCAAAGGGAAGGCTCAGACCTTGAAGATGACCTTTCCAAAGTGCTTAAGTCAATAACAGTGTGCAACCCTCCCCAACCCCTTGCTTATAATTGACAAGGTGGAGATAGACTGGAGGCTCTTTCTTCTCTTCTGAGCATGTGAGATCTTTTAATCTTAACCCAAAAAGAAAAAAAAAAACAAGGGGGAGAGGGAGAGGGGAAAAAGAAGGAGCAAAGAGCTGGATGATGGAAGAGATAGGGTAATTGGCTGGGCACAGAGTGAGGCTGGGGAGATGTGGCTCCTCCCAAGGTCCTCCTGCAGTGGGAGAAGTCTCAGGTGAGCAGCAGCTCCTCTCACAAATCGTTTTTTGTACGGCGGGAGAGGAGGAGGGGACGCCTCCCTCTCCCACATTCCTCCATCCAGCCACCCAGCCACATCCACCAGACGCTGGTTAAGGAGAAAGATGAAGGGTTGTGGGGCTGGGGGGAGTGGGAAGTCCCTTTGCTTTGAGGAGATTAACTTTTGGAGTAAAACACAGGGTGATAGTCTTTCAAAATTGCCTTCCAGCCAGGCAGTGACAGGCAATGCTCAGATTAATTAGATTACGGATGCTCTTTTATATCTGGCAGATGGGTTGGGACAAGGTGGGCTGGGGATCTGGGAAAGAAATGCTTCACTATTATTTTTTTTTTATTATTATTTGATACTGCTGGTTTTTAATGCAACACGGGTGTTCCCCACCTGCTTCCAAGCCCAGCGGTCAGCAAAAGGCCTCCAAAGGGCCTGAGTGGGCTTTGGAAAACGTGACTGGAGCAAGCACTGCTGTAGGAGGACATGAAGAAAAGATGTCCATGGTCTCAAAGGAAGCAGAAAGAATAGCTATGATGCGTAGGATGTGAAGGTAACATGACCAAAATCAGATTTTTTTTCCTTTCTGTAGAAGGTGTAGGCAGAATGATTATGGGAAAACACAAATTTTTGGTACCTAAGGAATTGCATCCAAAGGAAGCTGTGCCCATTTGTAGCACAGAGCATGCAAAGGTGTCTACATATTTTTTATCCACCTAACCTTAAGAACTCCTTTTTTTTTCCCAAGGTTTTCTGGAAATAAGGAAAGGAAGCAGTCAGTGCTTTTCTCCTGTGGACATTGGAAAGAGCAGGGATAGAAAAATGCACAGACTGAGGATACATTTAGAAGAGAGGGAGAAGAATGTGGGGGTGAAGCCCCAAATTATCAAATGTCTTGCAAAGGAAACCTGCTGTTCCAGAAACTTTGCTACAGGATAGTTTTACCTGTCTTTAGATGTCAAAACATTTAATGCCAAACAAGGCTCCTCACTCTCCTTTTATATCCAATTTCTAGAAGCAGGCAACTCTGAGGATGCTTCTCTGCCCTTCAGATGGGATGAAATTCTTGGATTAATTCTCCAATATGGCCAGTTGTCCCTATTACATCCCGAACTACAGCTGAATAATCACTGATTATTTTAATTAATTTCCAACTTTTGACAAACTTGAAGGCATTCCATCCCAAAAACATGTGGTCCACTTGGCAGAGGTTTTGCTGGTCTTGGTTGACCTTCCAAGATGCAAACTGCCCATGGATGGTGCTATGGAGCTGTGAGGTCATGAGGTGGTCTCCACTCTCGGTCCATGAAATTCAACACCCAGGATGTGAGTTCCCCTCCAGGCTCTGGGTTGATCACAATCACCCAGGTTGGTCCTTCCAGTGAGAGCAGTCAGGGCTGGAGGATGCAGCATGAGATAAACCCCCAGGGGGATGGAACTGGATTGAAATGTGGAATAACTCATCCACGTGGAGCAATAGAAAGAGCAACCTGGTGGGAACAGGGAGCTTGAGACCCAAACAGCCCAAACAGGACATGAAGTTTTAAAGAATGAGCCCTGGATATCAGTCAGGATATTTTGACTCTGAATGCAAGCACATGGCAAGGGTGAGAACAGTTTGTGTGGCCAAAACTAGGACATGGGATAGCATGGAGTAGGGAAGGTTCTGTTTTCCAAGGAAGCTGCAGCTTGGAGAACTTGGGACACAGTTATCAGAGGGCTGTGTCCCACATCTGGCTCTGTGGGGGGAGCGAATCCAGCAGGACAAGTCAACCACGAGGACAACAGGAGAATGTTTCCTGGTTTAAGCCCCATGGAGTTGGACAAACTTTGGGAAAAGAGACACGGATGGACACACTTGTCCCTTGGGTGGGAACCTCTCCAAGGTGCAATGGACCTGTGTCTGGACCATCTGTGCCACCACCATCTTCCCAGGGTGAAGGGACATCTTACAAAGATCATTCTGCACGTGGTGCATCAAGAATATCCATCTTTTGTTGTGAAATTCATCGTGTGCCTGCAGACCACAGACTGTCTCCTTCTGCTCTCAGGCAGGGAAGGGTTGGAACTTCCCTTCAGGAATCATTCACAGGCAGAAGGTTCATTCCAGGCGTGCTTTATCTCCGTGGTGGGGACCCTGTTGTTGGGAGCAACAAGGACCCACCATGCAGCATGGCCACCATGAAACCCCTCCTGGCTCCATCCCCAAAATCCTTGGATGGTGCCACATTTGGAACTGCTTTTGGAAGGCCCTGGCTTGTTTTAGCCCCCATGGGACAGGTGGACACACTTCCTAGAAGGTCCATCCTGGTCCCTGCTCCTGGCCAGTCCTTCACTGTCACCTCTCGAGGCTCCCAACCAGTGCCAGGCAGACATTCCATGCTTTGGAGGTGACATCAGCACCACATGGGTGACACCTGAGCAACGCCTTCATTGTCCCTCCAGCTCCATTTCCCTGTCCCTTTGCCTGTGCTCCTCGAAGATGTAACCACGGGTGGGCCTGGAAAACTTCCCCTGGTGGAAGGAGGGAGTGCTTGTCCATCACAATGTCCATCACAATGACCATCACAGTGTCCATCACAATGTCCATCACAATGTCCCACCTGCCTCCCTGCAGCTTCTGAACTGTTCCCATTCCATAGAATCACGGAATTGCTCCAGTTGGAAAAGACCTCTAACAACATTGAATCCAATTGTTAATCCAGCACTGCCAAGGCCACCACTAAACCATGTCCACAAGTGCCACCCCAACACACGCCCACACGATTTTTGAGCATTTCCAGGGATGGTAATTCCACCCTTTCCCTATGTGGGAAGCGCAGTCCTGTGAATTTATCCCTCTCAGGGCCATATCCTTCACATACTGATACTTTTATACATTCCTCAGAGCTGGGAGGTTTAGAGAGCTATGTAAAAGTGTGCAGGGAAAGAAAAAAAAGCAAAATATCAGTCCCAAAGTGGGTGGATGATCCTCCTATGGTAGGCTCTGGGAGGAGCAGCTGATCTGATCACGCACATGGCTTTGCCTGAGACTCGAGGAGCACCTCTCCATCCCAAACTGCTGTTCAGTGCCAGACCAAAGGGCACAAACTCACCCCAAACATGAGTCCATTGATCATGGCTGGATAGATTGTGCTGCTTTCTCCCCACCTCTGATGTCTTTATTATTATAAACCAGCATCCCATGGTGATATCCCACTCTGCTGCCTTTATCTCTCAGCTGTGCAGGGATTATTGCAGAATTAAAGGTGCATTTACAAGGCTTTTAGGAGGAGCCTGTGCTCTGCCACTGGCCATGGGAATGAACCATTCCAGGGACTTTTATCTCTCTTCCAACCAGCACAGAAAGCCTCTTTTCTCTTCAGCTTCTAAACCTGCCTTGAAACATCCCCTGACCCTCCCTCCTGCCCTCCACGCTCCTTCCACTCAGTTTTCTTCCTGTAATAGGTCTGGAAAGGTTGAAAGGTGCTGAACTCTTGTGCAGGGAATTCAGCTTTAAAGACCCTGAACTCTGAGATTCCCTGAGGGGGACAGAGGAGGGGAGGAGGAGGAAGGAGAGGGGGGGTGTCTGGTGCTTTAGCACAGTGACCTAAATGATACATCTCATGTACATGTCATGTCAAATGTCATCTCCAGGGCTGGAATTACTCTGAATAACCTGTCTGGTCAGTGGAGGTGACTGAAAATACTTAGCTGCAAGCCATTGCTTTGAGAAAGTCTTCCCTTTTATACTTCCTTTTTCAATTATTTAATGGGCTGGGGATTTTTTCCCCTGCCCTTGAGAAGGCCCAACCAAGTGACTTTTGCTCTGAACAATTGTAGAACTGCCTGAGGAGCAGCAAACAGCAGCTGCAGAACAGGAAGGAAAGAGTGAATCCCATTAGGAGGTGTTTTTTGGGGGGGTCAGAAATGAGAAACTGGGCCCAGGAACGATGGCTGGGGGCAAAATTTTGAGCAGTTCCCCTTGGCTGGGCTCTGCAGGGTGGAGAACGCTCAGCTGGGACCTTCCAGCAGAGCCTTGCACGCCGTGTCCTTCAAAGTCAAGCAGTGGTGGCAGTGTGTGCTCATGTCCTTGGGGGTGGTGGCTCCATTCCCCAAACCACCTCATCTCCCACCTTTTCGTGCTTTGGAGCCTCCCACCCCATCCCTGGGGATGCACCCGTGGAGTTCCCAAAGGATGGTGCAAAAGCTGCCTTGGGGGACGAGCACTGCCTGCTCCAAGACTCTTCAATCCACCCAAAACCAGGCAGTGGGAGATGAAAAGGTGAATTAATTCACACTAGAAATAAGGCAGAGTT
>VXAC01001021.1:38392-52604 GCA_013399225.1 Rhipidura dahli
AAAATCATTGTTGAAAAAAGTCCCCTACTCAGCCTGGGAGGGAAAGTTTGTGTATCAATCTAGTTTTATAATAGTGTAATTTAGTGTCTAGGCCTGGGCTCTGGTGGTGATATTGTACTGCAATGAATGAGACAGAGGGCTCCAGGCTGAGCAAGAGCTCGAGGACCCGGCTGGCTCTATTCAGGCCAAACTAATCGGCTTCAGCTCAGCTCTCCGCCAAAGCTCCCCTCTCAGTAGTGGGTTTTTCTCTGGGTTTTTGTTACTGTTTCTTAAAGAGCTCAGCTGGCTGCTGAGGCTGAAAAGAATCAAATTATTAAAGATTTTGTGGAAAATCCAGTGAGAATGGGCCCATGCAAGAATAATAGCATTGTGCCACCGTGAGCCATTCCCAGCTTCCAGTCGGGAGAAATTGTCAACTCTGTCTTTGTTTTCTTAACCCTTTCAATGGAAACAAAATAATATTTAGCTCAGCACAAAATACCTTCTTTTTAATTTCTAATCCTTTCAGGTTCTTTTTTTTTTTTCTCCTTCCCCCCTTCTCCTCCTCCTCCTCTTCCTCCCTCTCTTTCTCTCTCCCCCTCTCCCTCTTTTTGTTGGCTGTCCTCTGAAATACATTTATATCCCTCATACATTCCCCTTTTCCTTGCCAGTTGGCCAGAGGGGCATCTGTTATCAGGAAAGCCCCTTCTTTTTTAAACAGGATGTAAAATGGGCGATTAAATCCTTTATTAACAGTCACCACCAGAAAAGGGAAGAGGAAAGGGAAACATTTTCTTTCAAGCTTCTATTTTTAATGTTTAGAAACAGTTAATAAATCATTAGTGTGTTGTTCAGTGGGCTGCCTGTAAAATGTGCCGTGTTTTTAAAATGTCCATACAGTTTAAATTTAGAGAAGTATTTAATTAGCATAAAGTAATGGCATTAAATATCTATGAGGAAATGTCTGCCTGTCTGTCTGTCCATCCTCAACCCATCAGGGAAGATACAGACAAGCAATTTAATTACTCTCCTCTTTTATTTAAGGACTAAGTAGCTTTTCATATGTGATCCATCTCTTTTCTGGGCTATTCTTCCTCTGCACACACCAATCCTAAACGCGTTGAAGAGCGGCATTGTCTCAGAGATGGGAGGAAAGGCCATCGGACACAGCGTGGATGTTGAGCCCAGCTGGTCCCACAGCTTCCAGAGAAACTGGATGCACCTCAGCTTTCCAGGGGAGTTGGAATCCACGGGAATGCCTCCTTTGCTTGGAAGCCAAAGTGGCTGCCACCTTTTCCAGGCTTTCTCAGGAAGGGAGCAAGCAGTAGGAAAAGGGAAAAAAAATTTTTTTTCAATTATCAAAACAAAACATGTCCATCCCGAGCACCCAGAACCAGGGATGGGGTGACAAAACAGAATGCCAGATGTTCTCCTGGTGTAAACTTGGCAGCAGAGTTAAGCTGGACATAAACCAGATGAGCCTGTAACCCTCCAAATTATAACATTCACAGAAAGCCCAACATCAGGGCATGGAGGTGAAAATAAAGCAACAAAAAGATACTCACTGTCCCACTGTGGGAGATCCCTCTGATCAGGATATTCTCCCTCAGCTTTGCTCCACTCTAACCTATTGACAGCAGAACTAGGTCATCTCGGTGAATCGGGCAGATCTGGTGCTGCTTGTGTGCCTTTGAGGCTGGAAGGGATTGTGTGCCCAGTGTTAAAAGCAGACCTCGTGTCTTTCTCTCCCAACCAGCAGCCCAACAAGGGGTTCTGCACCATTTTCCCCGTAACAAACAGAGGGTGCCATCCAAGCCGGCCCCACCAGTTGGCTTTCAGACAGGGGAAGCTTATTCATGTTTTTAGACCTCAGCCAAGTTCACTCAGGAAGCCTGAGATGTTTTAAACTGGGGGAAAGGTGCGGGGACCCAGGGCTCCTGTGCCAGCTAGGAGGCGTTGCATTATCTCGCTGTTTTCTGGAGTTGAGTCCCTTTTGTGTGCTCTCCCAGGGGTAGAGTTGTCTTCCCATCCCTGGCATAACGCTGGCTTGGGAGGGGATTTTTTTTTGTTCTCCTGGCACTTGTTGAGAGGACAAGTCCACCCCTGCTTGCCTGAATCACCTACAGTGGCGGGAGAAGAACGGAGGATGTGCGCTGAGGCTGCTGGTGCTGAGGGATCTCACCAGTGAGTCAGCCCAGTGTAGGTGGATATTGCACTGCAGCCCAAGACACTGACATGTCTGGTGATGAGCCAGACACTGAGAAGCTGCTGATTATCTTCCCTTGGAGAAGGTGTTTATTCCCCATCCCACCCCAGGATGTTTCCTCTTCAGTCTGTTCCGAGGAAGGAGAGAACATCTTCATGCTTTCCATCTGAGGTCACGGGGGAATGGCCCAGGAAAACACTTGAACCACCTTTGTGTAATGTTGCTCCTGGCCCTTTTCATGTGTAAAAAACATCCTCAGATCTTTCAGGGCAGATGATAAGAACATCTTCTTCTAAGGAATCCTATCCTAGGGATCCCTCAGACATTAGCTCATGGCCTTACATGCCTTTTCCTCGTTTGCCAAACCTTGCCACCATTACTCTGCTGTCCTGGATCCTTCTCTGCCCATTTTCAGGTATTGTTCAGGAATGTCACCTATCCCTCACTGAACACCACATCCTGAGGATACGCAGGAGAGAGCACCCTGCACTATCCATGGGGTTTTCCATGACTTTCATGCTGTGATTCCCACTCCTGACCCCACAGCCACTCCCCAGCACCCACTGTTGGATATCAGAGGTCAGGATGAAGGATGTGTGCCTGGACGGGGCTAAGCAAGGGTGACTGATGGTGTTTGTTGGAGCAAAACATTCTCAAGGATATTTCTCATCCTGCTAAAACAGATTTACTCATCACAAGCTTGGACATCAGGCAAGGAGCATCACAGGAATCTTCCTCAAAGTGTCCTTTCTCTTGTGGTCATCTCTAACTCTCCTCTTTCGTCTGCTCTTGGAGATGAGTTTTGGAGCTCAGGGGGCTTTTGGTTGATCCATGAGAGCTCTTCTCGAGCTGTAGGATGCTCATGGAACTGCTACAGCCCGTGCTGAAGATACTGCAATACAGGAGACAGTGTGTCCTAAACTTGGCTATATGCCTGGATTGGAAATTAAAGGCAAATAAGGCAACCTAAGCTCTGGAACTGCATCAAAGGCAAACCCAGGCTAAATGGGAAGGATCCAATTTCACAGTTAAGTTTTTTAAATTGGTGGGTGGTGGCTGCCGGTGGTGCGCACGTCCCTTTATTAACAATTTAAAAATGAAAGCTCCCTGCCTGGAGATAGCTGGAGGATCAGAGCTTTTTCGGGCTGCCTCGACACAGGTGATCCTACCTCATGCAAGGTTCCTACTAAACCCAGCAGAGCTACTCCAGGCACAAGGACCATCCTGGAAAAACTGAATATGGAGGCAAGGACTGTAATAAACCCTTGTCAGTCCCAGCACAGCAGATATAATCAAACAAATCTGCCTCTTTCTTTTTCATTTGTGGGTAGTCCATGAGCAAATAAGTCCCAGATAGAAATTATTCATCTGTTCATTCACACAAACATGGTTTGTTTGTTTGTTTTGGATGGCCCCTGAATTTCTCTGGAGTCCGTTGTACTCCAGAGTCTTCCCCTTGCACCAAGCCTCTGACTGCCCTGAGGTAGACTCTGTCAAAGAGTGATAATTTGGCAAAGAGAATTTGCCAGATGATTTTTTCTCTTTGGGTACAAATCAAAATGTTATCATTATTGTAAGAGCTGGACTTAGTAGAGATTTCACTGACAGCATATTTCAGATCACACTGCAATATAAAAGAAGATTTTGTATAACCTTGGAAAAAAGAAACCTTAGAAACCTTAGAAAAAGTTTAATAGTTTCATTCCAAGACCCTCACACAAGTTTGTGTTCAGTGTTCACTGGACATGAATTATTAGAGGTGCCTCCTCTACCTACATCAGCATCAGGATGAACAAACATGATTTTCATTTATTTTTGTATATAAATTTCTGTGCCCTGTTGGATTATTGCTACTTTTTGCCTGATTTTTTTCTTGCTGATTGCAGTTTATGATTAAACTGCAGACCTTTTATACCTGGATTTCTCCTCATGTTTACATTCTCAGCCATGTGATAAATGAGCTGAAAAGACACAAAACCTCTTCCCTGGATTTTAAGCACTCAGAACCAGGCTGGAGAAACATCCCCAAGAGGACTCAAAACTCAGAAAATAAATCATGTGGATCCAGCATGAATTATTTCTAAGATGTCACGAGGTTTAAACAGATCTGATAATTTTGGCAGAGAAATGCCTGGAGAGGTTGTTGGGCTGCTTGGCCAGGGCAGTGCTACACGGAACGGTCCTGTAAACAAAAGGGGGTAATTAAAATACATTTGCCAGAAAAGAGCCCAGATTTCCCATGCAACGTGGAATACTCAACACAGCAGAGCTTTTCCTTTCTGTGCTCCCCTCAGCTCCTTGGTTTTATCATCTCTCTGTCAGAGGACAATAGACATTCTTTGAGAAATTCTCTACAGGGGACACGATGCCGAGGTCTGTGGTGCCAGTTTTACATCTCCTTAGGACATGTCTTCATGGCAAATGTGACCAGAATAGCTATTTTGGAATTAGCTTCTATGGTGTCAATGTTCCAGAGGAAAGAGATTTTATTCCAGATGAATTACCCCATTGAGGAAAGCGCTTGTTGTTTTGCAACTAAAACACATCATGTGTAGAACAGCACATGGCAATGTGCAGAGATATCTGATGTAAAGAGGGTCAGATGTGATACGGCTGCATTAATGCTGTGCTCAGATCATGTTCTTATCTGTAGCATCATGTGTGAAAACCAGAGTATTCCTCCTTAAAATGTATTTACTAAAATACCTCGTCCACCATGAGCTGCCCACCTCGTCTCTCTCTCTCTCTCCAGACAATGGGGTGAGAGGATCCACCAGAAGGATCTCAGCTGCTTCAGGTACCTTTGGGTAGAAGAGTTGCTTTGTAAAAAAAAGTTACCCCTCTTTGATTAGAAAGGAAGTCAAAATTCAGAGCTTAATCTAGAACTGAGAGACTCGTGATGAAATAAATCCTCCTTCAGGCAACCTCTCTTCTCAGACGGGAGGTGGGCATCACTGTGCTAGTTCAGACCAGGCACAGGTTGTGTTTTCAGGGTGAGCAGACCTCAGACAAAAGTTGTTGCAGCCCCTGAAACAAAGGTTTAAGATGCCACCAGGTCACCTGTGGACAAAATCTTTGCACCTGAATTCTGTGGTGTATCTGGGTTTCTTACAAGCTGCCACCTTCTCATGAATTCCCCCACGCTGTCACCTCTTGCCAAATGGTGTCTTTTGTGTGTCTCATCTCCCACCACCTGCACGTTCTTCACTGGAATTTAAATGTTTTTAAGCCTTTTGGCTCCACTGGAGAACTGGTCCCCAGTGCTTGGCACTGACCTGTCTGCAGAAATACCCATCCTGTCCATGGTGGAGGTGCTGCTTCTGGTTTTTTAACCATGTATGACCCATGGGGAATGATAAAAGTGAATAACACATGTTCAGGCAGCATCAGAAAGGATCTCTGAGCCACAGAGCCTCCATATCAACTGCTCTGGAGGAGAGATGCCTGCATGGGCTTCTCCCAGTTTGATGGAAAATAAATAATCTTAGCTTTTTTGGGGAAGGAGGAGTGAGGATGTTCCCTCCAGTCAGGTACTGTTGGGGAAATTGGTCCAGGCCCTGATCTTCTTGTGAAAGAAGCTCCACAAATGCAGGGGAAAATCAACCCTACAATGGATAAAGGCCACTCAAGAATTTGTGGAGAGGGGGAATATCTTCTATTGGGACATATGACAGGACCAGAGCAGAGAAATTTGCTTCTGGGTACACAAGATCTTCTTCTCATCTAGATTAGTAAAAATTAGGAGAGATCAGACAAACGAAGTCGGTAGATTAAATTGTGCCCTGTGGTGGTAAAAGGTTTGCAGCCTCCCAGCTGTGATGTAGGCTGAGCCTTATCTCATCAAGTTAAGCTCAGAATGAACCTCAGGGGGCTGTTCCTGCTGCAATCCTTTGTACAGGTTGGCCTCACATGAGAGACAATTCTTTAGGATGTGGATGGATGGCTCTGGAGAGCCAGTGTGTTGCAAGACCCATTCCCAACCCAACATGGATCAAACACTGGCAAAAGGCATCTTACAAGGGCTGGGTTGGCCCTTGGGATGTGGGGATTCAATCCCTGTGATGCAAGTGCAACACTGGGGGAGTTCTTTGCTGTGGGACCCATCTCACATCATTTATCAAATATTAACGTCTAATCCAAGGTAGTCTTTCACCTCCTGCAATTAATTAGAGAGGTCTGGTTGTCTGGAAAGTGATTTATCCCATCTGTGGTGTGGGTAGAGCAAGGCTCTAACTCCTGGTGTGGTGCATCAACCTCAGTTCAGCAGCTTTTGCAGAATGAGGCATCTCCATGTCATCTCCAGAAGGCAGCAAGAGACTCCTCACCTCAGTTTTAGGAGACCAAAACCAAGTGAAACAAACTGGCTTCTGCTTTCTCTGGGCTCCTGCCCCTCACTTGTAAAATAAAGATAAGTGGCCTCTGCTCCATCACAGAGAAGATGTGGATAGAGTTGTGTTAAAGAACATGAGCTGTGTGCTGTGGTCACACAGCTGGAGCTGGGGCTGCCCCATCCCTGGAAATGCTCCAGACCAGGTTGGACAGGGCTTGGAGCAACCTGGGTTAGTGGAAAATGTCTCTGACCATGATTTGTTATCAAAAGAAATAGCAGTGGACAAGCATGGAGGACTGTTGTCACTGGTGGGTGGTTGATGTCCAAAACTGACCTCTTGAGCAGGTCTGTCCCTCGCTGTGCTGCCACTTTTGACCTCCTGAACCAAATGGAAATGTTGATCTAAAAACCTTTTCCAACACAGAAGAGCAAAGGTTCTCTATCACGCTGGAAGGACCTGTGGTGATGGGCACTTTACAGCCATTAAAGATCCAGGTTCCTCACCAAATCCCAGAAAAAAATAGGAATAATGGGAATGCTGCATTTCAGCCCGTAGGGTGCCAGGAACAACAGGAAAACAATGCAGTGTGGGGCAACAGTGCAGAATGGAGCTGATTTGGGTCATTTTTTCTTCCCTATTATTTGACCCCCTGAGAGGAAAATTCCAGATCAAATCCCTGTGCTGGTGACCCTTTGGGTTTAGAGTCTGGAGGGCTTTACAACCATCAAAGGTGTGTCTGGATGGAGACATCAACGCCTCGGCTCTAACACCTGAAGCCCTTGAGAAGGTTTCCATGAGAGTGGAGAATTTGGAGGAATTATTGACAGTGCCTCTGTAGGATTTTTAATGCTGCAGCTCTTCTCTTCAGCCAGATTTTGTCTTGGAGGACTGCAGGGATCAGCCAACCCTCTGCCCCACCTGGACCTCTGCTGCCAAGTGTGGAAGAAGAGCTTCTTTTGAAACCTTCATTCTTTCCAATATTTTATTTAGAAAAGGACAAGTCAAGATGGGATTGATCACCTTCCTTTGCATGTCCTCTGAGTTGAAAGAAGAGACAACTTGGATGAGAGATAGAGGCTTTCAGTAGTTTACAGTGAAATCCAACATCTGAGGCACCAAGAAGAGATCCATTGCCTCAACAGACACATTTTGTCATTTTTTCCCCCCAAAGAACAGATGGAAGGTTTGCTGTTGAAGTGGGAGGGGTGGAAGCACAGGTTGGTTCTTCAAGTGAACTCAGTGGCGTCGTGTCTCTTAAGGGTCATGTTCTTCTTGAGCCATCCCCCTTCCAGAAACACGTCCCCAGACACACATTTCTGGCAATTTGCTTGCAGAAAATCATTCAGCCACCAGATGTCTCTCCATGCTGCCCTGGTGAACAAGGAGGACAAAGCTGGAAGCCAAGTTGTATGGAAAAAAGTTTATTTAGAGATTTGCACTCTTGTCTTTGTTAAACAAGATGCTTGGAATTGGGTTTTCACCATCTCAGTGGATGCTCTGCCTCGGGGGTGGGTTTTGAGGCATCTCCATGGGTTGAGAAGGCTGGAATTAATTGTCTCTGGAGCTTTTTCTTTGCCCGTGGTAGCATTGTTGAAAGCTTAGTGCTAAGAAGGTCACTTTGGAGGTCAGAGGAGATTTAGGGAAGGGATGGTCTTTAATGAAGGGGTTTCAAAGTGAACAGTGTCCAAGATGGAGTGGGGTAGCCAAAGAACATCCAGCCATGAATTTAGAGCATGGAGAACACACCTACAGAAGCCTCAGTTCCAGTCCCCAGTGTTTCTCCAAACTGCTGATTCCCAAGCTTTTCACCCGTCAGATATCCAAGATTCAAACGATCCAAAGTCTGAAGCAACTTTTGCTTTCTGTTTGTTTTGAGGAGTTCATAGTTAAAGGCCACTGTGTGAACTGGACATTTTGGAGTATTCCCAACAAATGGAGAGTTGTGTACGGAATCGCACATTCCTGAGACTAAGAGGTCATGGACCTACAGTAAGCAAGGGCAACTTCCTCTGTCCTCACAAATCACTCCTGACTTCATTTCCCAATGGGAAAGAACATTTAGTTCTGCTCAGTGGTGAGTCTGCAGCAGATTAGGAACAAAACATCCCAAAGCATTTTCTCTCTTTTCCCATGGAACATCCACATTTTTCTTTGGAAACCACAGGACGAGCTGAGTTTGCAGCACTTAGGGAATTACAGCCCCTTGAATTTGCTCTTCAAAATCACCCTTATTTGGATTTACAGCCAGCTCCTGAATCCAACAGAAATCCTTGTGCAAGTGAAAGACAACAGCTCTGATGACTTTGGATCTGGAAGAGGAGCCCACTCCCCACCACTGGAACACTGGGAAAGGCTTAGCAAGGTGAGGGTTGTGTTTGAGCTCTTCAAGGGTTGAATCTTCCTTGCAGCCACAGAGTTGAAATCCAGCTGACTCAACTCAAGCCTTTTGTGCTTCTTCAGCAGCTGAGTAGAGTCTGTTCAGATTAATCCCATTAAGGATTTATTATTTCATGGTCTGGCCAGACACTGAGGCCATTTTTTGGTCAAAAATGGAATTTGTTTTGGTGTCTTCAGCTGCAAGTTTCTCCCTAGTTAGAACTGTCCTTCACTCTTCAGGTCCTGTGGTTATCGAGAGGTTTTCCTTCCTATGGAAGGCATCATAAACTTCTCAGGGAGAACTATTTTTGGGCCAGGAGCTGACATGGTCATGGAAATCTGGATATCAAAATTTATTTAACCCATACAAAACACCTTTGAAAAACATGTACTTTTTTTTTAGAGTTTTTGTACCTTTTTTTGGATACTTTTTCTAAGTTCCACCTCACCATCAAGAATCCTGCAAATCTGAGGTGAGGCATGCAATTTTGGGAAGGTTTCATCAGCCCTAATTTACACCTCTAAAAGTGAGATGCCCAGGTCCAAGTTAGTCAGCCCAGGCTTGTTTTGTGGTCAGGGGAGAGGAGAGTCACCCTGAGGGGTCGATTCATCTCTTAAAACAGACACCCAAGGTTGATCATGCAAATCACTTGCTGGACATGTCCCGCTCTCTCCTTGGCTGTAAAGATTTGTCAGGCTTTTAATCTTTTTAAAGTCAGGTGAGATGACCACTGTCTTCATTTTTTCAGTCAGACTGAGAGAATAAATCGCCTTTTTCCGAAAGCCTTTCCACCCTGAAGTGTCGAAGGAATATCAGTCTCTTGCAAATCTGTCTCACAGACATTTACATCCAATGGATTTACAATCTGCTGGGCTGGATCAGGTTGTGTTGGCCCCATCTCCTGTCTCTGACCTTGGCCAAGTGTGACTGGGGATGAGCAGGAGAAGAGGACAAACCCAGGGTGGTATTTCAGCTCCCAGCAACCCCCAGCTGGGATTTCCCATGGAAGACTCATGTCTTTCAGTGTAAAAACTCCTCACGTGTCTTTCTTTGGTGAACAGGGTCCAGTTGCTTCTTAAGTTCAGGTAAATTTTAATACCTGATTTCTACCATCAACCCCCATGAGCAGAAAACATCTTTTCTGTTGTTTTTGCCCTAATTAGAGTGGATGTCTCCTGGGTTCAATATGATGAGAAATGGTGGGTGTTTGATCCGTACTCACCTCTCAGCACTGTTGTGTCCCAAAGCCTGGCTGCCCCAAGGATTTCTTTGGCCGGCTTGCACCACATAACCCGTGCTTAGAGAGCAGTTCCCACCTTCTTCATGCCAGCAAGCTCTAACCACACGCTTGATGAGCTAGCAGAACGTTAAGATTTTTATTGGCTTGTACTAATTGCAAGCCACAAGTGAAAAAAAGTAATTTCCTTGACATTACAGGTTTGGTAAATGATGCTGAAAGGTGGACCCGTCTTTTCTCTAGTTAACCAGTCATTGTGCTGTTAATAATTTGGTGTTTTTCTGCATGTAGATGATTTGCAAGACATCTGTTTGACATGTAGAGCTGTGTGACCTCCTTGGGTACAGCTGTTTTTACAGACAAACTGGCTCAGGCTGCCCACGGCAATGGTTGGGGAGCTGGTTTTATTTATCAGCGTCACTATGGATGTAAACAGAGATAGCCAAAAACCAGATCACTGGGCCTGGAGGTTCTTTAGGACAGAGTCCACCACGCTGTGCTATGTTTGGGCATCACCCAGCATGAGGGATGATCTTCAGGAGTGATGAGCCCAGAGGCACCACCACGAGACAAGGATTATCACTGTGATCGAGGCTGTGATAGCACCAATGACACCTGGATGGCATTGTGTTCCCCAGCTATCAAAACATCCTAATGAAAGGGGAGGAGAACTAATCCATCCGAGTTGCACAGCCAGTCTTTTGGACACATTTTATTCCGTGTTTGGAGTGTCTGCTGCCTTTTAATGCATAACCTTTCTCTCCCCAGCAGGAAGGACATCTGCTGCAAAGGCAAGGTGTGTCGAGCAGCCCTTGCCAACCTGAAACAGCAGCTGAGAGCCAGGGAACTTAGTCAGGGCTCTTGAGGACCACTCAATTATCATTCATTAACAAGCCTAAAGGTTAGCTCCTTGCCAGCCCTCCCTGTGCCAAACTCCTCCTGTGGGACTGCAGTGCTTGGAGGGTGGTGTTCCCACTCCATGGCTGGACCAGGAACAAGTTTCCTTATTGATTTAGCTGTCCATGTCAGCCAAAGTCCTTCCCTTACCCACTTCAGGACTATTTGCTTGTCCTGCCCTCTCCACCTCACTGAGACACTGTGGAAATCGTGCCAGAGAGAAATCCCCTGCAAAGTCCTGGCACAGCAATGTGGAAGATGAAACCATCTGTAGGTGTTGGAAGGGGCTCATCACATTCTGAACTCACAGTGACACCTCTTCATCAAAAAATCCCCCCATCTTCATCCTGATTAACCAAAGTCTCCTCTTCTGTGGCCCCTTCTGTGAACTTGGGTGTTAAAAGTGAGTGGGACCCAAGCTGCTCCTTAATTTTTGATAGCCCCTGGAATCTGGGTGTGTTGCTTGTGAAGGAGCAGCTTGAGGAACAGAAATTCCAGAGGAAGCATTTGTCCTCCGGAAAGCAGCAGTTTGTTGAAACCAGAATTCCAGCGGGGTTGCTCAAGACCAGGCTGGAGTTATCAGTCCCTGGGAGATGGCTGGTGACTCAGTCAGGGCATTGGCTTCAAGTCTCTGTCTGATAGGGAGGGGAGACTTGTGCCTGGATTTCCATATGCTGCCATAAGGGCCTTGGCATTCCTGGGATGAAAGACACTTCCTGCACAAACCAGCTGCATTGATCAGGACAGAACAAACAGGTTCAAGGCTCTCCCTGGATTCCTGCATGAAAGAAATTCTCACTGCAGTAAAGCTGGCACTTCATTACTACCACCACTCTTTCCCACACACAGAATTGAGGATTATCTCACATATTCCAGGAAAAAAACCCAAATATAGAGCAAATATATAGTATTTCTGAGAGCTCCAGGGCTTGGTGAGATGTAGTCAACACAGCCTTGCTGTGCCTTCTCTCTGACAAAGGAACAGATGAAATTTAGGGTGTTGGGATGTTCCTGAACCAGAGAGAATGGCACAAGGATTCAAAGGGTCAGACCCAGACCACAGATCTGCTTGAAATCACTGCTAAAGTGATTTAACCTTGCTGTCCTTGCACGAAACCAACCTGCAGAGAAACTGAGCTGACCTCACCTTAACACCACCACCAAGTTCATTAGTTAACACTTCACCTGTTGACACTCGCAGGCAAATCCCAGACCAGATTGTAGCCCTGTGGAATGCAAATCTGGCCATGTGCCTCCAAATGACTGCATGATGGGGGGAAAAAACCCTTCCACACCTGCAAATAAAAGACATCAGCAAGCAAATTCCAAAGCCAGGCTGGGTAGCAATGAGATGGCACAGCTTTCAGATTTTATTGGGTCACAGTGCGTTTCTTTATGGCCTGGTGAGCTGCTGGTCAGGAGCTGCTTTCAGCTGGATTTCGCAGCTTCAAAGGATGTTGGATTGGACTGATTGCTCAAGCAGGATCCAGCTTGCAGATTAAGACATCTTAATTTGGGTGGCAATATGCAAAGAGCTGCCTGCATGTGCTAGAAGGCTCTGAGCTCCTGCCACAGCCGGTGGAGATTGGATTTTCCACATGCTTGACTGAACACAGGTGCCCAGGACCATCTGTGGCACCTCAGAGTAATTCCTCTGGGTGTCCCCCTGCCTGTCCAGAAAGACATGGACCTCCTGGAGGTTCTGGATGTGCCAAATCTGTACAACACTCAGATGCCCAGGGAGATACAGGGCAGCACTCAGCCCTTATGGTGAAATGAATCCCTCAACGTTTTGTGAACAGTAACAGGAACTTGAAAGTCAGACCTCAAGCTCAGGCAAATCAGGCTCAGTCACCTGGCTGAAGTGACTAATGCCTGGTGACCTGTCCTGGGGGATCTGAGACATTTCCCCGGAGCTCCCAGATGTGACAGAACCACAGGAGACCTTTGGTTCTTCTGGAGCAGCACCCAGAGGACAGGCAGAGCACTCTGATGCCTGAGGTTTTAACTTTTATATTTTCCAAGCCCTGCAGTGCCCAGTGTGTAACTCTGGAGTTTCCTGTTCCCTGTTCAGTGCTGCTCTCTGTGCTGGGCACACACAGCAAAGCCTCTCCGGGGCTGCTCTCCAAGGACACCCAGCCCAAATTGGGCCCAAAAAGCATCAACCAAAGAGCCTCTGAGGGGGGCAAGCTGAGGGCAATTCCATCATTAACTGCAGCTTTAATTGGAGAATCAACCCTGAGATGCAAATGAACCAAACCTATCAAAGTGGGAAGAACTCGTGGCCTCTCAGGGTCCATCTCGGGGCCCATCTGGGCAGCACCTCTGGCTCCCCAGGGGTACCTTTGGAGGCCTTTCCAATAAATCCCCACCTTTATTCCCTTATTTCTGTCTGGGCTCTGTTTCTGGGAGGCCTCTCAAGGCATCAGCTTGAGGTGGAAATGCCAGGAGGGCATCCCTGTGCCTGTTTGTGGGCACCTGCGCTGGTGTGAGCCAATCCATGAGCTGAACCCCACTCCTTGCAACCCATGAAGCCTGGGGAGCAAAGCTGTGAGTCCATGGAGGCTTTGGGTGCCTTGCTCACACTGGGGAGGGTTGATTTCCACCAGATTGGTGCCAAAGCACCCGGGTACAGAACGATTTGCACAGTTCCTATGGATCTGGCACGTCCCAGACTGGTTTGGGAAGCCTGTGCATGGAAAGCAGTCAGGAGAGGGGTTGAAGTGCTACCAGAGGTGTGAACTTGGCCATGGTTTGCCAAGGAGTAGCTCAGTCAGTGCTGAGGTGACAGGCTGAGAAATCTGGGGCTGTTCAGCCTGGAGAGGAGAAGGTTGTGTGGAGACCTCACAGCACCTCCCAGGATCTGAAGCAGCTGCATGAAAGCTTGAGGAGGACTCTTTATCAGGAGCTGTAGTGATAGGAGAATGGGAAATAGCTTCACACTCAAGGGGGAAAAATTTAGGTTAGAAACAGAATAAATTCTCTCCTGTGAGGGTGGTGAAGTCCTGGCACAGGTTTTCCAGAGGACTTGTGGCTGCCCCATCCCTGGAAGTGTCCAAGGCCAGGTTAGACAGGGCCTGGAGCAGCCTGGGACAGTGTGAGGTGTCCCTGCCCCTGGCAGGGGGGTGGAAGGAGATGATCCCTAAGGTCCCTCCCAACCCAAACCATTCCATGATTTTTTTTTT
>VXAC01001021.1:52615-74207 GCA_013399225.1 Rhipidura dahli
TTTTATTTTTTTTTTTTTTTTTTTTTTTTTTTTTGGTGGCTATAAAGCAATCCCAAGTTCAGTGCACTGTTTCTCAAAGAAATGTGGAGCTCTCGACTCTTCTGACTGTCAGGTAACTGGGTAGGTGCCTCTGCAGCACATCAGTTCTTAAATTATGCCTGGGAATGGGGTTTGACTCTTGGCTCTGTGTGTCAAATATCTCCCACTTGGTTGTGGACCAGTTTTAGGTGACTTACATGAGCTGGGTTGTCTCGAGCAAAGCCCATTGCTGTGGCTAAACGTGGCCATAGTTTGTGCTGCCTTCCCATGGAGGGGGAAATAACTGTTTTACAAAAAAAAAGGGAACCTTCAAGAGTTTCTCTAATAATGAAAAGTCCAGGTCGTGAGGCAGCAATAAGTTATCAACTCCTTACTTTCTTTCTTTTCTAAAAGGATCTGGAGGGGTTAATAGCATGTGTAAGCTGAGAGTAACTAAGATGTTCACTCATTTCTTAGTTTTCCCTATTTAGGTTAAAAAATTTAAAAAAAAAAAAGAGAAAAGAAAGATTCTTGCTCAAACCTGGCAAAGCAGGCAACACAGCTTAACAAATAGGCTTATCTTAAGTGATCTTTAATAAGAATGTTTATCATTTATTTCTGGAAAATATGCTGAGCCTGGAATGCTGAAAGCTCTCCGTGGTGTTTGACCTGTGTCGTTCAAAGCCAGGCATGGGGGGTGTGTTTGGGAGGGGATATTTTTTCTGGAGTGTCCCAGGGTGCTGCCCACCTCACTTCCCAGTGAAAAGGTGCTGCTTTTCATTTACAGATGTGTTCATTTAGAGCTTCTGTAGCAAAACAGGTTTCTCTGGAAGGTGATTGATACCAGCTCGGGCCTGTGTTTTAAATAACTGGGATAAATCTCTGGATGTGCTTAAATCCCTCTATCAGTTATAAAGAGGCCATCAAGATTGGTCTCAGAGCAGCTTCTTGGTCTGTGAGGGATAAAGCTGGGTGGCTTGAAACTCTCCTGAAGGCCACAGGAGTTCCTGTGGGATCTGTTCAGCCCCTGTGGGAGTGGGGTGGGAGGTGAACGGGCAAAGAGCCCCCCTGGAAATGCTGCCCTGTCCCCACTGCAGCCAACCCACCCCCTCTGCACCCCATCCAGTGAAAACCTGACCATTCCAAAGAGAAGCTGAGCTGCTTCCTGGATCAATGAACCCACTGCACCAGGGGGGCTTTCCTCACTGAGCACAGAGAAATGGGGAAGGATGCTGCAGGGCTCCTTTCAGGGGCAGATTCCTCGACACACACCCCACAGAAGGTTCAGTGGGAGGCCAGCCATGGTGGCTGCAGTGAAAGGAATGTGGTTTTCCCTATTTCACCTGTCAGCAGTGTCTCCCCCTGACTGTATCCCTGCAATCTATTCCTTCTTCCAGCGTAATTGCAGCCTTGGGAGTTGCAGGACTGCCCAAGAGGCTCCCAACCTGAAGTACTAATGGGAAGGAATGACTGGAATTGGAAAAACCAACACAAAGTTTCTTAGGTCCTTCCAGAGACACTGTGAAGAGTCATCCCTTTGCCATATTGGGTTTTTATTGCTCTGGAGGAAGAAACTGAGTCCCTGGCCTGGTGGTGCTCAGATGAGAAATGGACTCGTGGCAGTTTAAGTGGATTTGTTTTATTCATATTTGGGTTGTCACCTCCCAGAGAAGCTGGAGTGCTGTGCAGGGGTGAAATGGTGACAACACAGGTGACATCTTTTCCTCCAAAGCACACAACTCCTGTCCTACAAGAGGAAGGCACATTTATTTCCTCTTTCTCCCCAGGTGAATTTCAGCTCATGATGTGAAATACCATCCAGTCAAAACTACGGAACAGTGGGGAAAAAAGCACCCAAACACAGGTTAAAATTAATGCTTTTTTTTTTTTTTTTTAATTTTCATTATAAAGTTAACACATCTATCAAACTTAACTGGTAACAAAAAACAGTTACAAGACATTGCTAATGTGCTGTCAGTAGAAAATAGGGTAGAAGCCAATGAGGTCACAAGCACAACAGCAGAGCAACAACACTGTCCCGATGAGTTATTTCCGCAAATATATACTCTTACTAATATATACATTTATTCATAAAATAAATAATCATAAAAAAATCATCAGACTTAACAAAATACTGAGAGGAGGAGGGAAAAAAAAAAAAGGTGACAACTCTACTTTGTACAATAGCTTTGGAATTTCGGGTTGTATCATACATGCAATCTGTACACGGGGGTGCTCGGGTGGGGTGAGGGCAGGGGTTACAGACAGTGATGGAGCTTTGAAGAAGGCGATGTAATCAGGCAGACAGTCTGTGGGAAGGGAAAGCAACGGTGAAAAAACCCACTCACAAGAAGATACTTGTCCCTGACTGCCGGACAAGCATGTTTTGTACCGTGGGGGAATCCCCTGGGGTGCTACAGGTTTGTGTTTTGTGTCTTCCATGCTGCTGGTGGGCTTGTCAGAGTCCAAAGCTATGACAGGTCTTGTTCGGGCAGGTTTGGTCCTGGAAGTGACAGAAAGTGATGGCAAAAGGGATCAATCGAGTGGGTCCCTGCTGGGATGAGGGGGTGAAGGCTGAGCTGCTGTCAGCTGGGGACAGGGGCAGTGGGACGACCAGGACTACACCAGAGACCGAGGAGAATTTTATCTCTACAGAAGTATTTTGGAGTTTTTGGGAGCCTGGCTTGGAAAGACTCGGGCCTCTTGTGCTTTCCAAGTGGTAGCAGCGGGTGGCAAGCACTGGGAAGGAGCTCTGACTTGATGGTGCTGTCCCTCAAAACCCTGGGTGACACTCAGCTGCTTGCTCAGCCCGAGTCTGTAGCAGACCTGCCTTCAGGATTTTTGGTGGAGTGGAATGAATGGAGAGAAATAAATAAATACTAATAAATAATAAGAAGAAACTTGGAAAAGAAAGGGGAATGGGGAAAGTATCTCCTCACACTTTCCCAGCTCCCATGCAGGGCTGTCCAAGACCTCCCTTGGTGTGCAGAACACGTGTGAGAAAAGGTCTACAGAGACAGAGGACGAAACCATGTGAAAAAGACCTTGTGGCCCTCAGGAGCTTTCTCTATCTGGGCGGTGTTCACCTAAGAGCAGGATTTTGCCCATGGGTGACTTGGTGGGACCTGTCCACTTCCTTTGTGTGCTCCTCAACAAGAAGAGCAGAGATGCTCCCTTGGGGTCAAAGCCCTGACAAACCAGGCAGTAAAGTGGATTCAAATAATTGTTTTTACAGAGTAGGCCCACCTTCTGCTCCACTTGAGACACTTGTACCTGATTTTTGTCAGTTTAAGTGAGAATTGAGACCTTGAACAGCTTTCCATCTTAAGAGAACCTAGAGAGAGTCTGGAATCTGGAGGGGGATCCCATTTGTGGATGTCCACAAGCCTGTGTCTGCATGGGAGTCAGACATCTAAACACCCATCTCTGATGGAGAAGCATCTGCATGGATCTGTCAGATATGCCCTGAGATTTAAGGGAAGCCCACATTCTTCCAGAGTATCTTTTAGGAGCCAGTGGGGTACCCTGGAGCATCCCAGATGGCTCTAGACACCCATTTCAATAATTTAGTTCAGCCCTGAACACTAAGTTTAGGCAAATGGAGCCCATAATTTGGCTTGCATGGGAGTTTAAGCACCTAGCTCACATGTAGATACGTGCCTTTAAGCATCTCACTCGGCATTCCAAATCCCACTGTGGGTACCACTGCCTGGGAATCAACTCCTGGCCTCTTGCTTGTGCTTGAAAAAAATCTCCTCCTCCAAGGTGGAGATGCACCAAAGACCCCTCTGGAAACTGCAGCAAAGTGGGAGCAGATGACTTGCCTGAGCCCCTGAAAACACTGGAAGGGGCAGGAATGAGGACTAAACACCCCTTCCTTGAAATGGAAGCCAGAGGAGCCTCTATTTCCCATCAAAGTGAGCAATCTGCACCCCACAGCTGTTAACAGAGACCTGAGCTGGGGGGAGAGGAACTGCAGTTCAGGAGCTTTGCTGAAGAACACAGGGGAGGGCAGGAAACACGAGGATGGGAGGGTTAAACCATGATTTAAACAATTCAGCCAGATCCCACGGCTGCTTCCAGTGAGAGGGGGGAAATCTGAAAAAAGAGGTGCTCCCGTAATGAGAAGTCACTACTAAAACAGCCAAGATTTAGCTTGGAGGGAGGTACAAAACAGGAAACTACAGGTATGAAGGAGAGATGAGATCTTGTCCTGCCCAGCCCACCTTCTCTCCCACCATCCAACAGTCTCTTACAGCTTCCCATCCCAACAGCTGCTTGAGTTCAGGGATGACAGACCCGAGCAAACATCCCCCTGGCTCTGTCACTGCCAGCAGGGTGATCCCTCCCCAGCAGCCTCAGCCCTGGAGCAGGACTCTGGAAGAGCCAGGAGTTGTTTCCCTGTGGGCAGCCCATCGAGCCAGGTGCAATGGCTGCTATCTGCAGGGCAGCTGGATTTGGTGCCTTTCAAGGCCCTGTTTTCATCTTCCCAAATAGGTTTCATTAAAGCATCAAGGGAAGTCTGGAGTAATTCCCATTGTGCAGATCCCAGGGCTGGATTCACAACTCCCAGCTCCTGGAGAGAAGCTCATGCTGCAACCCTGAATATCCCCAACAGCATCAAACACCAGGTTTTTCAGCACTGAAACCAATCTTTGAAGCTAAAAAACAAGTGACCCAAAGCTCAGAGCCTTTCTCCTGTGTATGAATTAAAGGATGGGGGCATGCTAAGAATATGAACACACATGACAAATGTAACACAATCCATGGACATCTCTATGGCAATACAGCTGAAAGCACAAAAAGCATTTGAGACTGAGAGGCAGAAGAAATTATGTTCTGAGGTTTGTTAATAGAGAAAGCCTGCAGTGCTCAGCTGAGATGACAGCACCACAGGGCTGATGTGGTCAGTGCTGACTCAGGGATTTCTGTGCCTTGTTGCACTTTGTGGTGTGGCTGTCTCTGCAATCCCCCCCAAAAATTAACTCCCAACTGCTTTAGTTCCAGCACATGAAGCTTCCCATGAGGAGTGGAAGCAATTCTGGAGACTTCAAAATGCTCTGGAGAAGACTGTCAGTGCTGGCCACGACACTCAGCCGGGAGAGATACACCGGGGTCAAGCAACAGAAAATGTCATGCACTTCCCTCCCCTGAAATATTTTCATTTTCTCTGAGAAAGAGAAGCCCCCAAATTCTAAAACTAAACCAAATCAAGAAAAAAAAAAAAAAACAAACCAAAAAAAACCTAACAAAACCAAAAAAACAAACAACCAAACTCCTAAACTTTCCATTTCTTTCATAGAAAGAAAAGAGATGAGGCCAAATTCACCCCTTGCAGGTAACTCCACTGTCTTTAATAGGTTGGATATGGAACTGACAGGGCCTGTCCGAGCCATCTGTTCAGCTGAAGGAGAGGTTGGATAGAAGCACGTGAGAGGATGGGATTATGGTCCCTTTTTACTTTTATTTTTTGCCTCTGTGTTAGTTGGTTGGGTGGCACCTTGTCCCTTCTCCCCGTTACTGCCAGATACTCCCCTGGTACAAACCATCTGCCTGAGGACAAACCCCATCAGTGGACACAGAAGAGAAGGACACCAGGGATCAGGGAGGTGGACTTGGCCAGATCCCATTTTTTGGGAGATGAATGATGTTTTCCTTTTGACTGTAGACTGCAGTGTTACACCGAGGTGGGGCAGAAGGTTTGACAGAAAACCATTTCCAGAGAAGTGTCCAATGCCACTGCCTGCACAAAGACATCTCGGGTCATCTTGGACACCCAACTGCCCAGCTTTCTGTGGGTCTTAGGCTGTTGAAACAACATCTGGACTCCAGTGGGATATTGCAGGGCACCCAATATATCACCGGATATTTCAATTATTGAGGGAAATCCTAAGTCCCTTCCATAAGGAAGGCCCTATGGTTTTCACAGAAGGGGAGAACCTGAGGCATGAATCAGCTCAGGGTGGAATTTAGACCATCTCTCTTAGGGAGGGTTGGCACAGACTCATCACTGGCTCAATCTTTCACACCAGAATGGTGGAAGCCCTGACTCAAGACACCCGGTGTAGGCAGTGGGGTGGGATCTCAGTTTTCCAAAGACACCTCCCAAATCCATGGGTAGCCTCTTCTCCAAAACCATGGGGTGAGACACAGGCCCAGCTCCCAGACCCCTCACAGCCTCTTTTCCTCCTCAGGGATGGGCAGAGTCAGACCCAGGACTGGAACCCTCGGTGCCCTTGGGGTGATGAACAGAACTCACACAGGCATTTTTCATTGACTTTAGTAGCAGCTGCTCAACCCCTTACATTGTATCATCACAGAGATGATTAATTACGTAACAAACCCAAACAAGTACCCACAGGCTTTGTTAAAAACCCCTTAAATGGTGGGGGGAGTCCCCAACAACTGATCTGGTTCAAGCCTGACCTCAGCTTGGAGGGAAGGAGCACAACTTCCAGCCCATCTCAGCTGATGATCAGGTGGCAGATTCACCTCCTTGACTCATGGTGGACTTCACATCATCAGTTTGGACCCATGGAAGAGCTCTGAGCTCAGCAGCTGAAGTCAGAGATACACCCAGAGGGTACTTAACTAACACAGCTTAGGTACCATCCTAAGTATAGTGAATCACCCTCTGGATTTGTTTCTTGCCATTGATCCCAGCAGAAAATCAGATAAATAGCTTTGACCAGATGAAATAAATTCCACTGTTGCAATCAAAATTTGTTCACCTCTAAGGCAATTGCTCAGCAAATGCCCAGTTTCAGTATTTTTTCCCTGCTTCCCCAAAAGCTTCACCTGCTGGTGATGCTGGACTTGTTCTGGTGCAAAAGCAGAAATGGTGGATGTGAACAAGTTGTGGACGGGCTGGGGTCAGATTCCAGCTCCCATGCACAGAAGCCAAATCCTTCAACCCATTTCTTCACTGGCGTGGTACAAAAGAAGGAGTTCGAAACCACTTTGCTTAAAAATCTTAGTGTAAAACCAGTTGTGGGTGTGACCCCACTGAAGTCAATGGATTGAAGGGACCTTGGCCGGCAACAATTTGAATTTTCACTGTTGGGTCACCATTTATTGACAGAAGTTCCTGGTAGGACGTGTCCAACATCTCTCACTGTGGCTGCTTGAGCTGCATCATATTGAGAAAATCAGATGTATCTTCCCTTAGCCCACCCTCTCCAATTTACCAATGTCTTCCACCCTGGAAGTGGTTTTCTGCAGAGTTTGCTGTCTTGACAGATTGTGTTTGAATGTTTGTTATAGGTGCAATCTCTCCCTGCAGTGGCTTCCTTCTCTATTTCCCATGATAAGGTTCTCCTTTTCCCCAAGACTGAATTATGAAAATCAGTCATGCATCCATTAATTGATCTTTATTTAATTTTTCAGCGATCTATCGCCTTCTACCAGTTGGTGTGTGGCCATTGATGGGGTGCAGTGTTTACACGAACAGGTATCACAGATTGGTTCTCTCCCCATTCTTTTTTTTTTTGCTTCTCTTGATCTCCTCCTCTCTCCTTCTCTCTCTTCTGCTCTCATTTTGCTGCAGCTTTTTTTTCTTTTTGCAAAGCACTGATAGAAGTGCCTCCATCAATAAGCAAATCTTGTTCATGCCCTTGGGCACAGCCCTGAGACAAATGGGTGATGCATAAACTGCACCAGCCTAGGAGGAGTCCCAGGAGACGCCCGTGACTCAGAGTGAACCCTCGGAGGCATCATTTCCTCCTGTTTTTTCTCTGATGGGATTAAGCTCTGTTTGTTCCCTTCTTCTTCTGCACACTCCCTCCTTTGGTTCCCGGGAAAAGGCTGACACGAAGAGAGGAGCACTCTCATTTCTCTACACAGATTTCCAGGAGTGAACCAGCCAACAGCCATGACTACATTGCCATGAAATGAGAATTAACTCATGCCCTGTTTCCCTTCCTGTGCTGAAGAGACAGAATAAACACCAATCCATTGTCCTTTTCCAGGATAGAACCCAAAAGCACAGGTAAGGCAAAGAGGACACAGGGCAGGTGCATCTGAGGCTAAAACAGGCTGTGACTCCATGCTTGGTTCACCCCTCATTTATCCCAGTGTTGACCAGGAGTAACTCTAGCAGAGCTGTAGTGCTGTAAATACCAAGGTGATGGGCTGAGTTCATGACTGATACCCTGAAGGAAGTCCTAATGCCCATTGAGGAGGTGAGACCTGTTTCTGTAAACTGTGATCCTGATCTGGAACGGGAAGCAGAGCAACATGCAAGGATGGGGAGTCAGGGCTGAGCAGCAGAGATGGGCCAGCACTGCAAAGCTGAGATTTGGCTCTGTGTCCAAACTTATCCAGACTCTGGGCTGGTTCAGACTCCGGGTTTTGTCCATTTTAATCTGTGCCGCTTTTACAGGTGGGAATGGCTGAAGGAATTAGGTGTGGAAACCAAGTTTGCCTTGAGTCCGAGACTGCTCCAGCTTGTGGGGTGTGGTGGTGATGGTGCATTGGTTCACCCTCATGTAAATTAATGGGTGACAATGAGTCCTTCAGATCCATGTTCCCGACAGACCTGTGGGCTCAGGCTGTTGCCAGGTGCCTGGGAAGCCTGCAGGAGATGCAGAGAGTGGATGGCCTAAATGCACTTTCCACTTCTGGCAAGGGAATTCTCCAACGAGGTGGGAAGGATGAACACTTTCCCTTTCCATCCTCTCCCCGGGGTGCTGAGGAGATGGATGTCCTGTGCTCAGGAGCAAGTGTCCAGCCCGAGGAGACTCACTGCACTGCATGTTTCCAAGGAAGACTCACTGGCTGAGCCACACCCCGGGGCTGGAGAACTGGAGCAGCATTCCCATTTGTGGGGTTGTCTCCTTCTCAATGCACACACTGAGTCCTCTTCACTTCACACACAAGACACTGAACTTCTCCGTACTGGGCACATCACCTGTGTGCCAACAGGGCGTTTGCAGGAACTCATCAGCAGTTTTCTCTCTTTCTCTCCCTCTTCTTCTCCCTCCTTCCCTTTCTAGAGATGTCACGGAATCCTGTGTAAAATCTGGCAGAAGCTACTATGCTAAAAAGTTCACACCAAGAGCTTGCTCATACTCCAGCTCTATTAGATATTTGTAGGTTTCTCTGGTTCCAAGGCAAAAGCAAAGAAGTAGTCGTGTTCTTTATTTAAAAAATCATTAATTTGTCTGCTTTTATTTCTTTTGCTGCTATTGCTTCCATTACACAGCCTGGCCATTTGGGTTTGCAGAGAGATCTCTCAGAAAGCTCAGTGCTGCTGTCCAGCACAGCCTCTGCCTGGCTGAGGGAAAAGGAGATATTTAGGAAGATGCAAGTCTTTCAAAGGACACTTAATCACACGAGTCACTTCAGGTGGGTGAGAGCAAAGCAAATCCATGCTTTTGCTAATGCTCTCCTTTCCAGCTCGGTGTTGTGGGCTGGTGGAAGAAGCCGCTCTCCTGCTGGAGGCATCGGCGTTGGGGCAGAACTTGTGTGACTGCCAGATGTACCTCAGGATAGCCCAGAAGTCATTAGACCTATTCTATCCAACCAATTTTAGCCTTTTCGTGGTTTTTTTTTTTCATTTTTTTGTCCAGTTTTTATTCTTTTAATATCAAAAAAGTAGACTTCTCTCACGTCCGCAACCTCAGAGGAAGTAGGCTCAAAATCCATTTCTCCACTCGGAGCCCAGCGAAGGGTTTTGCCTGCTTTATTTGCACGTGTGGACGTCGTAGACTCGTATGCACTCCTGGCAGCGGACGTAGCAGCACCAGTGGAAGATACAGTGACACTTCTCTTTCCGTTTCTCAGTCCTCGTGTTGTGCCCGCGGCCGCAGCACAGGAGGTCGCAACCGTCAATCCCGTGGGAAGTGACGTTGCAGATCCTGTCGCGGGTCCCAAAGGAGCCTGTCTCAGGGTTGGGCTCACAAAAGTTCGGTGAATTCTCGTAGTAAACCAGGTCCTTCTCAGTTGGGGCCTTGAAGAAGTTGTATTTGGGCCGGAGGGTCTCCACCCAGCCGCGGGATTCCCGGTGTTTTTCCACCACCATTTCCGAAGCGCTGTCGTACTTGTCCTTGAGGTAGTCACCGATGACCCTGAAGTCAGGCTGGGACCACCAGCAGGTCTTCACTTCACAGCTGCCCGAGAGCCCGTGGCACTTGCACTTGAGGTGCATGAGCTCAATGATGGACTGCAGAAGAGGAGAAAGGCAAAGGAGAAGGAACACATTAACCTGTAATTAAAGCACTTAGGACATTCTGCTACTCAGCTGTGATTTTCCTAATTATTATGAACGTTTTCCTACATATATTTACATGCTTGTGAACAAAAATCCTCTCATCCTCCAGTCAGTGCCCTGCTCACTGCTGGGTCTAAGACACATAAAACTTCTGTACTTTCCGGTTTTCAGTGACTGGTTCTGATTCCCAACTCAAATTTAAGGATCTACCAAAAACTTTCACCAAGGAGATTTCTGAGCTTAATAATCTCTGTCTTATCAATGCTCATGTGAGAATAAGTTTTGTGACCCAGGATCACAATTCAATCACATCTGGGCAGAGAAGCCAAGAACACACAAAGCTACTCAAACAATGCCTTCATAAATGAAATAATGCAGCTTTTCCACTGGAAATTAAAGGAATATGAAATGTCCTAACTATCTAGAACAGATGTTTTGTGTTTACTTAAGCAAACAAGGTTCAAGCCTTGCTGTGGCTACTTTCAGAAACTGAAAAGGAATTTATTTCTATTTTTAAGCCAGGGTTATGATTTTTCTAAAATCATTTCAAAGGAAAAAAAAAAAAAAAAACCAGCCCAACTTTTGATTTGAAACTCTCAGGCTTCAATACAAAACACTATCCTGGGATAAATGGGAGGGTCATTATTGATCCCAGAAGTTTGCTAGTTGTTTTTATCTCTTCTAAAATGAGTTTAAGTATTTCTAGAGGTGTTGCCCTCCAGTACTCTGAGGTGGGAGACAACCTTATGCAACCAGCTTGATAAGCTGCATTTTCAGAGTGATCAGCAAATTTCTGGGTACGTGAACAGGCGAGTGCCAGCCTGAGTCCAAGAGATTTGCCATGAATCAGCACCTTGGTGTTCACCAGGTGCTTTCCTGTGTTATTTACGGAGTACCACCCGCCGCAAAGCAGGTTGTAATTAGCCATGAGAGACAACCACAAAAGGTTTGGTTCGTATATTCACGCTGAACTTAATCAAAACTCCTGGCGGAGTGGTAGGGTTGGAGCTCCTATGGGAACTAATGTGAAGCATTGCCCATGGCTCAGGTTTAGCTGGGAACACTCAAGTATGGAGGCTTGGAAGAGCTGCCCCACGGGTGCTGGCACGGTGAGAATGGAGAACACCAGTGCTTTCTAAAACAGTGGGATTTCAGGTCATGCTGTGACATCTGCTTGCTAATCTCCGACACCTCTAAAATATCCTAAAATAACTCAGCACCAAGGAATAAGACTTAGAGTAAAAAGACCTCTGCAGGCCTGTGATCACAGGGATATTTGTTCAGTTTTTTTCCAAGGACTCTCACTTTAAAGCAAATGCTCACTTTAAAAGGAAATCCCTCCTTTCCACTCTATACAGCTTCTCCACAGCCCTCTTTGTCCCACCACATATCTCAGGAACTGCCACCAGCACTGCCCCATCCCTGGGGGTACCTGGGATAATTTAGGCCAGAGCTGAAGAAACCACATTATTGCTTGTGGTCATCTCCATTGCAGACAATTTTGGTTTCTGGTGGTATTTCCCTGTCAGAAGTTGTATTCCAACAGCTCTGCTGTGGTGTGAGGTGGGATAACTCCACCAGGGGTTCATGGAATCCACTTGAGGAGCTCTCAAGAAGCCTCAGCCTGCCTGAGGACAGGTGTCCCAGCACAGCAGCTGTGGTGGCTTTGCTACAGCTCACTGCACAAAGGTCCTCCTGGATATGTGCAAGACCTTCTGCTGAGGGGACACAACCACATTAATCTGTTCTCTTGTTATCTCAGAGAAGCTGGGGCATAACCTCTGTTAGAAAGGGCTTTGTGGTTCAGTTCCACAAATTGTTTCTCACAAATTACACTCTTCTGGTATTTATGGACGATTCTTGAGATGACAAAAAAAGAAAAAAAAAAAAAGAATGGCCTTCTTTTGGGATTATTCCACCTAGGGAAATTATTCATTGTGTATAAGGCAGATTTTGTGCTTTCTTTTTTCCCCCAACACATTTTTTTCTAGGATTGTTTGAAGTTAAAACAGCTTCAGGGCATGGTCCAAGTTTAATGAGGAGGTACCAGAGTCATATTGCCTCTAATTTTCTTTAAATATTTCCTGGGAAATAGAACAGGGTTGAGAAGATGGGTTGTGGGAAAAGCTCTCCTGCTCTTCTCCTCCCTCAAGGCTGCAGAGAAAGGGAATGGACAATTTTACTCCAACTTAGGTGCCCACAGCCAGTGGAAGGGAACAGGCACAATAAGGACATTATTGACTCAGTTAATAACCCTAATCATGGAATCACAGAATGATTTGGGTTGGAAGGGACCTTAAAAATCGTTCCGTTCCAACCACCCTGCCATGGGCAGGGACACCTTCCACTAGACCAGGTTGCTCCAAGTCCTGTCCAACCTGGCCTTGAACACTTCCAGGAATGGGGTGTCCACAACTTGTGGAGGTAGAGATCCTCACGAGACGGGATGAAATCCCACCCTAATCCTGCCTTGCTCCATTCTCTATAAAAGAGCTCAGGACATTTACATCTGTGTGGGTGAATTTATGCAGACCTTTCATAGATCAGGCACATCGACCCGCAGCTATCATAGGACAGGTATTACCATTTTTTGACAAAAATCTGCCCAGATTTAGGTGTTTTTAGTCCCCTTAATTCCCTCCCACCATTCATTATGTCAGGTTAGAAAACAACAACAGGAAAGGTAAAGCTTAAACGTCCTTACGGTCCTTCCAGCTTCGTTGTTGTGCCTGTTCATGGCGGAGCGAGCGTCGGGCCTGTTCTCCCGGGCATCCGCGAACTCCCGGGACACCATGCTCCCAAACTCCACGTCCTCGCTGCAGCCCCCCCACTTCCAGCCCTCCCCAGGAGAGCCCTTGTGGCGCGTGTCACACCCGCAGATGGTGGCCGAGCCCTCGGCGCAGGATCTGGTCACGGCGAAAGCCACCCCGGCGGAGGCGATGGCGTGGACGAAGGCTGACTCCCTGGTGGCTGTGAGAGAGAGAAGTCAGTGAATAAGGGCTGGTGAAGGATGGGTTTGATCAGTCCTGTGAGCATCTTCTCTGGAGGGCATGGCAGAAGGCCAGGAAATCCTCCTCTTCCCTGTGGTCTGGCTTGGACTTACTCCAAACATGTTTTTCTTCTGCTAGGAAACGAGCTCCTGAGCAGACAGGACCAGGCTTGACTCAAGGCCACTGAGGTCAGCCAAGGAGTTCTGGCTGGGGTCATCCTCAGGCCTTTGGGTAGGGCCATGGCACCACAGAAAGCCATGCAGACCTGAATTTCAGGGGCCACATGCAATATTCTGTATTGTTCTGTGCAGTCAGTGCACCTCACAGCCAGACCCCGAGCTGTGGGCTTCGCTTCAGACACACAGAATTTGGGTATGTTCCCAGAAAATGGAAAATGCAGGTCCACACTTAACAACAGCCTCACTCTTAATGGTGGGACCAGCACGAGGTGAAGCTCCCCTTCCTTGACAGGGAGAGGTGCTGGTGGCTGGAAGGCAGGAAAATGCCAGGATGGTCACATCCTCAACCCTCAGGATGTAAACCAAACCCTGTCCCCACCCTCCATCCCTTTGTCCCCGAGGCTGTGCCTCTCACTCAGTGTCCAAGGTGCACCTTGCACCTGTCCCAGGTTTTCCACACTTGCCTAATGAAGGTCCCTGACAAGGGGACTGGAAATGAGCTTTCCTTTTGTGCCCATTGCCTCAGGCTGGAGGGTGGGAACAGCCAAAAGATGTCATGGTTAAGGACTGAGGAGTTTTAAGTCTTTGTGGAGAACTTCCACCGCAGCCTCCCATCCCAGGAAGAGCTAGGCAGGGAAGAGGAGCAGGGAAGGGCAGCAGGGAAGGGGAGCAGGGAAGGCTTTCCTGGATGCCAGTGCTTTTTCCAGTCTGTGCCAAAATGGAAACCAAATTTTTCTAACTGCTTTGCAAGCAGGAAATACCCCAAGAGCCCAAGATATCGGTTTCTACTTCCCTTCTCCCTCGCAGTTTTGGTTTCTTCACTCACAAGAAATGACCCTGCAGTTCAACACCACACCTCAGAAAGCACCACTGCTTTTTTGGCTGCAGTAAAATGGGATTTTTACCGTGAACAGGGCTGTTCTCAAACCCATGAGGCGATTCCAAGCAGACACAGTAATTCTGATAACTGGCCTCCCTTAACCTCTTGTACTGTTCCCCATTTACCTTGTGCTTATAGATCTATAGACTTATAGACCTTATAGATCCTGGAAATTGTGTCGTTTCTGACACTTTTCAGATGAGCCCACCCTGAAATATGAATGGATCCATAAAGGCACAAGGTCACGTTTTCAGTCGATTGCAACTTCACCAACTTCTACTGAGCTTTGTGTCAGCTGACTACTCAAAAACCACTCAAACCTTCCCTGCGCTGTATTTTGCTGATCTGAGCTTTCCCTGGGCATTTTGGCTTAATCTTTGCCTTCTAGATGCTTCCAGGCTTCACTAATGCGAAGAGGGTTTAATGCACCAAGCCAAAAATTCAACATGTTTTCGGGGAGCAATCAAAACTGCGGAACAGTCCCGGCTGGATTCAGGCTTGAGCAAGAACTCAAGTTTTGCTTTGGGAAGGCTACCAAGCACAACAATATGCAAATCCAGTGATGTGCATGAGCTTACAAGCTGAAGGGATGAGCAATGTCCTGGAACACATTTGTCAGGGCACTTGGGGAGGTTAGTAAGTCACCGAGGGCTACAACCGAAAAAAAAAAAAAAAGGAAAATGCAGGAACCCTCAGGTCCCCAGTGTGATTTTGAAAAACCCTTGCTCAGCACCTGTCCAGCCTGGAGGAACCCAGCGTCCTGCAAATGATGACCATGCAGTTCTTGACTGGGAGAGCTCAGCTTTCACAGTCCCAGTTCAAACAGGACTGGGGACTTTGCATCTTGCGCTTGCTTAAGTCCAAGTGGGATCCAGAAACCAAATTTTGGGGGTGGAGAGCCTTGTATGAGGTCCACAAGGACATTTTTGACCAGCCCTGGAGCCTCTGAAAAAAAAGAGGCTTCTCACAAAAATGAGATGAGGTGGTGGGGTGAGTGCCACTAAAATCTGGCAGGGCAGTGGAAGGTGCTGTGTCTGGCCAGAGAAAAGCTGACACACCTCCCACACCCTCCCAGTGTGGCCCAGCTGATCTTGCAACGTTTTCATCAAATCATAGAATGGTTGGATTGGAAGGGCCTTAAAGATAACGTAGTTCCAATGTTCCCAAATCTTTCTGCTTTCACCCCATTCTCCCCCCAGCCTGTGTTTGGGATTGGGATTGGCCTGACCCCTGTGCAGGACCTTGCCCTTGGCCTCGTTGAGCTTCATGAGGTTTGCACAGACCCACATCTCCAGCCTGGCCAGCTCCCTCTGGATCCATCTCTTCCCTCCAGCGTGTGACTGCACCACCCAGCCTGGTGTCACCAGCAAACTCCCTGAGGGTGCCCTGGATCCCACTGTCCGTGTCACCAACAAACAATGCCAGTCCCAACACCAGCCCCCAAGGAGCACCGCTGCACCTCTCAGAGCTCCACCACCCAGCTAATCCCTGATCCAGCAGGCAGCCCATCCATCAGATCCAGGCATCCCCAGCTTAGAGACAAGGATGTTGTGCTTTTCTCCAGCTGTGACTGAAGCTCGTTCCTTGGATAGGTCAGCTCCATCTGGGCATCACCCTTTCCTCTCCTCAGGAGAGATCAGATCCGGGCCTTTGGCTTATCAGGAAGGTGTTGCAGGGGCTGAACTGATGTTTGCAAATGACCTGTACCTCGCCAAGCTTGGAGCAAAAAGAAAGCCATGGTGTTTGTGCAGAAAAACTTCTGGGTGGGTATAAGAGGAGTGGCCTTGGTTTGGGAGCCCATAGTTTGTGGATCCCAGCTTGGATTCAGCAGCAGCATCAGCTCAGCACAGAGGTGTTTCCCTGTGCATTCCCCTCACTACAAGAAGGACATTGAGGGGCTGGATCATGTCCAGGGAAGGGAATGGAGCTGGGAAACAGTCTGGAGCCCCAGGAGTGGCTGAGGGATCTGGGAAAGGGGATCAGCCTGGAGAAAAATGGCTCAGGGGGGACCTTGTGGCTCTGCACAACTCCCTGAGCTGGGAAACAGTCTGGAGCCCCAGGAGTGGCTGAGGGAGCTGGGAAAGGGGCTCAACCTGGAGAAAAAAGGTTCAGGGGGGACCTTGTGGCTCTGCACAACTCCCTGACAGGAGGAGGCAGACAGGGGGGGGTCGGGCTCTGCTCCCAGGGAACAGGGACAGGAGGAGAGGGAACGGCCTCAAGTTGCATCAGGGATTGGGTATTAGAGAAATTGGATATGTAGGTTGAATATCAGGGAAAATTTCTTCACTGAAAGGGTTGCCAGGCACTGGCACAGCTGCCCGGGGCAGTGGTGGCATCACCTGGAGGGATTTAAAAGGACATGGCACTTAGGAATATGGGTGACCAGTGGACATGGCAGTGCTGGTTTCATGTTTGGGCTCAGTGACCCTGTTGGTCTTTTCCAGCCTTAAGGATTCTACGATCCGGTGATTCTGTCCAGGTGCAGAACTCACCACACCCCAGGGAGCTTCAGGCAGCACAACCTGGAGAATTCCTGCATTTGCCAGGACTTGGCCACAGCCAAACAAGCAGTTCCAGGCAGACAGTTTTGGCTGTAGACACCAAACCCTAAATCTCAGGTCCATCACCTAAACCCCGCACTGTTTTTTAGCCCCTGTTGAAAGCCAGGAGGGCATTGATGGGATTTGCCTTCAGAAGCACCAATTACACCGAACTCTTCTCTTCCCAGAAGGCGCTCGGTGCCTTTTACAGCCGGGATGGGACGTAATCACTCCCCTGCTTTTGAAATGCAGCCACCACTTAAGAGCACACAACAGGAAGCAAATCGCGTTGTATCTGATCCTAACTACCTGGGGAATGTAGGCAGGCAGGGCAAAGGAGCTCAGATCTGGCCCCGGGGCACCGAGGTGAGGAGTTTGTCTCTTGAGAAAGTCGCAGCCGATCTCTTTAACGACTCCACGGAATTAGGGCACCGGGTTTACATCTCCTACCCCCTAACTTAAGGCACCGGGTTCAATATTGACGCAGATGGAGCGGTGCCATGGTGTGAGTCACGTCCTGCCACCTCCCGAGCCGTGGCACTGTCCTGCCACCGCTGAGCAGCCCTGACCCTGCCCGAGCTCTGAAGAGCACCCCGCGTTGTAGCCGGAGGCGGTGTGGCTGCAGGAATGGAGAAGGAGTGTATGGAGATGGAGATAAGCAAGAAGGAAAGCATGCACTTGTAATGGAAATGAGGGGTTATTAAGGTGCCATATAAAAATGCAAGAGATTCGGCGAAGATAGCAGGAAAGCGCCGCGTATTTGTCAGGTCGCCTCATTCCTCGCTGGGTGGTTCTGGTAGCGAGAGACTGCAGCAGCTCGCTGGGGCTTGAAGAGAGCTTCTGGAAAGTCACCTGGCTCCTGCAGGTTAGCAGGGACTGGAATCTCACGGGGATGTTGACTTCAGAGCGTTTTAACCACGCTCTTTTCGGTGCAGCACAAGGTCACCAAAGCTCTGCCTTCAGCTCGCTTAATTCCTGCCTGCCCCTGAGATTTGGACTGTCTGGTTCTTCCCCAGAATTCCTTCTCTGTTGTGGAGGGATTGAATATCAGTGAAAAGGTGCTGAGACTCACAGAGGGCGTTTAGGGGTGTCCCCTAAAGCAGAGGTCTCCAAGTCACTGATCCCTCCTGGAAAGTGTTTCCTAAGAAGCCCAGACTGAGATCTGAGAAACTGAATGTCCCCTGAATATCCTGAGCAGAACCTCTCTGACCACTGGTCCCGGCACCAAACCCACCTTGGGCTGCAAAAACGCTTCGCTGAGTTGTTTAATTTTGATAAATTAAACAGAGGCCTGAGGATGACGTGACCTAAGATTTGCTTTCCTGCTGTCACAGGGCTTTTTTATGTGTTTGGGCAAACCCCTCGGTCATTCTGTGCTTCTGCTTCCTTATCTGTACACCTGAGGACAATGCTGCTTATCTCCCCAGGAGTCTGCAATGCTAAATTCAGTGATGTCTTCAGAATAGCAGGCAGAAGGAGTTACAGCCAAGCAGAGGGTTCTCAGACTGTGGGATGAGGAAGGCAAATGAATAACTCCATAAATATCTCAGCTGTCCAACACAAGAAACCTGCTCTCGTGTGCCCTTCTGCCCAGACAGTGACTTATTTTTGCTGAATCTTTTCCCTGAATGACGAAATGATTAACCCCAGGTCAGGTAGATATCCCAGAAATGTGTCAAGATGGACTGTGGTGATGCAGTAGGATGAATAAAATGGTTTATTTTGCCCTAAAATTCCCTTTTTACCACATCTCTACCATAACACTGAGCTTGCTGTCCCCATTGCTGACAGCTTAAATCTTTCCTTTTTGGGACAGAGTCCTTGGAGGGAAGCACTGACTTAAAGTCTTTTTGGGGCTGGATAATATATAAACAACATGGAAAAGAATAGAATTGTCCAGGACAATGGAGGAAAGAATTCCCAGCCCTGTCTGCTCTTGAGGAGAGGATCCTGCTCCCTGCTCCACGACTGGAAAGACACTGGCATGGTGTGGCTGTGAGCCCTGAGTTTCTGACACCACAGACTTCTGGAGGGCTCTTGGGAGAAGCACTCAGCAAAAAACGGGAGTGAAATAGAGGAAATAGAATTTCTGTTTAGCAGGGCTGTGAGGAGGAGCTGTTCTGTCTTCCCTGAGCTTCTTTTCTCAAAGCTAAACATCTACAGAAAGGTGCTCCAGCTGCTTGAGACACCCATCTCTGAGGGGTGGAAGGTGCAAAGGCTTTCCAACATATTTCTGGTAGGGAAGACTCCCCAAGCACACAAGGGAGTGTGAGAAAGGGTTTCAATTCCCTCCTTGGCTCGAGGGGATGTAAACCCACAGCTGTCAGTTAGGATTTGCACAACAGTTGACACGACACTGACTTTGGATTAGAAGGGAAAAAAACCCGACCAAATAAATGAAATAAAACCCAAGAACTAAGAAACTGGAAATAAAACTGGGAACAACCTGGCATTTCTGGTATTTGGAGCAGCACAACCCAGCTTTTTACACTGGGGGCCTGTCCTAGCTCAGTTTTCCCTGGTTCCTGTGGTCCCTCCTGCACATTTGGCATCGTGGGGGCTGGAAGGTGTGGTCCAAAGGAGAAAGGTGGCAAGGAATTCATGAAGAGTTTTGGAAGGCCAGCCTTTGACTGAGGTAAGGTGAATTTGGGTTTTGACTGCAGTATGAAGATCACAAGCCAGCTGCTTTCAGCACCCTGTGCTTTCCTCCTTGAATCCATCAAGGGAGACACATTTGCAGGATGTGGGAGCAGAGCTGTGCCATTCCCTCGTGGGGAGAGTCACCCATAAACAGTCCCATGAAGATAAACCACAAGGGCTTGAATGAAAGCTCACGCTGCACCACTCTGGATGAAAAAGAAGAATCCCAGAAAAGATTAATCCCAAACGAGCCTGCTCGGTTGTTCGGTAGCTGGTGGCCCCTGGGAGAAGGGGTTTCTTTAGGTTCTGGCAGCCCTGCAGGCACAGCTGCTTTCTGAGCAGCAGGAGGGAAATCCAGAGGGACTGGTGAGTCAGAGATTTGCAAAAGCACACGGAGGCAGCTCTGCTGGCTCATCCCAACACAAATGGCATTGCCTGTTGGCCCTGAGACCCACGGGCAGGAGGAGAAGTGCAGCCCAACCCGCCCCAGATTCCAGCACGGGATACTCCAGTCCCTCAGCTCTGCTGGGATCTGCTAAACTTGCTCACCAGCAGGTCCCTGAAAGCTAAAAAACAGAGAGTTTGAGATATGGGGATGATGTCCTCCACCTTATGATGCTCTTTGGGGGCTTAGAAAAAAGCTGGGGACAGACTCCTCAGCAGGGCCTGTGAAGCTAAACCAGGGGTAATGGTTTTAAACTAAAAGATGTGGATCCAGACATAAGGAAGAAATTTTTTATGATGAGGGTGGTGAGGCACTGGGACAGGTTGTCCAAAGACGTGGTGGATGCCCCATCCCTGGAAACAGCCAAGGTGAAATTAGGTGGGACTTTGAGCAACCTGATCAGGGGAGGTGTCCCTGCTCACTGCAGGGAAGTTGGACTAAATGAATTTTGAAGGTCTTTTCCAACCTAAACCATTCTAAGAAACTCAGGTTCACATCTTCACAGCACATATTTCTCCCCAGGGAAAGGAGTGAAGGCAGGGGGGGAGAACAAAATGCTAAAAGCCTTTTTTTTTTTTTTTTNGCTGGGACCCTGACATGGCTCGAGGGGAAAATACTGGGAGCGTTGGAAACCAAATATTGGCTCTGGCAGCCTCGGAGGAAGGGGAGCTTCAGTTTCCCCACATTCCTCTCGGCTGCAGCAAGAGAGGATCCCATCTCAGATAAAGCTGCCGAAAGGTTTTACACAAGCCTGGCTCAGCCTCAAGCTTCCTTCAGCTTCCCTCTGGAGAGGTCCTTCCTCTGTTCCCGTTCCCCTTGGCCCATCCTCACCACGTGGATGGTCTCCTGCAGCACCTCAGACCTGGCACCTCCTCAGTTACTCCTTTACTCCTTAAAAGTGGGGTCCTCGTCCCACACTTGCTGTTTGCTTTCCAAAATACACCTCCCACCCTTCAGGATGGAAGTTGTGGCCTTGGATGTGGCCCAGCGTGAGGACTGTAGGAGGAGGGGACAAGTCAGGCTTCCTGGTGGGACAGCACATTCCCACATTCTACAGCACGAGCAGTGCTCATCCTGGTTATGTTGAAAAATGCTTTCCTGAGTGAAAGCTTAAGGAAGAGATCCTGAGATTCTGAGATCTTTAAAGCTCTTCTTTCCTTCCTTGGTGTCATTCCCAAGCCCAAACCACCAAGCACCAAATGCCCTGACCCCGACTTTCTGCTCAACCACAGCAGCAGCGGTCGGGGAGCCTTTGTGGTTACCCTCAGAAGACTCCAGAGGTTTTGGGAAGTTCAGAGCCTCACCCAGTGGGATATTTATGCTGCACAAAGGGCCTCTCTGGATGTGGGGGACTCCAAAACTCTGCCTCAGTTTCCCCACTTGCAAAGCAGTGGGCAGAAAGCTCATCTGACACCCCCCAAGCCTGAGCTTTGGGCACCCCTGCAGCCTGCAGCACTCCACAGGAGAGGGGCAAGAGAGAGTTTTTTCTCCTTNAACAAAATGCTAAAACCCTTTTTTTTTTTTTTTTTGAATGATCACCAAGCAGAAAATCGTTTGCCAATCAGAACTATTAAATTTTGGCCCAGCACCAGGGGAAGGCAGAGAACAGGGAACTTCTTGGCACACGCTGGCTAACAGATCCATCCACGCTGCACAGACAGTGCCCAAGTGCTGGAGGGGAACAAGCGTC
>VXAC01001021.1:80940-146952 GCA_013399225.1 Rhipidura dahli
TAATAATAATAATAATAATAATAATAATAATAATAGCACCAAAATAGCCAGAACTTGTATCTGCTTGTGGTTTAAAACAGTGAAGCTCCCACCTTGCCCTCACCAATGCAAGTGGGCTACTTGACCTTAAAAAAAACCCCCAAAAATCAAATAGCCTGCTGTAGAAGCAGAGGATACCAAACACCTCCAGATTATTTTCTCAACCAGCCATCACCCACAAGACAAGGCAGTTTTGTTCATCTGATGCTTCCCTTGTTTTGCCCAGGTTTCTTAAGCTCAAATAACTCCCACCTCCAATCTGAGAGATGCCCAGTGCCACACACTGGTCAGCCCTCATGGCCAGCAGAGCTGGAAGTGTCCAGAAATCCTCCATCCTCTGGAAATTATCTCTTCCAGCCTGAACTGCCCATGGATTTTGCCCTCCCTGGCAAGGGAAGTGATGGGGACCATGAGTGGGAATAACCTGTGAGTTGTTGGAGTCTCTCTGCAGGGACTGGGGCTGTGAGCCAGTGGGAAGAGCAGGGAGGTGCTCTGGGTTTCGATACAGCTTCGATCTCTGTCTCTGGGCTCACCCATTTGAAGCCAAATGATAACAGACCCTTTGATGAAGCCTTCCCTTCCTCAGGCTATGTGTCATTACAGTGTATTTTCTTCTCTTCTTTCACACTGTGAGGATTTTCCAGAGCTTTGCCAACCTGATTGCAACAAAACAGAACTGCCAAAGCAATGCCAGCTTCGGTTCCTCATTCTTGCTGCTGCCAATTCACCAAATGCCTGTTTGCTCTTGTGTCAGCCCTGACTTCACATTGGAGGACTGGACATGATGTTACTGCTGATTTGGCATCTGATGTTCTGTTACAGGTCCTTGAAGAGCATCCACAGCCGCCGGCTCTGGGCGTGTGCTCTCCGGAGCTGGTGGGAACAACTCTCAGCTCCCCAGTGCAGAATATTAACTTGGAGGGGAGGAGAGGTGATGACCTGTTCTGCTCACACTGATTTTGGTGACTTTTCCTGGGTGGGAAAGGCACTTGCCAAACTGCTGGAGGAGCCCAGCACCTTAAGGGTTTACTGACAGTGCTTTCATCCTTGCCTGTCTTAGAGCAACAAAATCAAAGCTCCACATCCCACGGTCCCTTGGGATGGTAATTGCTGAAGATTCCTCTCTTGCTGTTAAATGTGAGCTCCCTTGGTGGCAACGCTGCTGCTGCCCTGTGTAATGAGTGGGGGATAGATGACATGTGAAGTGCAAAAAAACTGGGGGGGAAAAAAAACAACAACCCAAAAAAACCCCAACCAAGTTGCCTTTGGAAATGTCTATGCAAATCAGTTACTGAATAAATCGAGTCAAGTAAAAATATATATTTTGGCCACCAGCAGAAAAACATGTGGCCTGATTCTCCTCTTGGCCTGGTGTAAATCAGAATAACTATTATCTAATTCAGTGGAAGTGGCAGAGAAGTTAAGCCAGTGTAATTAGGGGTGCACCTTGGTATTAAAATGCTCTTTTTTTTTCCCTACAAAAACCTCACTTTGTTAATGACACCATTCACTTTTGAATTCGCACAAATATCTGGATACATTGGCAGTGCTTCCAGAAGCACTTAAAATCCCAGGTATCAGACTTGGGCCTCGCACCCTCCTGCCCAAAGGCAGAATCCACTCTGCCTGAACTATCCCTGACAGATGTTTGTCTAACCTGTTCTCCAAAACCTCCCAGGTCGGAGCTCCCACCCCGTCCCCGGGCGATCTCTGCTCACGCTTCGCTACCCTCACCGTTAACTCTGCTCTTCCCCAACCCTGCCCCGGTCCCCCCGGCTTCGATCGGAGTGGATGTGGAGGAGAACTTGTCAAATTAACCTGGGAGAGGGTGGGAGTGAAAGGAAGGGGAGAACGGAGTTGTGGAGTTGCGTAAGAGATGGGAGGCAGAGCTGGGAACAGAGCTCGAGGTCCCCACGCTCCGTGAGCGATTCCTGCGTAAGCAAGGGAATCCTTAATTTGGAATTCCACCGGGAACCTCGCCTTTCTCCTGGCCTTTTTTTTTAATGTGTTCCCTCTCCACGCTCGCTTCCATCTCTGATGCTAATTTCCCTTCCCTCTCAGCATCTCTCACATGTGCCCTCGGAGGGGAGAGGCTGCTGCAACACACGCAGTCCCTGACTGAATCATCCCCTCGCTTCTGCGTGACTAACACCCCTGCTATTTGTCTAACTATTTCCATTGATGTACATTTAATATGTAAAAAGTTAATTAAAGCCTTATTCATTAAAAAAAAAAAATATCTGGGCCAATTTAATATTTTTTTTATAAATACCCCAAGGGAGTATTTCAATTAATCTGGGATTAAATGCCAGAAAACACGGACAGATTCACTCCCCCCCCACCACCCACCTCCCCATCTCTAATCAAAGCACAGGGTTTTGATATTATAAAGGAAAAGCCACCAAAACCACAACAATATTTAGAGGAATTGGCTCTGCAGGTGCAGAGATCAATCCTGAGAGAAGCTGAGAAATTCCAGCTCTCGGTGGAAACCAGTGGAAGTTACTCTGAGGAGAAGCCAATTCCGTGTGCAGAGCTCCTTCCCAAGTGGATCTGTGCTCCTGCTAGAATTAGAGAACCTGATGAATCTTTCTAATCAGTTTGGTCCTGCAACCTTTAATCATGCAAATGGCTCACGTCTTCTGTGCAGCTCCGGACTTGCCAGAAAAAGGCTTGCAGGACTGAAATTGGGATTTGTCCTGGCACAACAAAGTTGCTGATGGTTCCAGGCCAGAAAATGCATCCTGACAAACAGGTGCTTCTCCCAGGTTAGCTGTGAGGAGTCAAAGCTCTGGAGCTTGTAAATCACAGGGCCCAACAAGTCTTGTTACTGGGCAATATCATCCAGGAGCTCAGTGGATGTATGGATATTTCATGGAATCCCAGATTGATGGACTGGCTTGGGCTAGAAAGGAACTGGGAGATCATCCAGTTCCACCATGGGCAGGGACACCTCCCACCATCCCAGGCTGCTCCAAGCCCTGTCCAACCTGGCCTTGGACACAGCCAGGGATCCAGGGGCAGCCACAGCTTCTCTGGGCACCCTGTGCCAGGGCCTCACCACCCTCACAGGGGAGAATTTTTCCCCAATATCCCATCTAATCCTCTTCCCCTTCAGCTTAAAGCCATTGTCGTTTATCCTGTGAATGTCCCATCCCCTGTAGGTGACCCTAGAACCAGATGGCACAGCCACCAGTAGAATATGAATTCTGCAGATGTCAGGCAGAAGTTCTTTGCTCAGAGCATGGTGAGGCCCTGGCACAGGGTGTCCAGAGAATCTGAATCCCTGGAAGTGTCCAAGGCCAGGTTGGACGGGGCTTGGAGCAACCTGGGATAATGGAAGGTGTCCCTGCCCATGGCAGGGGGTGGAATGAGATGATCTTTGACCTCCTTTCCAATCCAAACCATTCCAGGATTCTGATTCTGGGACATCTCAAAATCTGCTATGCCAAAATCGAGGCCAGTGAAAATGCCTTGTGCCACATGAAAGGATCAGGCCCCAAACCCTCCAGCAAAGTTGGAGCCATGAGATCCATTCTGAGGAAGATCTCCAGGCCCATTTAACCCAAGCCTTCATTTCAGGAATTTTTATGGGGTCATCGCAAAGGCTCCTCCACCTGTGCCTTCAGAGAGAGATAGTGGGGTACCTGAAGCAGCTGCTGGTAGGTGATTTCCCCCATGGAGCCTTCAGAAATGCTAATATGGGAGCACAGGTCTCAACTGGAAATCCTCAGAGGGGATTAGAACAGATGAGTCCTCATTTAGCTTTCCAGAACAACAGCAGAGATAAACCTGGCTGCTCCTTTGGAGGGTGTTAAAGGAGGATTTCCTGGGAGGTGGATCCCCTCAGTGGGGTGTCATTGTCCTGGCAGTGGGGCGGGAAGGGACGGATTAAGCGGCTGGCAATGGGATTGGGGGGTCTTTGGCCGTGCTGACAATGGATCCAAGCTGGGGAGGGTGGAAAGCTGACACTGGGCTGGCTCCTGGCTTCTTCCTGGAGACCACGCTGCTGCTCTTGGGGCTGAGAATGACTCCTCAGCAGTTCAGCCACAGCTCTGCTGGACCTCCTGGCGTGGGAGGCAGCCAGGCAGAAGCTGGGTCACCCACACCCTGCCCCATCGTGTCCTGCAGTGGAGCAATGCCAGGGCTGATAAGAAATGTTATCTCCTGCCCATAAATCACTCCCAGGTCGCACCATCCTCTTTGCTTCCTTGAAGATGCACAGTTTTTTGTGCTGTGCTTCTTGGCTACAGTGGGAATTTTGGGATGTTTTCCTTCCAATCGCCACGTTCATTCTGTTGTGGATAACCACCAGTGCTCCAGGCACCACCACCAACCCTGGTGTTAATTTTGGGGATTGGTGGAAGCCTAGAGAGAGTTCAGGAGCTGAGAGCTCAGCCAAGCAAAGCAGAGGGACATTTTGGTGAGGATTTGCAGGGATTCCTCGAATTTCAGGGCCTGTGTTTGCCCTTATTTTAACGCTGAGTGCAACACTCACTCAGAGTCCTCCTGAGTAAATACATTTTTTAACCCAAGAAGCACAATGTCCACGATCTGCAGACCCCCCCAGTCTCACAGAGCTGCTCAGAGGTCAAGCACAGAGATGAAGAGCTCCCAGATGGTGACTTTTACACAAGGAAGGCAAATCTTTCACTCAAGCTGGTTAACCTCAGTTGGGTTAAATCAGTTTTTATGGCAGGGCAGTTGGTGCCCTTGCTCAGGTTAAAGTTCAGGGGAGGTTTGGATATTATCTTGGGTGAGGAGATGAAGTTCAAGCTGTGAGGGCTGGAATGACTCCCCAGCAGCTCCTGGATCACTTGTGGCTCTCCAGGGTTTTGTTTATGGTTTCTGGCCCAGCCGTGGCCCGCGAGCAGCAGGGCTGTGCCCCACGGGGGTTGAAGCCCAGCACCAGTGGGCTGTGTCACTCTGGGATGTGGTTTTCCTGCTCAGATCAGCTCCAGAGCAGCCACCACCACCCTCTGAGGGAGTCCTGGTACACCACCACCACTCTGGACGTGCCGATGCGCATCGTCTGTGGCGATGGAGGGAAGAGGATCCACCATCCCACACTGAGGTTCATCCCAAGCTGCCTGATCCCCATCAGGACCAAGTTTAGCTCCTCTTTCATTTTAAGCCAGGCCAAATTCTCCACTGGCCCACTCTGAGCTAAGAACACCCTCCTAAATCTGGCAGCGTCGACAGAACCAAATAAAAGCCTAAAACACCACGAGTCACAAACCTCACAAAAGAAGGTGCAGCCCTGCATTTACAAACCAGCAGCGAGCTCCAAGCCTCTTAAATATCAGAAGACCCATCCCTACCAAGAAAAGCCCAATATACTTCCAGCTTCCAGCCAACCCCATTAGTGGTCAACCCCATAAAATGGGTAAATACATGCAGTGAGTTGTCCAGGGTGCTTGACGCAGTGACCTCACCGGTGATTACAGGCTCTTTTCCAGGTGTAATGCTGATCTATAGGTTTTAAAATTGCATCTACCCCGCTCTGCAGACTTTGAGCAACTCCTATTTTGCAGCCAGCACCGGTGTAAGAGGCTTGTGCTGTGCTGGTGGCTGTGAGGGCAAAGTATCATCTGCTTCTACAGCAGCTACGTGAAAAACCGGGTTAAATATGGGAATATATTTGGAATCATTTAAAAAAAATAAATCAACCCACAAAACAAACACCTTTTGCACTTCCCTGTGTAACAAAACTCACTGGCTTTATGTCAGATCGATTTGAGGATTTCAGGGATGTCACAGGAGCTCCAACATGTACTGGAAAAATCCAAGGTGAGGTGGGATGGGGATCCAAGCAACCTGACCCAGTTCAAGATGTCCCTCCTCATAGCAGAGCTTGGACTAGAAGACCTTTAAAGGTCCCTTCCAACCCAAACCATCCTATAAATGAACCAAAGTGTTAATGCCTGACTTTACAGGAATGTTCTGAAGGTCAGTGGTTGGCTTTGGTTGAAATGAGGAGATTTTAGGGGGAGCTTTTAACTTTAAATTTGTTGTATTGTGGCTGGAAATTGATGATCTTTAAGGCCCCTTCCAACCCAAACCATTTTGTGATTCTACAACGTGATTTTTCTCATATATTGATTTTTGATTACATGATTGAGTTACTGAACCCGTGGGAAAAACCCTAAAAACATGGAACTGAGATGGTGATTTTCTGCTGGCTGGGAAGTTCAGAAGTTCTGTCCTCTTGAGAACCAACACCAGCAGAAAAAATCCATCATCCTTCTCAATGGAAGAACAGTGAGACAGAGAATTTGATGATAAAAGATTTGTATCCTCTTTAGTCTTTCCTGATCCATAGAAATCAGTGATATCAGGGTGAGTTTGGGCCAGGGCTATAATTAATAAAGCCATTAACAGAACTCTACAGAACCTAATATTTGCCTTCAGAGTCACTAAGTCACCTCTGACGTGTTCAGGGGCAAGTGATGGACTTTGAAGGAGAAGACCCCGTGCTCAGGGGAGAAAAATGCAGAGAATATTCTTAATTTTAGGTGCTGGACATGGATTATAACTCGAATATAAATCTCACCAGAGTACCACTGAACATTTCCCATAAAAACTGGGCTCCACAGAGCTCCCTCTCAGGACTCAATTAGGTCTTCAAATTCATCTCTCAAGCAATCTGTATCTGAAATCCAATTAGAAAAGCAGACTTGGAATGTTGTAGGAACAGAAACACCTTTCTCCACCAAACCCAACTGCACTAAAGTAAATTTTCACCTTTTATTTCCCCTCTAAGAAGAATCTGTGAAATTTCCTGTGGGAGCATCTTCATGTCAGGACTCAGTGGTTGTAACTTGAGAATAAACCACAGATTGGGGTCTTATCTCCTACAGCTCTTGTTTTATAGAGCTGTGAGACTGCTTTATGAATTTAGAGGGGTTTTTAGGTGACCACTGCTCATTTTTAATTCTGGATTTAGGCAGAATGAAAGAGTTTGGAGTTCATACCATGGCCAAGGTTAATAACGAGGGCCAAAAAAAATGTTAACATATTCCAGGAAATTTCCTTTTGCTTCATTTTCAAGAGTTGAAAATTAGATTGGACCATGTAAGAGTCTGAATTTTTGGGCTGAGAAAGTGTTTTATTTTGTCAATGTCAGATTTTCTTTGTCTGAGAAGATAAGAGTCACTCACCCTCAATAATATAAAAACCACTTAAATATTCTATAAAATACTAAAGGTGTGATTCTATGATGGTTTAATGATTTTCCATTTTTGCATAAGATCACATTTAAATTAGAAAGAAATAAAATGCTTCATTTTCAATAACTCAAATGAAACTACCTGAAACATGCAAAAAAAAAAAAAAAAAACAAAAAACAAAAAAGAAAAACGCAAACCCTCAGGAAAACCAAAGTTGTGCATTTTTTTTTCCCCTGGAACCATACGGGAACCTGCAAAACATCTCCAGTTTGGTGCAGCTTCCTTTTCTGATGGAAAACTGGCTCAGAAGGATAAATAAACACATTTTTGACAAGATATAATATCTCCTAGGCTGACTCTTGTGTGCTTAGCCTAAGGGGTCTCCCACTTTTTCATGGCTCGGGGTGAGCAGAAACATCTCCCGGTGCCCTCCCCACCCATTCGCACTCCCACAACATCCCTGTGGCAACAGCTTCCCTGGGAAAGCAGCGTGATTAGGAGAGGATAAACCATAATTATTAGCTATCATTTGATGTGATTTAGCACCTGGAAATAATGGGGAGGAAATGGTGCCAGGTGCTGAGTCAGCAAAGCGCAGCCTACCAGGAAGCGTTCCGTGGCGCTCTGTCGATCAAGCTGGAGAGAAACACTCAGGAGGAGGCCAACAAAAAAAGCCTAAACTGTGTTGCAAGAGCTGCAGGGCCCCGAGTGTGACCTACTTTGAAATATCCAGGAGGTTCTGTGGTGGCTCCATGGGGAATGGAGAGGCAGAGGAAGGAGGATCTGCTCCGCCGGATCCGAAACCGAAACCAGAAACTCTCTGCTCTGCCTTGTTCCCTGTCAGTGGCCCAGGCTGGGTCATGAGTGCTTTGTAAACTGCTTTTCTTCTCTGGGAAGGGTGAGATGGGTCAAGATGAAATAAAAAGTGAAAGACGCTCTCTGTGCCTCCACTCAGGACCTGTTTCCAGGACAGCTCTGCATTTCCCAGGATCTGGTGGCTTTCTGGATTTCTCTTTGTGTTTCACAGAAGCTTACAAAGGTCTGGGTTGGAAAGGACCCCATCCAGTGCCACCCCCTGCCATACACAGGGACACCTTCCACTGTCCCAGGGTGCTCCCAGCCCCAGTGCCCAACCTGGCCTTGGACACTTCCAGGGATCCAGGGGCAGCCACAGCTGCTCTGGGCACCCTGTGCCAGGGCCTGCCCACCCTCTGAGTAAAGAACTTCCTAAAATGTACAGAATTCATATTCTATAGATGGCTTTGCCATCAGATTTCAGGGTCACCTCCAGCCAAAGCTCCAGAGCTTCCCTGAGATTCACCACGCCACCTTCCACCTCCTGAAAAAGCCTGCCCAACCTGCACCAGCTTCCTTCAAACCCTTCCCTGGAGCATATCCAGACTGTGACATATCCACAGCCCTCTTTCATGGGCCCACCTCACACTGGTCTGCTGTGGGCAACGCTCTCCAGGAGAACCTCTGTGAGCCCTGGGGGCATGGTGAAGGTGGGCAGGACACCACACACCACACACTTCTCTGCTTCATGTCTTGGGGTCAACTTCACACAGCCCTCAGCTGCCTCAGCTTCACCCATCTCAAGCAGTTTGCCAAAAAAAAAATGCCACTTCTGTGCAGCTCCTCTGCCCACCCTGGCACAGGGAAAATCCCCACCTACCTCAGGTGGAGCTCTCTGAGCCCTTTGCATCCCCCACGATTTTGGAGCCCCCCAAAACCTGCTTTCCTCTGCTTTGTCCCCCGTGCTCAGAGTCAGCTGTGCCCCTCAGTCATTCCTAGGGGCACATCAGTCACATGCACAACAGAAATCCAGAGTCACACCAACCCTTTTGAGCCATTCCCTCTCCTGGCAGCTGATCCCTGCCTCTCTCTTAACCCGGTGGATCCTCTTGGATGGACAAGCACTCACTTTGTAGGAGATGCTCCCAGAATAATGGGGCTGAGGAAATAAGGAATGGGAGAGGCTGATCCACCCAGGCACACGATTCCTCCCGCACCAGAGCTCAGCAGGGAATGTGCTGAGCAGTATCCTGCTGGAAAATGCCGTGGTGCTCTGCAGGGGACACCCCCGCTCCCCTGCCGTGCAAGCCCACTGCAGAAAATAAACCATGCAGGGCATCTTTGTGCACCCTGGCTGTCCTTTGGCTGCCCCGTCTCATCTGCTCGAGGACGGAGGGGAGGAAAATCTCTGCTTGATGATCCCACAGCCCCTTCTGGCCTTAAAATCCCCGCCTCTATTCAGCACTGCCAGCTCCTAACGCATCTCCCGGGGAAGAAAAGCCACATTCACGGGCTCGGATCCCTCTTTGTCGGGAGACTTCGCTCCTTTTGGCTGTCTGGGACATGCTGGGGACACATTTATCTCCTCAACCCACTCGGGGGACGGCGCTGCCCGGTTCCGGAGCCATCCCAAAGCAACCCCCACGGTGTCCCCCTTCCCCCCCAGCACCCGGACGAAGGCGACCAAGCCTCCGCTGTCCCTGCTGCCCTGCTTGGCTCTCGTCCATGCGTGTGTGTGTGTGTGTTTGTGCCTCCCGTGGCGAGCCAAGGGCCCGTTTGGAGTTGGGATTCTCCCGGGACAAAGGGATGCTAATCAGCTCCCTCTACTGTTGCCTTTTGTCTAGGACTAGCTCCCACGCTTGGACTTGGCACTCTCGGGATGCGACAGAGGGAGCTCCTTGTTGCGACCAACCTGAGCCCGGTTTGGGGAATGCAGTGTACCCAGCAGGGAGAGGGGAAAGGAGGGGAGTTGTGGGGGGAAGGAAATAAATCCATAACTCGGCGCAGCCCGCTCCCTGCCAGCCCGGCGCATTGTGAGCGCAGCCCGAGGCAGAAGTTTCCAGTGCCTCTTCACCGCCGGGAGAGACGCCACCGGTTTTGTAGCCACGGGCTGTCTTGTTCCTTCTCCCCTCCCTGATCTCCTGTCTAATGCTCAAGTCGCCAGGAAGAAAAAAAAAAAAAGAAAAAAAAAAAAAACCAAAAAACTACCAACAAAAAAAAAACCCCCTGCATGTCAGGGTTGACAGATGAGGGTTGGTGCAGTGGGAGGTGGAGGGAGCACAGAAAGCAAACGGGATCGGCTCCTGGAGCTGCTGACATTTCCTTCTCCCCATCACTCCTCTCGGGGTTTGCAGCCTGGCCGTTTACAGCTGTTTACAGCTGTTTACACGGGCTGTCTCCTCTCCAGATGTGCGGGAGCCAGATCTTTATCCCGGGATCGCTGTGCAGGTAGGGAGGTGATGAGGTCAGAGCCCCTAAGAAACCCCAAAAACGCTTGAGCCCACGGACCCGAGGGGATGGAGAGGCAGATGCAGCCAGATATGATGTTAACCACGCTCTCCCAGGTGCCATCCCAGCCCAGGGCTTGTCCTTGGACACCTCTGAAGCCACAAGAGGATGAAGTGACCCCTCTGATGGCCCTGCCTGGCTCCAGCAGCAAGAGAAGGAGCTCCTCACCACCTCATTGGTCTCCTGCTCCCAAAAGCTGAGGGATAACACCTTGGCACCTTTCCTCAGCATCTCTGCTTGCTGCCCTTGCAACCTGCAGCTCTTGCCAAGGCTCAGGGGAAGCTGCAAATCAGCCAGGACTCTGTGGGCTGCAAACCAGGGCTGTGGCCACAGCTCATCCAGACCTCCCCAAACTGCTTGTCCAACGTGCTGCAGCTCCAGCATGCTGCCTGGACTGAGCTAACTACCCAAACCCCTGGTCAGGAATGCTGCAGCCAGGAATTTGGGCTGTCCTGTATGCTGGAATGGACTCGGCAGTGCAGCATCCCCTCACCCCATTCAGCAATCCCCACTCCAAGCTCAGTTTAGGTGTCACTAAACCCAAGTGGTGCTCCTGTCGGGAGCTAGGATGCGCCAGCCTTTCCCCCAGCAGCGCTGGCAAACCTCTGGCCCGCAGGATTCTCTGCATCCTGACGGCTGAGCGGAGCTTGCACGGCCGCATTTTCAATCCTGATCCTTCCAGTTTCCTTCCCCATAGTTACAGGGTAGAGTTTGTAGATCTCCGTTGTTGATACCAGGGCAGCTGCCCAAATTGCCATTAGCGGAGAGGTAGACGGGGTGTGGTTGGAAATCAGATCCTCTTGGGAAGAGTTTCATGAGAGAGCAGAGAGTACCTCCTACATGTAACAAACCTCCTGGATGGATCGGTATCTTGTGGCTTTCTGCTCATGCCTGACTTTATTGCAGAAGAGGAGAAGGCTGATCCAGAGCAGGGAAAAGGAGGGGGTAAAACATTTGGCTCGAAGACAACCAAGATGCCAGAATGCCATCAGGAAAATATGATGAGATCTGCTGAAGGTTTTAATTTTAAACCATTATGAGATGTTGTTATGCCCTAAACAGCAAGGGGCTGCCTGCATTCAGTGGTCCAGGAGATCCTTCCCAGTGCCATGTGGCTCCACCATTAAAATGGCCTCTCCAACTGGGACTGGACATCTTAGGATTACTTTCAAACAGGAGAAATGTGAGGGGTGGGAACTATTTGCCCCCAAGCTGGGCCTCCAAGAAGCACCCATGGAAGTCTGAGGCTGTAGCCCTAGGCTCCCTCTATAGTCAATGGAGAGAAATAAACATCTTGCTATGATTCATGTTATCCTGAGATAGGTGTCTGAGATAGGTCAGATGGATTGCTCCCCGGAGATGCCGATTGCTCTCCACTGCCTACAAAGGGAGCCTGGGGTGACTCGCTCAGACTTTGACATCTAACTCTGGGAGATGAGATCAGGCCTATCAGGGAGCCCGGGAAGTGATGCTGTTATGACACAGCAAGAAAAAAATACGGAGGAGACTCGTGTCTCCGAGGGATTATAACTGAACTTAAAAGTCTGGTTCCATTCTTGCCTAATCTGGGGGAAAACTCACGTGGATTTCACCAGACACAAGGTGAGCTTTCTCACCCACAGTGGTAAAGAGTCAGCCCTTGAGCAGAGCTTTGGGCTTTCTGGAGGGAAAGAATACGTGGGGCTTATCCCCAAGAAGTGTAGAGTCCAACACAGTGTAACTTCAAAAATAAGCCAAGTCCAAAATCAGCCTGCCCTCAAAAGTGACAGTGCCCAGCATTCCACAAGAAACTGTGTATGATTTGAATCCCACATCTCTCAGGAGCCAGACAGATGCCTGCTCTGCTCTTCATGTAGTCCCTGGGAGCAAGAGTCTTCTCATCCAGAGCCGGTCTCCCTGGATTCCCTCAGTGATTGATGGAGAGATGTAGAAATGTCAGGGTGTGAATAATTTAATCCTAACTGTCTGGAATACATCAGATGAATCACGCCCTGGAGGACCCCTGCAACAACTGCAACTACCTCGACCTGTCTCGCTGTCTGGCATAAAGGACCCAAAATTTTACTGACCCACTGCTCTTCTGCAGGCCCCAGTTTTAACTTTTTAGGAAGCCTAAGCAGCAAAGAAAATGGTCACTGCCAGAAGAGAAAATAGAGGGTCTGATTGTCAGCACCAGAGCATTTGTAAAGAGGAGGCTGTCTATCTCTTGGTGGTATGTGAAGGCAAAATGTCCTTTGGGAAGAGATGTTGTAGTCAAATTCAGGTTTTGGTTTCATTCCAGAAGTCTCGAGGGGAAATTCTCCAGTCTGGATCATGCAAGAAGCCTGCTTGGATAATGTGACAGTCCCGTCAGGCAGTGAACACGTGTTGTGTGCTCTGCTGTGGGAAGGAACGAGGCCCTGGAGATCCAGAGATCTCAGATCTCTGCCAGAAACACACAGTTAGTGCTGCCCTCTCCCCTGCTGAGGGACCTCTGAAGAGATGGTTTGGTGTCACCTCCTGAAGGACACTGTGACATGGCTGTAAGGCAGCGTTGTCTGCAGGAACACGGTGAGGGAAGAGAACAGGAAATTTCTAAGCTTTGTGGTCAGTCTGGGTGAGATGACAGGGAGATCCCATCCCATCCCATCCCATCCCATCCCATCCCATCCCATCCCACCTCGACTGGAGATGGAAGTGCTGGAAGGCAAGACAACAACCGCCCAGGTTTAATAACAGAGCAACCCAGTGGTGTTGAATACTCCGTATTTCATTCCACGCTCACCCCGGTGGCTGCCCAAACAGGAGCTGCACCAGAAAGGACACGGCTTTGCTGGACACAGACGGGATTAACCCCGAGGGACACGAGCAGTGGGTCACTCCACCGCTGCTGTGACTCTCGACATTTGCCTTGGAGCGGGGTCGGCGGCCAACCATCATTTCCGGAATGAATTTACGCCTCCCGGGCCCTGCGTCACCCAGCGGGCTCTCATTTATCCGCTGGGGAATTTGATGGATGTCCTCGGAGGGCGCATCCGATGGGTGCAGACCCTCGGCAGAGCCACGGGACGCTCCCGCCCCGGCTCGCTCCAACCCCCTCGCACGCCCGACGGGCACAAAAAGGGCCGGAGCGGCTTCCCAAGGCTGCACACGAGTGTTAAAGTCTAATAAACAAGCCCTGCCGGCCAAAGCTGAAAGAATCCGAGCCCTCCCCAACAAAGCATTTAATCCAGTTTGGCGTAACCTTTGACATTATTAGGGATCGCAGTGACCCTAATCCAATCAGATTGATTAACTAAAGCGGAGACCCCATAAGCTGACCCCCCTCTGGCCTCTGCTATTTAGTCCTGACCAAACAGTGGGAGAGACGTGCCGTATTTACACCACAATGGGTCGGCGCTGAGAACCTGTTTCATTACAGAGAGACTTAAACTCCCATTACTCCATCAATGTATCATTCTTCAATAGTTCATTAAAAGCTGCTCCTCCACAATAACTATTAACCATTTCTCAGCCCAGCTGGCAGGTTTAAAGCCCCAGCCAGTCTTTAGCAGAAGGAGGTGGGAGTGAGTGAAAGAAATAGATAGACAAGGGCTCCCTTTTTAAATTTAAACGAACTGCGGGCTTAAAGAGTTGGAGGTAATTTACTTTTATTGAATGGGGGGAGGAGAGAGAGGAAACTTTTATTTTGACTTAATTATGTGCCGAGGTCCTTTAAAGACACAGGGCCATGATAAGCTTTTATTGTATTCCTTCCCTTGAGATTGGTTCATATTTCTGCCCAGAGGAGTCTCAAGGAGGGCTCACGCAGCATTGAGAGACTCTAAACTCACAACTTAAGCATGAACAGCCTCTTCAGCCCACAAAAGCTGAAATTAATGCAAAAGGCACAATTCCCAAAGCACAGCACTTCAGCTGGAGATGGAAAATGCCCGTCAGGTTGCACTGTTCACTTTCTGCTGTCAGTGATGGGGTGTCCTTCTACACCCACCCAAGTTTTATCTTTAGAGGCAACTCAAAAATCTTCCCTTCTCCTTGGTAAACTGAACGATGCACCAGTTGCCTTAAAAACTGCCAGGCCTCTCAGGTGAGTGGCTGAGCAGGAGCTGTGGCTCAGGTGGTGATTTCAGGTCATGTGCCCATGGCCATGTTTTTCTCCACTTTATACAGTACAAGTGAAGAAACAAACAATGATACTTTTCCTTTAGATATTACTGTTGGAAAAATTCAAGTGAGAGGTTGTTTCTACTGTCCAGCAGTTGAGATTTGGGTTTCTGTGAGACTAGAAACGAGTTGTAACGCCTTTTTATTAGAAATTATTTTCTAATCCTAAACAGATTAGGTTTAGGTAGAGAGAAAGAGATCAGGCTTACTTCTTTGCCATATAGGAATCCTGTTTTTTGCATTCCAGGTAGTTTAGGCTGACCAAAACTCTCCTTTCCAAGGGATTTTCAATGAAAACCCAGCAGTGGCACAGTCTGAAGGTTTCTCTATGAAGCTGCACAGCTGCCCATATGCTCTCAAGACCACAGAGGAGGAGAAAAACCCTGTTCCACAGCCTTGACCTTAAAAATCATCTCATTCCATCCCTCCTGCCATGGGCAGGAGCACCTTCCACTATCCCAGGATGCTCCTAGCCCCATCCAGCCTGGCCTTGGACACTCCCAGGGATGGGGAGTTCACACCTCTCCCGACAGCTGAATATGGAAGGTTTATTCTACAGCAAACCCGAGTAGTCCAATAGGGTGGGATGGGGGATTTCTGCTCTTCCTCTGCCCTGGGTGACACACAAAGAGCAAGAGGGATTTAGGGTCAGGCCTGCCAAGTGTAGCCTTCAACAGCAGCAGGTCAGGATCCCCTGGACATCACCATTCCCTGGTAGCTGAGCTCATCAATGCCATTCCTGTCTAATGAGTGATTCATTATGAATCCCAGAATTGTCAGGGTTGGAAGGGACTTCTGGAGATTAGGTCTAGCTAAAAAAAAAAAAAAACACCCTAAATACAGTCTTAGCTAAAACACGTGGGATTTTTTCCACAAGAAAGCTGATGGGGGAAAAGAGTCTGGTTTTAGATGAGATATCAGAACATGGCTCTTAACAGGACCAGAGCCTGGTGACAGTTTGGCACCGTTGAATCACAGCTCGAGCCTAGCCCTGAATGAGCAATGAGGTACCACAGCAGCAAGGGCAGCCCAGACAGCGAGGCAGCCTCAGTGAGATTTGGGCCTGGAAAGGATTTCCTGAAGGCATTAAAATCGGTCCTTTTCAGTGAAAGGAGTGCAGATAGTCTGCAAGGCAAAGGGGAGATGCTTTAGGAGCTGCTCTGCTTTGTGCTGAGGGAGGACGGGGTCCCCACTCCCTCACACGAGAGCTGCACTCAGATCCTGGGGGACTTAAAATCCAAGCTGCAAAACAGATTTTTGCTTCCTTGCTTTCCCTCTCTCCTTTTCCCCTTCTCTCTTTCAGGGTAGGAGCTCAAGTATGTTCCTACCCTGGGGGATCTGCCGCACAAGAATGCGACTGAGCTGTTTTTTTTTCTCCCCCCCTTCTGCTGTAGGTGAAGCAAAACTGAAGGGTGGTTTGATTCTCCCTCAAGGAACAACATTCTTCAGTTATGAAATCGTCCCGATCTCCTCTCCCTCCCTGAGCCCGGCTACCGAAAGCCTCCAGTCAGGAGCAGGGACAGACCCTGTGAGATAAGAGAGTTTGGCAGATTGTGGGCTTGGGGTTCCTTTGGTCAGCAGGGAGGTGAGGAGCAGTTGATCCACAAGGATAATTGCTACAGGAGATGTGGGGTGTCTCATCTCAGACTGTCTGGGAGCACATTGCCCCAGAGGTCATGGACTCCCCATCCCTGGAAGTCCTCAAGGCCAGGTTGGACAGGGCTTGGAGCAACCTGGTCTGGTGGAAGAAAATGCCCAAATCCCGTCTGAGTGATGCAGCAGGGGAAAAAGTAAAAAACAAAACCAAACCAAACCAAACCAAATCAAAACAAAAACAAAAAAAACCCAAACCAAAACAAACAGATGGGGAGCACTGCAGAACACACCCCAGAATGGGTACAGATCAATTATATAAACCAGATTCCCTAAAAGTATTCCAGATGCTCCCTCCTCTTTCATATGAGGGAGGGAGGGAGGGAGGGAGGAAGGAAGGAAGGAAGGAAGGAAGGAAGGAAGGAAGGAAGGAAGGAAGGAAGGAAGCACCACTTTGTGCTTAAGGGAAACACAAAAGTTATCCCAGATTTAGTGAGACCAACAGGACCATGCTGGACTTTAAAAGAGACACAGCAAGGGCAAAGAAGGATAAAGGAGTTCTCACAGGCTAAAACAGGCTCCTACCAACTTACAAGGGAAAAGACCCAGGTCCTCAGATTTAGCTGAGGGCTTAAATCTCACAGGATTCAACAACTTAGGGCAAAACATTTCTGAGTTCCCACATTTCTAAAATTTCTAACATTTCTAAGAGTTCCCACTTCCATCAAGGGGTTCCCAATCAGTTGCCTGAATTTGCACCCTGTCTTAATTTTCTGTGTTCATAACCAAGGAAAGCAGAACCATTAATTGATGGTGATTTCCCCAGGCCTTTGATCTTCACTGTATTTCATAACAGTATCAAAACTGATGTTATCTGATAAGTCCAGTCCCTAGGAATCATCCCCAACAGCCCATCATTTCCCCTCTGCCATCATCTAGAGAGCTGAAATCACAGCACGGGGTCAGAAAAGGAGCCAGCTCCAGGCTTGACCACTGCAAACACAATAATCCTCCGTGTCCTTCCCAGGGGTGCAGGATCATGGGATAATTCATGCTGAAAGGGACTCGGGGAGGTCTGCAGTCCAACCACCTGCTCCAAGCTGGAACTGAGGTAACCCCACTCCTTTATCACGCCCAAGTCCTGTTTCCTGCAGGACATTTCACAGGACATTTTTTCCCAAGGGAATGAGTCTACAGGCAGTTTCCCAACATCTCTGCTGCCACTCCACCATGGACACTGCTCTTCCCAAACCCATGGCTCCTCACTCACCTTTATCCAGCACGGGCCCAAAGATGGCTAAGCTGTCGTTGACGGTGGTGCAGTTCCACCTTCTCCCTCGAAACTGGTGTTGGCATTCCTGGATCCCAATCTTTACGCCTTCTGCCACGCTGGGCATGATCTCCACGTAGTTCCGGCAGAAGCGCAGCTGCTTGGGCACCAGGCCCGGGATGCTCCCGCACAGGATGGGCTGAGTCCCCAGGGAGGAGTACTGGTGACCAATTGCCAAGGACCTGGGCAAACAAAAAAAAACCAGGAAAAAGATGCTGTCAGGCTTGGTTTCACCTTTGTGATTGGTTCGCAAGAATGGGGACAGAAAATCAACATCTTTAGTTGCTCTGCATTCCCCTCACCAGAAAACATCATTTTCACTGTCATCCCTCCCCAAAACAACATCTCTCTCCTGAAGTTCCCTGCAGGCCCAGCAAGGCAAGAAACTCTACTTTTACTGTCTTCCTTCCCTTTTCTCTATCCTCCCAAAGGCTTAATCCATCACTGTGCTACTTCTTCCCAAAGATCATTTCCTTTACAACCAGGGGGTCAAACACGTCTTTCTTTCTTTGAGAGACAAGCACTCTTCTGCAAGACGTTTTATAGGAAATTTTAGCAGCTGAGGAAACCCAGTCAAAACCAGAGCCACCCAAAGTAGTAACTCCAGCAGTAGAAGCCATCAAGCTCCAATTCTTTGGAAGGGCAACACCAAGAATTTGGGAAGGGGAACAGCATCATTTCATGGTGTTTCGGTTAAAGTGAGGGGAGTGAAATTAAAGCCAAACCAAGAACCAAAAACCCCATCCTAATTAAACTTGAATGCAAATTCTGTGCTCAGCCCAGTGGAAGTCTTGAAAGGAGTGTCCATGAACTTTTATGTTGGTGAAGCCTTGGAGACAAACAAGTCAGCTCTGCAGGGAGATCAGCAGATATGCAGCTAATTAGATAGATTTTTAAAGTGTTTTTACTGGTGCTTCTAATAATAACCTTGATTACTAAAACTGAAGGGATTTTTAGAGCATAATTTCCTTTTCTTCTAATTAAATCTCTTGATTGTCTTTTCTGCCCTGAATTAATGACAAAGAGGAACCTGCCTGGGCAGTGTGTATTTCTGTTTACATTCATTTTTGCTGTGTGGTTTTCATTTGGGAACAGCCTGGTGTGTTTGAATTATCAACAGGGCCGTCAGGGAATAAAGCCTTCACTCTCTTTTGCTCTGACTTAAAAAATAACACAAGAATTCTGTGGTTGCTCAAGAAGGTTCCAGCAGAAAATTAGCTTGACTTTAGCAGTTCTCTAGGCTGGGATAAAAATTATTTTAAAGTGACTGTCTTTGTTTGAAAGAGAAGGGTCCTTGCAGCCAATTCACTCCTGTTCTGGAGGGGACCTGGTCAAGAGTGGACAGAAGTGAAAAGGAGGTGGGCATTCACGTGGTCAGGAGCCACATTTCAAGAGCTTTGCTAACTGCAGACTAAGCTTTACAAATCCATCCTTTCCAGGCAAATGGGACACAAGAACATTCATTCCTGGATCCCAAAGGGCTCCAGGTAGGAGCTGAGAACCAGGACAATCAGCTCAGACAAGAAATGTGCCCTTCAGTAAATGAACTTCAGATGAACAAGGTGGAAGGTGTGTGGGAAAGCAAAGGATTTCCAGATGATTTCCTAAACTTAGGTGACTCTTTCCACCTCTGCTGAACTTCTGGGAGATGATTAACCTCAACATTATGGGACAATTCATCCTACTCCAGGGAGGGAAGCTGAGACAAATGGAATGAACTGTCCTCCAGAAGTGTCCCCCTTTTTCCATTGCATTTAAAGGGAGGAAAGGAAGGCAGCTCTCCCTGACCCGAAATTGTGTCCCTGTCACTCCAGTGCTTGTGACAGGGGTGTCTCCAGCTGATCTACTCAGCCCAGTCTGCTTTTGTAATCAGTCAGTGGAGAGAAGAAGACACTTCCACGCCACGATTCCCCTGCCCAGTTTAGGTGTGTGCTTTGGGCTGGGCTGAATCACGGCCTTGCCCCCACCAGCTGTGCTGGCGAGACTGTCAACCCCCCCTGGGTGACTGGTGGAGTGGGGCATGTCTGCACCCCGGAACCTCCAGGTGAATCATGCCATGATCCCTGACAACGAGGATGGGTAAGTTCCTTGAAACAGTCCCACCCAGGAAAGTTCAGCCCTGTGTTGAAGGCCATGCAGAGAGCTCAGCTGGAGGAAGGAGACAAGTTCCTGCAAGAGCCTGCAGGAACCCACAGGAGAAAACCAAGGAAAGGACCTGTTAAACTCATTTTCCTTATCTCAGTGGCTAGATATGGGGGTTTTTTGAGCTTTAGATTAATTCAGCATGCACAACTGGCAGAAAACCATCTGTGAAAGGGAGCCCATGCCCAGCCCATACATTTCTGTTTCACTGTTAAATATGATACCAAACACTGGACCACAATTTCTGGATTAAAGACACCTTTCAAAACACTGTTTCAGGCTTCCGAGGACCTGCTGGCTGTGTTGCCACTGTGTCCTTGTTGGGAATGCCACATATCCAAATCTTAATCCATTGAACCCCCCCAGAACTGGGACTTAGGAGGTATTCACAGCTTTAGGATCGGGAGGTAGGTGGTCCTGTCTCTGTAAACCATGTGTAGAGATGCCTTCATTGAAGTCTCCAGGGAAGAACATGAATTTAGTTGCTCCTACTCATCCTCCAGTCATTGACTACAGAGAGTCCAAAATGTGGATGCTTTCCAGAGTCTGGAGTTAACTTTGATGGGAACATTTGTAGAGTTTGTTTTCACATCAACTGCAGTCACCAACGTCCTTCCCAAAGCTTTCCAAGGTCTCTCACCCCATTCCAAACAAAGGTAAAGCATCCACTGAATTACCATCAACCTGTTGCAGGCTCCATCCACCATGTTGTGAAGCCAGGAGGACTTTTTTGAGCTATTTCAGTAGGACCCTGATGAAATTTAGGATGCCAGCCTCATAAACTTTAATCATATGAGCAACCAAACTCAAACCCAAACTCAAACTGTCTCTGGGTTTTGGTTTGTTTTTTTTTTGGTTTTTTGTTTTTTTTTTTGGTGGTTACTACAGTGGTAGAATGAAAATACCAGTCATAGGAAGAGGAGTTTATAGGTTGGTGCCCTCAACTATTCGTTTCCATTGCTGGGAAGATCATCTAAGATTAAAAATAAAATGAAAACATGTAGAAATGCCTCTAATTGCTTTTTCACGCTGCTCCCTGCTCAATACAGCAGGGAAACAGTCCCACCTCCCTTTGATGTGCATTGCAGTCTGGGAAGTTTAATCTGCAAAAGACAATCTCCAGCAAGAGCCTTGTTCTCAAGGTGTCATCAGGCCCCAAGACGGTGCAACACAAATTTGGCGTTTCATGGGGCAGTGTGGAGTCACTTGACTTTCAGCTGAAGGTGCAGGGTGGAATCTCAAAACATCTCTCCATGAGCAGTGGCTCTGCTGTTAAGTAGAGCTGATCACAGTCCTCCTCCTCCTGGCTCACTCGCAGCCTCTGGGGTGTGATAACATCTCCCTGAGCACCCTCTTTTGGTTTCTACTTTGCTTCCAGGTGTAAACACTTTCTCTCTCCCTCTCTAAAGCCAATTTATCTTTAGGAGAACCCGCTTCTTTCAGCTCCCTGTCACTGTTATTGATCATCAGGTGGGAACCTTATAAACCTTCCAACCTTCTCCTCCACCCAGAAAAACCCAACAACAGCCCAACAACCAAACCTTTAGAAAAGATTGGGAAAGTTTGTAAAGATCAGAATCTCATTTCAGCATTGCTCAACTCTCTAGTAGCTCACATCATTCATTTTTTTCTCACTGTTTCCAATGATCAAACCCAGCATCTGCATTTTTTCCACTGTCCTGAGTTCTCCTCCTAAACAATCTCCTTCATGTGGGTAATTTTGAAAATGTGGTGTCGAGAAATGGGCCGAGTGTCATCTACTGTGGTCTAACCAGGCAACACGTCCAAATTCCTTAAGCACCAACACTTCCTGGATGCATTGAGCCCAACCTCTCCTTTTCCACTGGAGAATTCCTGAAGCTCTCCATTTTACAAACACGCTCGTGCCCAGAACAGGAGCTGCTCAAGTCTGAGCCAAGGGAAAGGGTCAAAGAGTTGTACCTTTCCAACCAATCAGGCTTTTCTTCCCATCAGCACTGGAGGAGCCATGAAAACACTGTTCTGTAAGTCCACAGCCAAAGTTCTTGGCTTATCTTTAAGCCTTGCGTGCCCTGAAGTGTTTAATTCAACCTCCAGTGAGCATTTTTCGTTGCCAGCACACCTAGAGAGCTCTTCATTTCCCTTATCTCAATCTATCTGCTCCTTCAGCAGAGCTGTTGTAAATAAGTACCTGGCCACCTTCTTAATAAATTACATGCAACCTCCCTCTTGGAATGGACACCCCAGCCAGGTTAGGAGGGAGAAATATGCAGGAAATACCTGCTCAGAGCTTTTTTTTCAGAAAAAGAGCAGGCTTCAGCTCTGGATGACCTCGCTGTACAGCACCACTCTACTGATTTTCAAAGTCACCACCTTCTCAGCGTGTCAAAAAAGTGCTTGACACATCAGGAACAGTGTGTGGAGACTCCCACACCTGCTTGCTTCTCCCTGAATGCTATCATTCCTGAGCTTTGCAGAAGCTTTGTTTTGCTATTCATCTTGGAGAGGCCTTTTGAGAGCTTACTCCAGGGACACCCATCTGGAGTCCCGGACACAGGGAAAATAACTGCATTTATTAATGCTGAGCAGTCAAATGACTCAAGGATAAGACCTTGAGTGCACTTAAATCCCACCAAATATTGAGAACTGACCAACAGCAGTGATTTTGCTCCTTTTGTCCACCCAGTCCCGGTGAGGAAGTTAAATCAAAGGATGCCCATCTGCTCATAACAGAGGCAATTTATGTTCTCTTGTACATGACTGAAGTTCTTCTCCGTTTGCAAGGAACCCCCTAAAAGCAAGTTAACCTCCTCCAAATCCTTTCTTATAATCCATTCAGCTTTCCAGAGGTTCAGCTCAGCCCCTGTTCCCTTCTCACTCATTTTGGCTGCCTCTCTGTGGTGCCACATCCCTTAGAAGATGCATCTCAGCCGTGTGATGAAAAGTGGTTTGTCTAAAAAGGTGCATTTTCGCAACACATCTGTGGTATTATGATCCCAAAATAGTGAAATTGAGAAGATGGCTGGAGAAGTGTCCATAGGTTCCAAAAAGCTGCAAGGAAAACCCTCAAGAGTTGTCTCACACCTACTGGCAGAAGAGGGGCTCACAGGGAAGCAGGTGATGAGTGGTCAGCCCCTACTCCATCCTACAACATCCCAGATAGACCCTCTCTGCTCTCTCACCATAAACCTTCAAGCTGACCAGCATGAAATCCATGTATCTGAGGCTGCCTGAAAACACATTTTGGGGAGAAATGAGCAGCTGGAAGGCTGTGGAGGTTCCAAAAGTGGAGGCTCCCAAGAATGGCCAATGGCACCGAATGTCAGGAGGCTCCTGGGGTAGGATCTGTAAGTCAACCACGATCAGTTCCATAAACCCTCATCGCACAGAGCTGGCCCAAGACAGATAAAGTGTGGTGTCCATCCAACAGGGACAACTGGAAGCTGGGAAGAATATCCCAGAGGTAGAGACCAGGAACAGGAGATGGAGTTGAACCTCCTGGGTCTCTTCCACTCTGGACACACAAATGTTCACGAGACTCTTGTGCAGAGACATGGGAAAGACATGGACCTGCTGGAGGAGCCCAAAGAAGGACCATAAACTTGATTAGAGGGATGGCGCATTGTTCCTCTAAGGAAAGGCTGAGAGAATTGGGTTTACTCAGCTTGGAAAAGGGAAGACTTCAGAGTGACCTCATCATGGCCTTCCAGGACCTGAAGGAAGCCACAACAGAGATGGAGACAGATTATTTATAAGGCCCTGGAGAGACAGGACAAAGAGGAAGAGCTTCAAACTGCCAGAGGGCAGGGATGGATGGGATACTGGGAAAAAACTGCTCCTTATGAGGGTGGCGAGGCCCAGGTGCAGGGTGCCCAGAGAAGCTGTGGCTACCCCTGGATCCCTGGAAGTGTCCAAGGCCAGGCTGGACAGAGCTTGGAGCACCCTGGGATAGTGGACGGTGTCCCTGTCCACGGCATGGAGTGGAAATGGATGAGCCTTAAGGTCCCTCGAGCCCAGGCCATTCTATGTTTTATGATTCTGTGGTTTGAACCACCAGCCCAGAGACCAGGTGGGTGGACAGGCAGAAGAAACTTACTAATTTTGCATTCCCAGAATGGCCTTATTTTTCACAGAAAATACCAATATTCTGGCATATGCTGTGATTATTTCTCTGTTTTATGATGAGAACGAAACCTGGAGGAATTTCAGAGTGAAAGAAAAGGAAGTAGAACTTGTCCCACCCCATTATTTTAAATGGAAATCATTCTGCTCACTAATGTCCCTCCTGCATGGAAGGGATTTTCTTCTATTACCTTAAAACTATCCCAAACCCAAGCAGCTACAAAATGTGGAGAGTAACGAAAATTTTAATTGATGATTTAGTTGAAAACATGGAAACCACCATAACACAGATCAGCAAAATGATAGGTCTGGCTCTAGAAGATATGAATCAAGCAACTGATTCTGATGAAAGATACTTTTTTCAGTCTGGGGGTTGTTTTTTTGTTTTGCATGAGCCAGAAACAATCAAGCTTAGGCCTAAGCAGTCTAATTACCGAAGTGTCATATTTTAATTCAAAGATTATGAATGCCTGCAAGATGGATTGCAGTAGGGTCTTTAACATCTGGCTCTGGGCATCTCGCTATCATGACCAAGGCATTCTGAAGAGGTTCACAAGAAGAAATCTAAGCCTGTTGGCCAGCTCAAATTCTCTGTCCAGGTGTCTGTCCTTCCAGATCTTTTTTTCCTTACAGACTTGAAAAGAAAAAGGCTGCAACCTACTGGATTAACTGTTCTTGTTGGGTACCTCTTTGCTCATCTCGAAATACAGCACAAGGGCTATATTTACATCCTTTTTTCTCCTCTAACCCCGAAAGCATGCACGTAATTTTGTGGCCGAGTCCAATCCTGCAAACACGCAGGCACGGAGGTGACTTTTCTCCCATAATAATTCCCTCACCCTTGCCCTGTATTAATAACAACGATGGTGATGGTGATGATGCAGCAGCACTGTGTTTCTCCAGCACCTTTCATCAGAGGATCTCTGAGCGTGGGACTCACCTCACCCGACTTTGACCATTTAAAAGTTTGGAGTCTCGGCCAAGCTCACTGTCTACCCGAGTCCGTGGAGCAAGATCAGCATCTCCAGAGGGCAACTCAGCCCATCCTGAGAGAGATGCCTCAGATAGGTGGGCTGAATCACTGGAGATGCCCAGGAGGCAGCACTGGCTGTGGAAAAACGAGGAGCATAAACTGGACACCTTTTTTATACAATCTAAAAGTAGGAACCCGGAATTTCATCCTTTTTTGGGTGAATCTCAGAAATCCTTGGAGAGCTGGATGAAGAGGCCAAGAGAAGTCTTTGCTATCGCTAACGTGGACCACGGCTTCTTATTTGGAGTAGATTGAGGCTGGATTTGAAAAAAAAATAAACTCAATGGCAGCTTCAAGTAGGTGCTAAGAAAGCAAAATTCCCTGAGCTGAGGTTTGGCCGGGACAGCGAATTCCCACAGGAACTAAGGCACACCACAACACTCAGCACCTTCCACCCTAAGTGCACGAGATGTTGCTTTGACTTTGTCTTCCCTTAGGATCTACAGAACAGAAGAGGAGGGAATACAAGTATTAACAACCCGGTTCCTTGGAAAAAAGTCTTTGGAACTCTTTAATTACCCAAGGCAATTAACTCCTTTGCTACACATGTCATCTGAAAAACAACCCAGCCAGCGGAATAATGGCCCCTCAAACCACGTTTTCAAGCCTGGATCCAGGTCCCAGTGACCCTGGTGGTGCTTCCATACCACATCCTGCATCCGGGGCTTCTCCCTGGAGGTCTCCCCGGTTGAGATCTGCCCCCATCCAGCTGCATTTATCTCATAAAAATGTGCCAGGATGGCAGTGCAGGGTTTTAGAGATGTGTAAGCCTTAACATTTTAATCTGCCACCTACACTGCAGTTTATGAGCGCTGTAAATCTCGTGGTTATAATGAACTCATCTAATGATATTGCTGATGGATAAATTTACCTGGGACGAGGAACAACAGTTACTTGCAAATGAAAGGGGAGCAATTTAAAGTTTCATGTAAACACCTTTGCTGCCTTACTTCTGACTTCTCCCAGCCTAACCCCTCTCAGGGTTTCATGACAAATGGAAAGAATGTGTGTTTGTGAGGCAACGACTGGCTGGCCTGCTGGAAAAGAACCTGCCTCCTTCTCCCCAGCACAATGCTTATATAACTTGGGCACTGGAATGAAGTTTTAGGTGAAAATAGCTGCAATTTTCTGGGTCAGGTGTGCTAAATTAGGGGAAGGGAGGGAAGGGATAAAGCAACATATTAGGCCATGAAAAATGCCTACAGAGTGTAAAGATATTTAGATTCCTACTCTGAATTTCAATAATAATTAGGACCGTGGCCAGTCCTACTGCTCCTAGCTCCCCCACCCCTAAAGCATCCCAACCTGAACCTTTTTTAAATGATCAGCAATATAAAGTACATATTGTGGTTTGAAACCTCTCATTAAGGCTCATCCCCCTGTGCTGAGGTCTGGTCTGGGCTATGTCAGTGCTAAATACCTCCGAGGACTGGGCTCAAAGACCTCAGATCCCTGCAAAGATTGGATTTGGACTTCTAAATTGCTTAAGTGCTTAAGTGCTTGGGGGAATTTTATCCTGAAACTCCTCATCGTGATGAAGCCAGTTTTGAAATGAGAGCCACGGATAGAAAGTGCCGTCGTTTTGGGGTTTAGGTAAGAACAGCAGGATTTTCACTGCCCACTGCTCCAATAAAGCAAATTCCTCCCGTTTCTCCCCCTCTCCTTCAAGAAGGTGCTGTGAACAGGCGCTGGGTTATGCTAAACACACACAGCCCCTCGGTTGTGCACACACACACACACACACAGAGAGGTCTGCGAGTTCCTCCTCTGGCTTTCACTGAGTCATCAGGCTCACCAAATGTGTGAACTCACGCTACAATGTTCTCCCAGAAAAATAACAAATTGATTTCATTTTTACAGGCTACAGCATGCTATATAATTGGAGACACTGCCTTGTCAACTCAGACCGGTCTGACCCGACCAGAGACATTGCTTACAGCTGTTTACGGAGCCATAAAGTTTCCTCCTCTTTGTTTTTCCTTCCTTTTGCACTCTCTCTCTTCTCTCTCTCTTTTTTTTTTTTTTCTTTTCCCTCTAATGAATCCTACAACTACTTTTTGTTCTGGCCATAAAATACTCTTAAGGAAAATGCAGGAAGCCTTGATTTAGAGAAGCACTTCAGCCAGTGCTTCACATTAACCCTGGAATCAATGGGGCTTGAGCACATATTTAAAACTGAGCATGTGTTTAAGGACTTTTACTGCACCCAGACAGTCAATAAGGAACTTGTTGTCACACTTTTGTGTACTTTTTTTCTTTTTTTTTTTTGATTATCGATACCAAATTAGAAGTTTGGATTGGGCAACCTGGGAGATTGTTTCCTTTGCAGACCCACAGCACAGCTCCAGTTGCATCAGGAGTTTTGCCATTTCTTGTTCTCACAAATCTTAAACAGTGTCCAAAGCTTAAACATCTGAGGAAGGGCAAACTCCTCCACTACTTTATCAGCTCTACTGAAACTGCCACCTAGGACTGGGCACAATTTTTTTTACATTACAAAAAAAACCCCACCCTGAAATCTTCCGGGTTTGTCACATTTGCCAAGCACTCAGAATAAGCTGAAGTTTTCTGACTGATATAAAAATAACAGTTTTATGGAGGGTGGATTTGCAAAAAAATTTTACTTTGTGTAAAAATCCTTTATGTTTATCTTAAAATACTCAGAACCTCAAAAGTCAAGTGAAATGTTTTGATTTTTTTGTGGAAAAAAAGGATTTCTGATCACACGCCTGATTTTGCTACCGTGAAAAAGTTGCTTCACTTTGAACTAATGAACTGAGAAAAAAAAAAAATCCCAAACCCAAAAGGGCTTTTCATCTACTTGCACTATCCATCAAAATACCTTCTAAGTACTTTGCAGTAAATTATGGTTGTGCTTCCTTTCATATCATTCATTCATCATGGAATCTGCTCCTCCTTTGGTCTGAAATGTCACAATTCCCCTCTCATTCAAAGCCTCTGAATGACTCGAGGACTGATCAACAGGGAATCAGCTGTTCCAGAGTCACAAATAGATAGAAACACCTTACACCCTCCTTGAGGACCCTTTCCATCACAGAGGGGACTAAGGGGAATATTTGTCTGATTTTGGTCCTGCCATATGGGAAAGGAACGTGACAGCAGGTCAGGAAAGACAAACTTTCCTCCAGAACATGCATTTCAGGTCTGTATTTCAGCTTTTAGAAAAATGTGGAAAGCAGCAGAAGGCAGAGAGCTCCTTATCCTCTCCTCCCCTCTCTTTGGGAAGAACTGCAGCAAAAGATGACCCAGAATTAGACAACAAAAAAAACCCACACGGAGGAAAATCCACACAAACAACCCCAGAGCCCAAAGGGACAACAACTCTTATTTAGCACTAAAACAGCAACAGGACTGCCATGAGACCAAAGCTCAAACTTTTTTTTTTTTTTGCTGCTTATAAAACAAATTTTTTTCTCAAATTAAAGTGTGTTTTCTGCTGCAACAGAACAACTGGATTTTTTTTTTTTTTTTTTTTGCAAAGAAACTGCTTTGCATGGGAAAAAATCCTCATGGCTCCTTGACATGTTTCAGCTAGATCTCAGTAAAATTAAGGAGGTACAGACTGATGAGTCGCTCAGAGGTACAGGAAAAATGCCAGTGGATGTCCTGGCATTTGTATACACCTTGAGAGAGAGAGAGAGAGAGAAATTCTCTCTCGGAGATCATCTCTCACAACAGAAAGAATAACAACCGCAATAAAACCTGATGGAGAGAAAGAAGGGAAAGGTTTAATTTGCTTTACAGCACTGGCTTTTACCATTGTCTGTGGATCCCTCCTGTTAACTGAAAGGGATGTGCTGGATCTCCCTCTGCCCAAAATTCATTCTGCTGCGAAGGGAACAGGCAGGGGGGTTTCAGCTATAAGGCAGCTTAATTTTCTTGGGCTGCTAAAGCAAAATCCCTCCATTTGGCAATCCCTCAACTGTGACAATGACCTAAAGTTAAGTCAAGGTTTTAAAATCTGTTTTGAAGAAAGGAAGCCATATATATATATTTATATTTATATATTTATATGCATTCAGATTTGGTTTAACAAAGAAATTCTTCCCTGTGAGGGCGGTGGGAGGCTGGCACAGATTTCCCAGAGAAGCTGTGGCTGCCCCTGGATCCCTGGAACTGTCCAAGGCCAGGCTGGACGTGGCTGGGAGTAGCCTGGGGTAGGGGAAGGTGTTCCTGCCCATGGCAGGGGTGGAATGCAATGATCTTTAAGGTCCCTCCCAACCCAAACCATTCCATGATTTTATGACTCTCAAATAACAGGCCACCCACTCTCCAAATCTCTTGGCTGAAAAAAAGGTGATTTATGTGAAAGGTTCTTCCAGTCTTTTGAGTCATCAAGCAACAGACCTGGTCTAAATTCCAGCAGCACAGCCAGACCATTATGGCACCAGGTGTGCAGCACCAGACAGCACAGAGAAGGACCAAACTTTCTACTCCAGGCTCCTGTCCCTAAACCTGGAGGTGTCTGCTGGAGTCTGGTGTTCTCACACCAGGAGCCGTGGCTCTAAGGGTTTCTTCTCCAAGAGGTTTGGCAGGCGTGGTGCCTTGGTGTTCCTCAGAGGAACAGAACTGTTCTGCAGGGTGGAAACTTCTCGACTGGTGAGGCAGTGCCTGGACGGAAAACGTCTGGAAGGGGTCACGCTGACGAATGGGAAAGAAATGGGGGTAAGAGGAAGAATCGTGGAACCACAGAAACACAGAATGGTCTGGGTCAGAAGGGACCTTAAAGACCATCTACTTCCAGTCCCCTGTTCTGGGCAGGGACACCTTCCACTGTCCCAGGCTGCTCCAAGCCCCATCCAGCCTGGCCTTGGTCACTGCCAGGGATCCAGGGACAGCCACAGCTGCTCTGGGCAACCTCCCCACCCTCACAACCCTCCCAGGCAATTCCTTCCTCATATCTACAGCCCTACTCTCTGCCAGTTCAAAGCCATTCCCCCTTGTCCTGTCACTCCAAACCCTTGTAAATAGTCTCCTTCCACCTCTCTTGGGGCTCCCCTCAGGTCCTGACCACCATTTGGTCACCCTGAACCCTTCTCCTGTCCAGTTTGAACCATCCCCCTTACAGGTAGGAGGGGGAAGATTCTGAGGGAAGAAAGTGGGTAGGGTGCTGGGGGTCTTTGGAGCAGCACAACCCCAAACCTCTGACTTGGGGGATGAAATTAGATTCTGGGTGAAGAGCAAACCACCCCTCAGTGCCGGGGACACAGAGCCTGTGTGGAAGGTCTTGGGAATCTCTCCGGGTGGCAGGCGGCAGGAACAGCACCTGCACATCTCCCCGTGCAGCATCCCAGCCCTAATGATTTCTTTCTGAGAGTGGCTGGGGAGCTGCAGACAGGCTGCCAGATAGTGATCAGCTCGTGGAGGGGTGATCACTACTAGGCAAAGATACCAGCTTTGACATGCACCGAGAGAAGCGGCCAAGAATTTGGGAAAGCAATCCCAGCTTTCTGCTGCACGTTCCTCTGCCAAGATCCCTCCTGTGTTTACTTTAGAAACCAGAGACGGGCCCTCCTCTTCATAATAATAATAATAAAGCTGCAGGGTCACTCAGCTCAGCAGATGGATTGCTTTCAGCTTGGATTTCTCTGCGTTCCCTGCAGAGCTGAAGCAGCGATGGATCTGGGGGATTATGCAATGTTGGGAATTGGGTTTCACAGGAGATCTGAACGGTGACAAACCCAGGCTGTGGGAAGGGAGCTCCACTGGAGACAATCAAATCCACCCATGGATCTCATGTGGGGTCTGAGGAGCCTGAGTGGCCACAGGGATCATGCAGCCTCTACAGAAGCAGCTCTGTCTCACCAAAGAACTGCAGGAGGCTGCTGGATTTCCTCCTGGATTTCCACTTTCCCTTGCTCCCAGACCCCACGTACAGAATTAGAGAATCGTGGAACTTCTTGTGTAGGAATGGTTTGTCTGGGAACGTCAAAGGCCTTCTACCCCAACCCCCTTGTCATGATCAGGAATGTCTTCAACCAGATCAGGTTGCTCAGAGCCCCATCCACCCTGACCTTCCAGGGATGGGACACCCACCACCTCTCCAGACAACCTGTGCCAATGAAAATGCACCAAAATGTGGAAAAGTTGGGCTCTAAAGTAGATACTTTGACCTACCAGAAATATTTAACTGAACAAATCACTCAGGAGTTTTGCAACCTTTTCTCTTTTTTTGGGGGGTTAAGAAATAGAAGAATTTCCAACTGTCCATTCTGCCTGGAGAAGAGAAAGTTTAGTTTTCAAGGCACTTTACAGGAATAACATACTTGATGGTATAGAGGTGCTACAACTGCTGTCTTAGAACACAGCTCTGGGGTTTATCACAATGCTGAACTCATCAATTAATGGAACTCAGTTTCACAAATTATTGCCGAGGTTCAGAGGGACAGAGGGGGATTTAGCAGGAATGAGAAGGGATCAGCCATTTCTCACAAAGCAGCAACACCTGGAGATTTGACAGCACACCAGGGGTTTAAAGGTCTCTAAGCTCTTCACCCAGGGGACATCACCCCATTTACAACCAACCGGGAAGGCAGAGAGGACGCTTTCTTTGGAAGGGATTGCTCAACCACAAGGCTGAAAATGGCAGTGGAAGCAAAGCCATGAGCACAAGAACATGTTTACCCCTGATGCCACCATCAGATGTTCTCTGCCCTCTGTTCCCTTCCCTTCCCGCGTGTACCCACGCACGGACACACCTACTGACACATCCCTGTTTTTGGAGGCTTGATTGAACATTTCTCCACTCTGGTGCACCCAAGCACTGACCAGAAACATCTAGGGTGCCCTCAAGGAGCTCTTCTTACACCTCCTTTTCCTGCTGATACTGACTAAAAACAGTTGGAAATCAGCAGCTCACAACGAGGTGGGTCAAATCTCCAAAATCTGGTGAGGTGTCTTGGGACATGGAAGGGTTGGTTTGGTTGAGGTATTTCACAGGGGTATTTCACACCCTTCCAGCTGCACTTGGGGTTCAAGCCTGGCTCCTAAAGGTTTTCTGTAGGACCTGTGGCTTCCAGCTCTGCATGGGTGCCTCAGATACCACAGGGAATCTTTGGCAGGACTGGGAGCCTTGAGGGTGGCCCCCTCAGCCATGGGGGTTTCAGCTTCTGTGGAAGGCTACAATGCAGACCTGAGCCAGCCATCCCACGTGACCCGTGTGTCCAGTGGGAAGAACTGGACACAATTAGGAGACAAGGAAATTGGCCTAGTCAAAATACCAGTTTCAATTAGAAGTTAAGTCATGGAGTTAAGTCCAGTTAAGTGCTGGACTCTGCTGGTCATGAAAGAATAATGCCACCTGTGCATCCCTGGAAGTGTCCAAGGCCAGGCTGGATGAGGCTTGGAGCAACCAGGGATAGTGGAAGGTGTCCCTGCCCATGGGCAGGGGTTGGAACTGGATGATTCCTTCCGACCCAAACCATTCTGGGATTCTGTGATACCTCAGGTGTGAGTTACGGGCAGTGCAGGTGTCCAATGGGATGAATCCCACCTTGACCTCAGGATTATTTAGTCAGGTGATAAACAAGAGGTTTGTATTCACCTCTACCAAACCCTTTGGCTGAAGATCTGGTTCTGAGCTCCAGAGAGACTTGCTGAGAGGAGAAGAGGGCTGCAGTGGGGCAGAAACCACCTCCATACGAATTATAACAAATACAGGAGGCAAAGACCAAAACCCAGCAATTCCCACTGTAAACCAAACCAGGGACATTCTCACCAGGACACAAAACTCTGGGCTGAAGATTCAGCACTGTTCCACTCACTTGCCTCCTTGTGAGATGAATTTCCTTAGCTGGGGCAGGGGAGCTGGTGAGAGGCAGTCCCAAAAGCTTGGGAATTCTGCCGAGCTCCTTTCCAGCAACTCTGTAATCTCATGGATTCATCAGCGTATGTAATTACCCAGTTAGACCACCCATTAGCTCATCTCCTCTGCACCACTGGCCATGGCTGAATAATCACCTCCTCCAGAAAGGTGCCCACTCTTGATCCAGAGATACCCAGAGATGGGGAATCTACCAGCTCCCCCAGGGATGCACTGACCCATCTTCCCTGCAGGAGCTGCTGGAGCCAATATCTCGTGGCACTGGTGGCAAAGGGTTTGCACTGAAGGACTGTGGCTTTCCACACATGATCCTTGCAGGTGCTGATTTTGACTCTGCTGAAATCACTGAGACCCGAATCCTGTCCAGAACAGGAAGCAAGAAGAGGAAGACGGTCGGTCCCCCATAATTTTTAACCTGGGTTTGGCTCATGTGCTTAAAAATAATAATTAGAGGCTTCACTCCCTCCCTGCAAGAGACCACTTATTGCTCCTGCTGTAAAAATGAGTTTGTAAGTAAATATACAGGATCTCCCCTGGAAGTGCTTGTGCTGGGAATTCACTGCAATGAGGGTGATCTCACCAAGGAACACAGAGTTGGTGGTGGGGAGCAGGGGAAGGTTTGGGGTTTTTAAGGAGGTTCATGGAGGGGGATGAGGACCTCCCTACCCTCCAGCCCACGCTGCTTTCCCCTCTCTCCCCAGCACACTCACCTCCTTTTCCTTTCTGAGCAGCAAACTGCCTCTGCTGCTCGTGTTATTGACACATATTTCAAACAAGCCCGTGCAAGGGACTCGAGACACATTACATTGCACATGGTGCCCCGGGCCACACATTCGCCTCCTTACACCGACAGCACGTTTTGCTTCATAAAGAATGTGCAGGCCTTCACCTGGAGCTATTTATCTGCTCTGCTCCAAAGAAAGGAGACAGGGAGAAAGCCCCACATGCCCACGTTGGCTGTTAACCCCGAGCTCCAAACCTCATCAGTGCCCAAACATTGACCTCTCTGGCCATGAAGTCCAGGCCACTGTCTGCTCACAGACCTGGACAGATGCCTGCAGTCCACTCCCCACCTTCCTGAGCACCTGCATTTAGGAAAACCCCTTTCTGCAACCCCGCTGAGCCGCTCACAAAGCTCCCAGCCCATGCTCTGTCGGGGAGCACAACCAGAGCTCCCAGACTCCCATGTCACCCCACCCTGGAAGAGGAAGCCTATCTGGTGATTAAAAGTTGCTGATACACACCTCTTTCCAGGATCAGGGTAATCTTCCTTTGCTGTTAGCAACATTTTTCCCCCTCCCTTGCTTTCTCTAAATCTTTCCATCATTGTTATTACAACGATAACAACAATAATTGTTACTATTATGCCTTGAACCCGAGTCTGAGATTAGGGCTCCCATTGTGTGAGGAGCTCAGTGGAGAAATGTCAGGGAGACGATTCCTGCTGCAAAAAGCTCATTTTCTGCATTCAGGCAGGACGTGAAGGGGTGAAAGAAGCAGAGAGAAGGGGCCAGGAATGAGGTAGGATGGGAGGCAGCAGTAAGTAGAAAATGAAGAGCAGTTAGCAGAATAGCAGGAGTCAGCACTGGTGCTTTGCCTAAGCAAACCCCGCTCCTTGTCTGTGTCCACACATGTCAAATCTCGACAGGGAGAAGAAGGGGAATGCTCCCTTGAATTTCCCAGCTGCAGAAATGTGGATTTTTTTTTTTTTTTTTTTAATTTGACACAGCAGCAGGAGAGCCTTCAGCAGCTGCTCACAAGCCATTGCATCTTCTCTAGCAGACCCCCTGCTTCAAAAGTGTCAAATGCCCAGATAAAAAAAAAAGCCCTTTCCTCTGTGGCAAAACCAGGGTGGAGAACTTTCCACCACAAAACCCCCTGTGCTACTCTTACCTTGAAAAGAAATACCTGCACTCCTGTCCTTTTGGGGGCTGGAAAGCTGCCAGGGATCCGGGGTAAGGAGTTGCTAACATCGTGCCATACTAATAATTCTTCATTTCACCCGCCTTTTTTTCTGTCTCTTCAGATTAGATTTGAAGTGCTGCAGGGCAGGGACTGTCTCTCGCTATGTGCACACACGGTGCTCAGGACAAGGAACCTTTCCACTTCCTTGGAACTGGCAGCTGCTAATGCATTTTATTTATGCTAATAAATAATAGGGAAGATCTCAGGTGCAAGATGACAACAGGCTAGCTGAGGGGGGCTGGGAGGGCTCTGAAAAAATTTTTGAAAGCTTTTTTTGGTTTGGTAAATGATTAAAAAGATGCGTATTTCCTGGTTCTAAGGAATCAGTGCCTCTGCCTGGACTGTGATAGGTGAGCACTGAACTACAGTAAGAAGTTTTATTTGCTACAGTAAAATAAAAGTCTGTCCAGCCAGAGCATGAGAAGTTTAAGAAAAGAGCGAATGCAATTCCCAAAGTGAATGACTTTTGCTCTTACCAAAAAAAAAAAAAAAAAAACAACCAAAAAAAAAACCCCACGAAAAAAAGTAGGTGAAATCCCATGGGGTGGTTTAAAAGTCACTCATCAGCTCCCAGCACTGCTCATGAATCGCAGACTCACCCCATTCCTATGCGCACTCAAAACAAGAGAACAGTGGGAAACTGTGAATGCAAATTAGGACACAATAAGGCAGATAAGCGATAAGGAAAGCCCACAGTGGATAACCCATGGTTAGCAGTGCTGAGAACATGAGGATGACCAATAAATAATTGTTTAATGCGTTGTTGGAGAACATGCAGAGATATTCACACAGGCATTTGTAGTCCCTAATAATGTATTAACCTCCTGCAGATAAACAAGGAGATAAAGAAGGAAGGGAATCTCGGATATTTCTGAATAACTGCTGTTAACATTTGTAATAAATCTCCAAGTGATGATGGAAAACAAGAGAATGCCAAATAGGTTAGGAATCCACTGTGTTGTTAAAGAGCAAATGGATAACTGTAAATCTGTTATCTGGCCCAAAAGGGAAATGGGTGATACAAGACTGAACCCACAGAGGATGGAAAAGTTGTAATATAATTAGTGGTAGTAACCACAGTTCTATGGAGAACTAATTTTGTGTAATTTTGAAATGAGATTGTTAAACAGAGGTGATAAAAATGACGATGATACAGCATTTTTAGTCAGAATATAAAGAAAAAGAGTGACTAAACAATTCAAAGCGGTCACATTTAGGATCAGCACAGTACAAAAGAAATATGCAGGGAGCTGACAACTCTCCAGCGTCTCTCTGCCAAGCCACTGCCATCAAACGAGGCTGTTTTTAACTGGAACTCCCTGAGATCATCCCACTGCTATTTAACTTGCTCACCAACAGTCCGAAAAACTCCACCACATCACTGCTGAGGAAGCCTGAAGGACACTGAAACTGAGGAGGACTGAGAGTGAAGGACAGGGACAGGGCAGCAGCACAAGGAGAGGGGTGAGGGCATCACCACCTAAAGCCACCTCCATGCCCCAGGTGCCAAGCCAGGCTTGTGGGACTGACAGGAGCCCTGTCAAGGCTCCAGGGGGATGTGGGGATTTGGGGACTGCGGCCCAGGACGGGAGTGCTGAGCACAGCAGGGCTGGAGAGTGAGCCCAGAGGAGGAGGGAATAACCCCAGCACCCAGCACTGGGGAGACAGCACCCAAAATGCCACAGCCAGATGCACTGAAAAGCTTGAGAAGGCCTGGAAAAGCAGAAATGCAACCGAATCTGAGAGGAATGATTGATTCATACCATCTGCTGCATCACCCTTCACAGATGAGGATATTGCACATGGGACCAAAGCAAGCCACGTACAGAGAGAGTTTGAGTATCACTAAACTCCTCTCTGGTGCTCAGAACCAGAGTTTTAACCCGAATTATTCATTCCTTTCTTGATCTTTGACATTACAGTAGGTTCCAATAAATTCCTCTAAGGTTTAAGAGCAGAGGGCTGCATGTGAGCTACAGGAATTTTAGGAAATGCCACCGGGGAGCAGCTTTCTCAATGCTCTAACTCATTGTTAGACCTGACAAAGGAGCCACCAGGTGCAGCTCTCGTGGTCCTAATGGTCCTAAAGATACAGAGTCATACCAAGACTCCCTTGCAGGTTTCCCACCCAAGCAGTGACTCAAGCTCCTCATTGTTTTCGAGAAGGAATCTGACACGATCAGGCCGGAGACGATCCACGGCTCCAGGCCATGAAGTCCCCTATCACCGAGTGCTGTAAAATTCTCTGATCAGAGGAGCAGTTCCCCACAAGCCCTCAAAGGGCTGAGTACCAAGTTCTGCCCTAGACAATGGGATGTAATATATCTGCAACCATATAAATAGCGAGCTGGATTGAGACTCGGATAAGATCACGGCTTTACAATGCTGCCTCTCCTGCTTTTAACCCATCCCAGCAGTTGGCTGAAACCGGGATGTGGCAAGCCTCAAAGGGATTTATGCCTTGGAATTACCAGCCTTCTCCAGCCTTACAGGAATAAGGATGTTGATTCTCACCAGCAAATTGCTCCCACTCAGCACCGACTTTCCTCCTTGATCCTTTTAGCACCACCTTTTTGCTGAGAGCATCTAATCACTTATCAGCAAAGGTCTTCAACTAAAAACGCTGTTTTGGGAGCACCTCAGCCGAAAGGCCCTTCCATTCATTGTCCAGCAGCATCCTGCTCAACAAAGGCTTTTGCACCCAGGGCTTTCCTGTAATTGAGACTCGGCTCCCTTTGGGTCATCGCTGTGAGAGACGCCCTGTGCCAGCGCGAGGGGAGGAATTGCCTCGCTGCAATTCCGATGCTGCTTGCTGTGACAGGACAGAAATGTCTCTTGGGTACCCAGAGTTTGGTTGGCGCCAGAGCTCTGGGAACAGACTGAAAGGCGTGGGTTGTTTTTGGATGAATCATGTTTTTAATCATCAAACACTGCCAATCAGGACTGCAGCAGATTTTCCCCAGAATTTTTTTCTTTTTCTTTTTCTTTTTTNTTTTTTTGTGTGTGTGTATTTCACCTTAAGAGTGATAATTTCAATTTCAGGCTCCCGGCTCTGGATTAAGCACATGTAGGAACCTCAGGAGGACTGAGGAACAAAAATTCCAAGCCCTTTTGCTGGAGATGGAGAACCTTCAGCATCAACATATTGGGTGGGTTATGAAACTGTCCCAACACTAGACTGGAGATAATAATCATTCCAGGATCAATTCTATCACTAAATTACTTTAATCAGGAGAGAAGGTGATGCAGTTATTGTGGACTGTGGGCTGGGGGCATTTTGGTCTGCCTCAATTTGTGAAGTGGGAATAATACCACCATTCCAAACCATGGGAACAGCCATTCCATTAGGGAAATAAGGACAAAGCTGTTGACATGCAGATGGAGGATTATTAATGAATGAGCTGTATTTCAGTGATAAACCGCTGACGGATCACTGGGTGTACGTTCTTTAGAGGAACTGCAAAGGTGCACATCCTGCCTTTGCCTACAACCAGACATTTGTCAGTGGTTATGAAAACCTCACTTCCAAGCCACTGTGGCACCTATAAACACAATTTTGGGTGACCGAGGGTTCACTTCTATTTTTATTTAGGAATTTCCCCACTTCATCCATAAATTTTCTCCTTTTAATCTTTGGAATGACACCAAACGCTGTCGTTTTCTGCATTTCCACTCAAGTCTTGCCTGATCACTGAGGTTTTTATAGGTTTTCCACCTTTCAACTCATTCTACTAAATAAGGCAGGTGGTGAGAAGCTGGAAGTTTCCTTTTCTCCCTCCTTAGTCGATTCCATTCACTCCTGATTTACCCAATGCCCCAGCTGAGCGACAGGTCAATGAGACACAAGCAAAAATGTAAGGACAGGATGCCCCACGTGCTTAAACATGTGGTTAAGTGTTTGGCTCGAGTGAAGTTTTCATAAGGATTAGATTTAATGCAAGGAAAATGAGTAATCCCACGCATGACCCAGGTTTCCCTGTGTTAAATGCTGTCACGTTGGACCCTGCTCCAGAGAAATTGCAGTTCCAAGTGTTTTTAGCCTTCCATAATTTAAAAACACTAAAATCTCCTAGAATTTTAATTAATTAATTAATTAACATGAACCAAAACCAACAAAACCCCTCTCAGGTAGTAAATCCGTTTTCAGTCCTACTTTACCAACCATAAATATCCACTGAGTGGATATCAGTGATATTTCATTCAAAATTTCTTTACAGAGGGTATTATTTGTTCATATCAGTTGCTAAATTGACAGAGATCTGTAGGAATGATTTAGCAGTAGTAGGCAAAATCAGGCATGCACAACAAAGCCTTGATCCACAGCCTGACCCAAAATCTATTCCAGAGAAAGGGGTTTCCAATAAAAAGACCTCCAGGAAAACTCTGCCTCTCCAGCTGGATGGAGCTGACTCGAAGGGGAGCCCAAAGAGAAGGACAAAACAATAACCTGAGCCAGGAAATGAGAGCAGGGAGGTGGCACAGTTGTGTCTTTGCACCATGTGTGTATTCAACGTGTTTTCACCCATTCTTTCTACTTCAGCATCTTCCTAAATGAAGGCCAACAGGAAAAATCCAGGGAAAACTGCAAGGAGGAAGCCCAGATGAGCCCAGGGAAGGCTCAGCCCGTGGCTGTCTAAGATTTGGTGCTCACAGAGCTGAAGACAAAAGTCCTGAGCAGATTTACCTCCAAGAGGATCACACCACCATGGCCCAGATTATGTCCCTGAACCTCACATTCACTTTAAACTTTTTCATTCATCCACTCCTGCACGTGGTTTGTACATTATTAGTGCCTGCTTTTATCAGCTCCCCTTTAAAACCACTTGGGAGCTTCTTTTTGTGGGGTTTTTTTAGGATATGTGGAAAGAAACCATAGGGGCAGCCAAGTCAAACCTCTTAATTTTTGTGAGTACCAGTCTTTGGGTTGTCTTTTCTGCTATTTCTCCTCTTTTTCACAGAGACAGATAAGGAATCACGGCCAGGCTGTTCCTTGGGAGAGCAGGCTGTCCTCACCTGGAGCTCAGCTCCTGAAGATTGGAAATCAGAAGGCATTTTGCCTGTTCACTGTGTGAGCACCGCTTCAACATGCTTTGAGTGAAATCAGTGTTTCCTGGAAACACCTGGCCTCAGAGGGCTTTGGATAAAGTAAATCAGGATGCTGGTCATGTTTTTACACCCTGAGCCCTGTGCAGAGCTGCTGGCAGCTCTTGGATACTCAGTGCAGACGAGATCAATGTAGTGTGCAACCAAGATTCGGGATTTGATCAAAGTGAGGAGATAAGAATCCCAAAGGCCAACTTTATGGCCCTGTTACTGATAAGGTGGCAGAGCAGGGACTAATCTAGATACCAGCATAATTGATAATAACCTTGGAGCTTCTGGGAGCTGTTTAATGACCCAGGAATCTGGGGAATGCTGCTGCATGGCAGAATTCCTGCCGTGTGCCTGACACAGTTCCTACCTCAGGCTGTGAGAGGAGGCATTGGGTCAATACTGAGCAAAAGGATTACTTCAGTCCCAAATGTTGCATGCCCGAGGTCTTAACTCCTCATGCACCCCCAGTCCTGGGATACCACACCACAAAGGTGAAGAAAAACGTGCATCTCTCCTGGATAATTCAGCACCTGGGAGACAATCCAAACCCACCTCAGGTCTAGGAGCTAGGGAGCTGCGTGTCACACCTCAGCCCGGAATCAAACAGCTTCCAGTAGCTATGGGAAAATATGCAAACAGTGACTTCCAGCTGAGACAAGTTCAGCACGGCTCGGCCAGAGGGGTGGAGGCTCCGTTTTTTGACTCACCCAAGGGAGTTACAGCCAAAGGACCACGAGGATCCCCGTGCGATGAGCCACGAGGTCCAGTCAGGGCTGGGAGAAGGAGCAGAGAGGATCTCTGGGTGGATTTGGCTGCCAGCTGGATGGGAAGTGTGAGATCCTGCTCCCAAGCTTGTCTCAGCTGGAAGGAACTCACCACAGACATAATTCATCCCGGCTCTGTCCTTTCCAGTGCCAAGGCATTTTGGAGCAGCACATAACGTACCGCAACACCGCTGCTGGAATCCAGGGATCCCCATCAGCTCCCTAGGAAGACAGACCCTCAGGTGGGGTCAAACAGCACTCCTGGACTTTCAGAAAGCCAGGACTCAGGTCCTTAACAGCATTTAGCAGCCTGCCCGTCCCTAAAGATACCAACCCCACTTTGGCTGCGATGACAAAACCTTTCCTCCTGCAGCCTCCCCGCTGCATTTACACAGGGACCTGATAGCAACTCCACAGCCAGGAGTGTGCTGGGATTCCATCAGACTCCTGGAGACCCCAAAAATTACTTTGCAAGTTCCACATGCCCTTCTTCCATCAGTATGTTGTCAGGTCAATAATAAACCCTGACTGTTTGCCACATAAAAGCACTTTTTTGGCCATTTTCTGTGAGAAGCCTCTTCTTAAAACACCAAATCTCTGATTAAGGAACGTGCTGGTTCCTTATCAGCAGGGTGCTAAAGAGAGAAGTAGCAAAGTCCTTAAATAGTGTTGATCCTGAGAATCTTCTTACATCTGTTGTGGGTACAGCCCTTTCACACCCTTTAATAATGGGGAGTTGAGAAATGACCACCTCACACACCGAGGGTGTGTCCAAAGGAGGGGAATGGCTGTGTCCTACTCCTCTATCTAAGTGGCACGAGATCAATTCTTCACTTCACCCTCACCCAGGAAAATCTAAAGGAAAGTGTTGACCTGAGCTTAGGGGCTCTTACAAAGAATTCTCTGTTCTCATGCACTCAGCTTCTCAAAGGCTCATTTGCAGCTCAGGTAGGACTCATCTCACCGAACAAAAACCACCTAAAATGCAGTTACCTAAATGGAGTCTGACCTTTCACCCAGTTTCTACTAGATCTGGTGAAAGGAAAGGTTCTTTCAGGCAGCAACTCAGTCGCATCTCAGTTATGAAGAATCCGAGAGAGAGAATTCCCATTTCTGGAACCACAGAATAGTTTGGGTTGGAAGTAGCCTTCAAAGCTCTTCTGTCCAGCCCCCTGCCATGACATCTTCAAGCAAGTGGGGTTGTTCAGAGCCCAGTCCAACCTGGCCTTGAATGCTCCCAGAGATGGGTTTATCCACCTGGGCCAGTGCCTCACCACTCTCATCATAAAAAATGTGTTCCCTATATCTGATCTGAATCAACCCTCTCTCAGTTTAAAAATGTTCTCCCTTGTCCTGTCTCGGCTGGTCCTGCTAAAATGTTTGTCCCACCTTTCCTGCAAACCCCTTCAGGCTCTGGAAGGGGCTCTAAGCTCTCCTGAGTCCTTCTCTTCTCCAGGCTGAGCAATGCCAGCTCTCTCAGCCTGTCCCCAGCCCTCTCAGCATTTCTGTGACCTTGTCTGGCCCTGCTCCTGTGCTGAGGGTTCCTGGGGGCAGAGCAGAGAGGAAGCACCACCTCCCTCACCTGTGGGGATGCAGCCCTGGATTTTTGGGCTGCAAGTGCACGTGGCTGGGTTAAATCCAGCCTCTCACCCACCAGCAGCCCCAAATTCAACTCCCCAGGGCTGCTCTCAACCCCTTCATACCCAGCCTGGATTGATTCCGGCATTTGCCCGGGTCTAGGAACTTGCACTGGCCTTGTTGAACCTCAAGAGTTTCCCAGGGACCACCTCTAGAGCTTGTCCAGGTCCCTGTGGATGTCATCCTTTCCCTCCATTTTGCCACCTGCACCACCCAGCTTGGTGCTGTGTGCCCTTGATCCCGCTGTCCGTGTCACTGATAAAGGAACAGCACTGGACACAGCACAGACCCCTGAGGGACCCCAAGGGTCACTCATGTCCATATGGACATTGAACCATTGACCACCACTCTCTGGGTGTGACCATCCAACCAACTCCTCATCACTAAACATGCCACCCATCACAGAATCACAGAATCACCAGGTTGGGAGAGACCTCCAAGATCACTGAGTCCAACCCCTGCCCCAAAACCGCCACTGAACCCTGGCACCCAGTGCCACATCCAATCTCTTTTTAATCACACCCAGGGATGGTGACTCCACCACCTCCCCGGGCAGACCATTCCAGTTCTTTATCACTCTTTCTGTAAAAAACTTCTTCCTAATACCCAGCCTGTATTTCCCTTGGCACAGCTTAAGTCTGTGTCCTCTTGTTCTTTCAGCTGCTGCTGGAGAAAGAGACCAACCCCCACCTGACCACAGACACCCTTCAGGGAGTTGTAGAGATCATCAGATCCATGCCTCTCCAGTTTGGAGGGAAGGATGTTGTGGGCATGAAATACAGTGACTGATCAGGTTGGAAGATGAGTTTCACGATGAAGAGCGTGAAGGGGCTCAAACCTGGTCACAGCAAATTACTGCAGCCAGTGGGAAGTTATAATTGCACAGTTTGTTATACCTGGTACACAAAGTCACAAATTGGTAATTTCACCATTTTGTATCTAAGCAAGTGAATATCCAAGTCCTGAGGCTGAGGCACAGATAAATGCCTACAGAGTCCATCCAGTCATATCCTAAATTCCAACCCTTCCATGGCCTTTCCCGTGTCTTCGGATTCTGCAACAGCTTCACCAAAGTCAGGACAGCTCTGGAGATTCACACCAGCTGAAGATAAGCCCTCACTGAATTCCAGTAAAGTATCATTCATTTGGTTCCACCCAACCATAAAAAAGAAACCTCCATCACACATTCCCATTGTCTTTTTGCCTGGGATCATGTTGAATAAATCAACATGAAGCATCATGTATCAGCTGATACTTCTATCATTTTATCATCACTCCCCTACACTGTCACTCTAGAGCATCCAGGCAAAGTTGTTTTCTCTGATATTTAACTGATATCCCCCTTTCTTTCCTTCCCCCAGTTATGCTCCTAGTACCCTGTGGAATGATCCCTCCTTGCCTTCCTCTACTACATACACCTGACAAATGCTTGAGAGCTATTATCCTATCATTCTTTGGCCCAGATTAGTACTTAGAGCTAATCTTCGCTCATCAGCATCAGTCCTTCCAGCCCTCTGGCTCTTTGACTACCCTCCAGTTTGTCAATACCTTCCTGGCACGAGCGCGGGATGGAACCCGGCAGCCCAGGTGCGCTCGCTGCGGAGCCATATCACCCCATCAGCCCCATCCCGGGGCTCGGAGCGCTGGAGCGCTGGCTCACGCGGCAACTGCTCGCCTGTCACCTCTCATTTCACACTCGGGCTGAGGGGTGCGTGCCTGTGCAGAGCCGATCCCCTCCCGTGGATCCGTGTGGAGTTGTGCGCGTTGGCGTGGCAACCCTTTTCATAAACTTGGAGGCCGGGGCTCTGCCTCCCTCTGTTTACTCACCAAGGTGACGAGAAGCAAGGTATTGGCACACAATGAATGAGATCAAGTAATTCACAAGTTGCTGCCTGCCAGCAGAGCTGCTGCAACCGTCCATGCGTGCGCTCCGAGCCTCCACCAAGACGGCGGGGCTTAAATCTCTTCCTTTGCCCTTGACATTGGATTAAGTTGAGGTCATGCACAGGTGCTGCAGTGCTGCTGAGGGCTGCGAATGTGTCAAGCCACAGCAGCTCCACTGCAATCAGTCATCTGAGGATGATGCATTTTTTTTTTTTTAAAATCACAAAGGAAGTCCAATGCTTTGATAACCCGCCTGCCTTTAGTGCAGCTGCTTCTGGTAGCAAATTGAAGATTATCCCGTGTAACGCCACGACTTATCCTTCTAGGTAAGACAAACATCTTAATTTTCCTCTCCAACAATAATCAGACCCAGATCTAAATCAGTACTACTCGATTACTCTTGAAAGTGAGAACTACTTAAAGTCAATTTACAATCGGTGACTGGTAGCAGGCTACCAGCATCTGGAAACTGTGGGCTTCCCTCATCTCCACACATCAAAGTGAACTTCCCCTTCCCTGAACATTGGCTCAACCTGATCCAAATTAGCTGAACCAAAACACAGGAGGATGGTTCATACTTTTCTCTCCTATTTTCACATTGCCCAGGGAAGTTGGGGTCCCAACCACTGGCAGTGTTCATGGCCAGCTTGGATAAGGCCTTGAGCAACCTGGCCTGGTGGGAGGTGTCCCTGCCCATGCTGGGGGGAATTGGGACTGGAGAACAATCCTCAAGACCCATTCCAACCCCTTAACATCCTAGGATTCTCTAATCCTGTATTTCATCCCACTGTCTCCACGACCAACAACTCCCTGTGATCATCAAGACCTCTATGACCAGGCTAGCAGAGCTCTCAGCCATCATTCCCATTGTTCCCAGGATAAATCTTCCTTGCTGCACATAATTTAGCTGACCTTACTTTACATAAGACCACTTCTAGTCAGGAAGCAAACATTCCAAAGCAAATCTCCCAACAGCTGCCTTTTGGGAGAAATTGTATGTGCCTGCTTGAAATTCTCTGTATATTTATTTTTTCCCCTTGGTTTATCACGTGTTGAATTCTCAGGCTGGAATTCAACTGCTCGAGCACAGGTGTGTTGAGTACCATCTGAGGTGCTTTCCAGCATCCACCTGGCTCCAGCCTGCCTCCCTAAAGCATGTGGATTCCTGGGGTGATACAAAACATCCTTCTGGATGACACTGCACACTCCTGCCACACTCACAGCCACAGGGAACTTTAGATCTCCACTGACTCGGTCACTCGCTAGGCACTGATAGTGTAGAAAGCCAAATAAAAATATCTGGGTCTGAAGCTCAGGAATCAATTCGATTACCTAAATATTTCCTAAATATTTCTATGTGAAAAACCCTGTGTGAGATACTAACACAAGACCAGATCACGAGGGACCTGTGGAAAAGCTGCACACAGACTCCAGGGAAAGCTCAAATGGCTTTAATTACCGACATTTAGCCAAATGTATCCAACTCTCATGGAGGGTTATCACTGTTCTGTTTGGAAATTCACTATTTCCACAGGACTGAAGTCTTTTAGTCCTTTTCCCTGCTTAGGATTGTACAAGAAATTAGGAATCCCCAAACTGAGATGATTACGGAAACAACTGTCTGTGTTAGGGAAGGAAACCTGGAAAAGGTTATCTATGTTAGGGAAAGGAAACTCACAGCATTGTACAGGCCATTGAAAAATACTGATTTAAAAGAGTAAATCAGTGCTTGGGTCGTTATTCCTACAGCTCAAAGCCTCTTCATTCATCTCCTGTGCACTCAGTACCTTGGAACTTGACCAGTTCTATGATTTTGGCTCACACGAAGGCAGGAATTGCACCCTGCAGAGAATTTCCAGTTCTCTGAGTCATTGCAAACACCTATAAAATGTAAAGAAATCACTAATGATTTACCTACATGGGACACCATTGCAGAGCAACCAGGAGTGGAGCTATATTCCTACCTGTTCCTCACAAACCCTGAAATACAAATAGTCAGCAGCATTTGAATGATTTGCAGCAGAACGTCTCAAAGTAACTCGTTCCTCATTGAAAGTTGCTCCACATTTAGGCCATAATTTCTGAGATTTGTGGGATTAGCAGGTCTGACATGGGACCTCTGGGACACCTGAGCCCTTTTGAGAGGCAGGTGGAGGCTCCCTGCACGGCACAAGATCCTCATCATCTACGACAGAATTGATTGACAAAATTTTAATGGGAGGTGAGATCCATTTGTCCAGCTGATGACCTCTAGCAGGCATGGAGTGGTCTCCATCTGAGCAAGTCATCCAGCTTTCCCTCTCAGCAGTTAAGAGAATTGAGAAACACCATTTGAGGGCACAGTTCAAGGTGTTTTCACTCTGTTTTTTTCAACATCTTCAGGGTGAGACTCCTGTCTCACTACCAGTCACTCATTTCTCCTCCTTATTGACCACAGAGGAGACAGGAAAAGACGTCTCTGTAGCAGATGTCTGAGCGTGGATGTCCTGGAGCACGTCCTGAAGGAATCAGTGCTCAGACCACCGCACGGTAAATCCCCGTCTCCACTCAGGGCTCAATCTCATGGTCAAGCGAGCGGAGCTCAAATTACTGCCTAGTGCTAGTTGACCCACAGCAATCCTACACATGTGAATCCCTAGCCTACAGCAAACGCTGGCGAATGTGATTTAAATTAACCCTTTTTTATTGTGGGTAAGCAAAGTCTAATTACCTCGCTTGCTGCAGGCGAGCTGTGAGCACACAGACAGGTACCAAGGGTCAGCTGATGTGTGGTAACTTGTTGCACCGCAGAAACTCGATCAGGAGTTTAATTTGCTAGAACTTCCACACAACAGGCAAACCCTTAGACCTGGATTCTAATTTCTCCCAAAGCCTCGGGCAGTACAAAACTGGCTAAAAGTTGTGTTAAAGAGAGGGAGAGGTCACGGCAATGCCCCTCCGTGCTGGGAGGTGCCGCGACATGGCGGACATCAGTATTGCTCCAAAACCCCTCCATTTTGTACAAATCTAACAGTGGTAACAATAAAAAACCCCGCTAAATTCCTTAATCTTTTTCCAGCTTAAAGCATTAAGAGCTGCTTGTATCGAAGAGCAGCAAATCTGTTTCACCAGAGGCAGCCAGCATCCCTTATAACAGAACCGTGCCAAACAGAAGACAATAAAAGGCATTGACTTCTCACAAATAAATCAGTTTTTAGGTAGGTTAATAGGACTTTTTCTTTCGAGGCAGGAAACAACAAATGAATGTCACCAAAGTCCTCAGTCTTAGGTACCATGACAGTCCAGTCATGTCTAAGTCAGGTCTAAGTCACAAACTCCATCTCTTTGTTGTTCTAAGAGACAACTTTCAAGAGAGATGCTGAGAATTTTACTCTCCCATCCCACCTCTGCTGTCAGCTACCAAGGCAGAGGTGATCAGCAGCATTATGACCATAAGCAGAGTCTTGCTCACCTCACCATCCTGGGGTGGAACACAGGAATGCTTCGTTCCCAGACCTCCAGTGATCCATGGGGTCCATAGGACACTCCTGAAATTACCCACTCCAAGTACTCTTGAAGTGACGAACTCCCAACCAGATATTTGGATTACATGAAGCACTTTTTCCAATTTGGAAGTGAAATGGGAAACAGGGATGGTTCCCTGAAACCAGCCAGACTCAGTTCAGAAGCAGACCTGAAGTGTGGTGAAGTCGATGAATCCCCCACTGGCCAAATCCCTCAAGAGAAAGGATGGATTCTCCCACTCTGTTGACGTCTTCAAGATCTCAGCTCAAAGCTCTTCCCCAAAAATGCATTTCAGCCCAACTTGTTTGGGTGAATAGGGGAAAATGTGGTGGAATCTTCACTGCAATCCTAAAATATGAGCCCACAGACCTTTACACCCCAGACCCACTTTCAAATGGGTCGAACTATCAACCACTAATTCTGGAATCTCCTGGGGTGGGACTCAGTTCACAGACTGAGATAAACGCACTTGTCTGCCTACAAAAATGTCCTTCTGCCTTTACTGAATCCACTGTACACAGAATATTTGGCAATTAAACCTTATCCATGCAGGACTGCAGGGGACCCCAGCCACCTCTGGGATAAAGCTCTCGGTATTTATAAGAAAGCTCTGGAAATATGGACCTGTTTTAAGCTGAAGAGCTGAGCTTGCTACTCCCACCATTCCCTCTGACTTCCTAAATAAGCCATGGATTGCAGTCCACCAACAAAGGAAAGAGTTTCTTAAATGCTAGGGGGAACACGATGCAAAGAAAAGCGAAGGGAAAGGTATTCAAACATTGTGGAGTTACAGGAAAGTAGATGGATGTTTCAATTAGAGAAAAATTAGGTCAAATCTGTTTAAATTTTGCAGATCTGAAACCTTGCGTTAACTTGGAAACTCAGTTGTAATCACCTTTGCCATAAGGGTAAGAATGGGATAATCATCATAAAAAAGAAATTGCCATGGAACTCTGGAGGTCACTGGAGACCAGACCCACACTCTGCAAAGCCACGAGTTGTGATGACATCCCTCATTTTCAGAACATAACGATGTTCTTGGGGAAACCTTCCTGTTTCCAGGTTGAATTTCCTCTGAACATACATCCACAAAAGCCTAATGAAACACCAAGGTTTGCTTTTATGAAATCAGTCTGGAGACAGAGCCTTTCTCACTGGAGAGGTTTGCAGCAGAGCAAGAAGGAAGCTTCCAGAGTGTGGTTAGAAAGTTCCCTGGAGTCAGGGTTGCTGGAGGATTAGCACAATTAGATTTTGGGAGGACGTGTAGGTACTAGCAAACTTCTCGAGCCACGACTCTGTGCAAGAAGCTCCCGCAGCTTCCTCAGGCACAACGAGCTCAGGGTTCATCTCTGCACTGTAATATCGTTAGTGTGACATTTGTCACCTGCTGTCCCCATCCTCCAGGCTATGGAGCCGTGGCAGTTCACACCATTCCAGCCCTAAACAGCTTCTCAAGGCTGCAGGACTTCAATAGATTTGCAAAAAAAAAAAAAAAAAGAACCCAACCCTCTGGATTCACCAGGACTGGAATTTCGCACATGCTCGTGGAAGAAACCAATGCTCAATGGAGTTCATCTAATCTCTTTGAAACACCTAAAAGTTAGGAATTTGGTTAATGATATCACTCAAAACCTCTCTGACCTCATAACAGAATCACCAGGACCACAGAAGAGCAACTTGCTCTGTCCTAAGACACATGGTCAGAATAGGTGGGGTTGAACTGCTCTCTGGGGGAGTCAGTCCCTAAAAAAGGGTTCAACGTGGAAGTTATAAACCAGATGTTTAATTTTGGATGACAAAAGCTTGTCATGATGAATCGCATCCTTCTCCTGGACCACGGACACACAAAGAATATCCAACAGAGAGTTCAGAGGGAGAGGTTTTCAAAACACCTCTCAGTTGGGTTTTAAACTAAAAGAGAAGAGACTTAAGATTTTTTAAGATAAATTCTTAGCTGTGAGGGTTGTGAGGCCCTGGCACAGGTTCCAAGAGAAGATGTGTCTGCCCCTGGATCCCTGGAAGTGTCCAAGGCCAGGTTGGACAGGGCTTGGAGCAGCCTGGGATAGTGGAAGGTGTTCCTGCCCAAGGCAGGGGATTGGAATGAGATCATCTTCGAGGTCCCTTCCAACTAAACCCCTTCCATATTTCTATTATCTCTGTGATTCTGTAGTTAACAAACACTGTTGGCAACTCAGTATTTCCCCAAAACAGTCAAAGTTCCACCAAGCCATTGGCCAGTCACAAACCATGAGCTGCCCTCTGAAGGGTACAGTGCTGAAAAACTGCTTCTGTTTTCTCTACAAGGTCTTGGTTGTCCCCATCAAAGCCATAAATGGTTATACAGGTCTGGTAGCAATGCTCCAGTCCTAAAGAAAAATATGAATTAGCAGACCTGAGGTCAATAGCCCTTTCCTAGAGTGGCCAGAACCAGCTGAAAAAAAAACTGTTAAGTGCACCACACAGGATGTTTGTGGAACACCATTTCCTTGCAAATATCTTATTCTGGTCTTCATTAGCCAGATGTCACCTCAAGCCCGGGAATAAAAGTCCCAAAATACTCTTGTTATTGACTACAACAATCCTGAATGTTTGTAATAACTCTGCAAATATTGCCTGGAAAAAATGTATTGAGAAATTTTGTGTTTAAACTAGAAGAGTTTGAAGATTTGGGTCTTCTACCTCTTTTCTCCAGGCAAAATCAACAAGGAAGGTCAAGGACCTGACAAATACTTCAGGTTTCTCATCAGCCTCTCTTTAAATAGGGATTAAAACCTCCTAGACACCAACTGGCATCACATCAATGATATTTGTGGGGTGTTCAGGCACCCAGTCATCCCTCCCAACTTTACCTGTCTAAAAGGGAGGTGTTTAGGCTGTTTCTAGTGTGGATGGAGAAAGATAGGCAACTCCAGACAGTGATTCATCACATCCACTAGAAAGATCCCAATCTCAGGAAGGATGAATCGCCCTCAGAAGGTGCCCAACTTTCTAAGATGGTTGGCTCAGACAGTAGAGTGTTACATGGCTAAAATTAAGTGAGTGAATTTGGTCCAGAGGTCTCTTAGGGGAGGTTCTGTCACCCAACGGAGAACCAATAACAACTCCTCGTGTGCTTGGCGACAGAAGGAGCGCTCAGACATTCTGAGAAAGCCCTGCTTTCAAAGCAGAGTTGTCCCCAGTTGGTGGAATGCTTCCTCCAGGATGAACTGAATCTTCCCCATCTCTCTTGAAAGAAGATGCCTCAGATAACTTGAGTCAGCCTTTGGGATCATCAGGAGACAAAGTCCCAGCTTGTAAGCAAGTGGGTTGTTAGTTTTGCAGGCAATTTTTTTTTTTTTTTTTGACTGGAATATTCAGTCCAGTTCTGGGAATATTTTAAAGGCATTTTCCCTTGCTCTGTCCTCGGGCTCATGCACAGTTATGCTGTGCCTGCTCCTAGGCAAGGTTTCTATCTATACAGCACTGGAAGACCCACAGACCACCATTCCAAGCTCTTTCCTTCAGAAAGTCAGGGCCTTCCCTTCTGAACACTTTGTGGCCATTTCCCAGGTCGATGGAAAGCACTTGGAAAAGCACCTGGTGACCTCAAGGCAACCTGGGAGCATTGCTCATCCCACAACCACACCACACTGGCTAAAGAGCATTTTATGTGCCTGACTTCATATCTCCACATGTTTAAATCTCTTCAGGGCTCAGGAGCTGGCTGTGAGAAACAGGAATATTAATATTCTGTCAGTGCCCAGAAGGTCTCTGACTATGAGGCAAGCAAAGCTGGTGTGGTGTCTGTAGATTATCTGCCCTCGTTGGCTGATCCTGGCCACCAGGACCTCAAAGACCTCAAGTTCTCTGCCAAAACAGTGCAGTGGAGTCAATCTCAACAAATCCTTTCTGGCAAACCAAGGATGAACTGAAATAATTGCAATTTGAAATGGAGAAATGGGAAAATTGTGGTTTATGTAAAGCAGAGGAGTTTGATTTTTATTTTTCGGGATGGCTTTTCAAGGGTACTGAGGTTAGAGGCACAGGCCCAAGTTACTGGGAGTCAAACCAGGGTGTGAGCCATGTGAACACCCATGTGAACGTTCTTACCCCCTGGTAAATACGAACCATCTCGTGTTTATTGCAGGGAAGGAGCATTCACACGGGCAGTTACCACAGAAAAACTGATGAGTTCACACCCTAACTTACCTCGTGGCAATTTGTTCAGGTGCCCATCTCCTAAGGTGCCATTCCCAAGTGAAGCTGGAGGACGCAATGTCCCCTTTATACTCAGAGTCAGCAACTCGGTGGTTATGGGCACCTACCCATGGGATGGGAAAATGAGCTTTACAAGTTTCCTCCGCTCCATTCGGAGCAGGGTTTTGAACCCAAGTTTCCCAAATCTCAGCAGCACACCCTCGCCAACGGATTATGCTGTTCCCCAGAACTACCAAATCAATTATTCACATTGATTGAGGCTGGGCCAACACTGGGGATTCAGCCAGGAACCCGTGGAACTCGGAGCTCTCAGCACCCATCACCACTGGGTGCAGATCAGGATACGTGGCGCACGGATGGGTTTTTGCGAGTTCTGAAGGATACACACCGAAGTTCTGCAGTTCTGCCTTTGCATGCCCCAAAACCCCATGCAGCTCCAAGAGAAGTTTAGCTGCACGTTGTCAGATATGTACAAGCCTTAACTGGGCTCCTTCTCTCCCCTGCACTGGGATAGGGGAGATGGGACTGAGATATGCCTGTAATTTCCATACATTATTGCTGTATGTCCCTGACAGCAGGGATAATAATGTGCTCTGCATCAGCCCACCACAGGGAAGACTCTCCCTGCTCCCTGGCTTCATCTCAACCCTTGCAACCCAGCCCAGTGCCCAAGCACAGAAAATGAACAGAACTGCCCCTGTATTGAAGTGCAAACACAAAGCAAACACGGCGCTTTCCTGGCCCAGAACCAAAGGGTGAAGCAACTGGAAGGATCAAGACCTAAAGTAGCTCGGAGTCTTAAGACATGAGACAAAGGAATTGCTCCAAAGCAGCACTTTCCTGGCCCAGAATCAAGGTATGAAGCAACTTGTAGGTTCCTGAAGGATCTCAGAGTCCAAGACACAAGGCAAATAGGTTGTCCCAATATCTGTTACAGTCAAAGGAAGATTTTCTTTGAGTTCCAGCTGTTTTTGGAGCAGAACCCAAAGCTAAGAAGAGGGATATGTGATCTACCTATGCATTATACATGTATTTAACTACCTTCCTTCATAATGAATACTTCTCTCCAAAGAATCCTCACAGAAGGTGCTCACTGGGCTTTTCTAGGACACGTCACTGGGAGCTGCCAGCACCAATCCACCAGGGAAGTGGGTGACATCCAACATGGGAACCATGGACCCCCCAAAGCACCGGAGTCCTTCCTCCTCCTTAAACCTGACGAGGAGGTTCCTTCACTTCATCCCTTCCTCAGCCATACAAAGCAATGAGGAGATTTGTGGCACGGCCCACTCCTCCCATAAATCACATCTCAAGACTGAGAAGGAAGAAGGGAGAAACCCTCTGATGATCAGAGGGCTGGACAATGGAGCTGCAAAGTCTGAGAGAGTTGGGACTGTTCACCCTGGATAACTGGGAAGGCCTCATTGTGGCCTTCCAGTAATTAAAGGGGGTTTATAAAAAAAAAAAACAAGAGGGAGAGGGCTTTTGTACATGGGCAGATAGGGATTAGACAAGGGAAACAGTTTTAACTAAATGAGATGTTAGGAGGAATTTCTTTACTCAGAGGCTGGTGAAGCACTGGAGCAACTTCTGGGTGCCCCATCCCTGGAAGTGTCCAAGGCCAGGCAGGATGGGACCCTGAGGAACCCCAAGCAGTGAATGACATCCCTGTCCATCACAGGGGGTTGGAACTGGATGACTTCAGATGTCCCTTCCAACCCAGAGTTCTCTGTGCTCTATAATTCTATGAAAAACAAGATGAATTGAAGAAAACAATAAAACAGAACAAGGAGTTACTCTGTGGGCACTGAAACTGGTGAGCTCTGACTCTTCTGTCTGGATTTAGGATGTAGAGGGAACATGGGTACACACACTCACACTGCTCACACCCTTCAGCCCCTGCAAGGACACAGCTCACATTTCTACCCCATTTCTACACATTTAACTGTCCATTTTTGTGAGATCTGTGGACATCGAGTATTTTTCAGAACCTCTGCCCAAAGGAGCGCTTGGGCCAAGAGGTTTAAATGTCATTACAGGGACAAACACCAGCAGGATTGCTTAAGCCTTGGATCGTGTAGAAACTAGTTCTGAGAGATGGATTAGAGCAGGACTAGAGCTGAGAGCCCTTCCATGAGCTCCTCCTTGCCCCCAGCCAGGGTCCCCCTCTGGGGCCTGAAGGACATCAGTCCCTTTGAACAAGCAATTACAGGTCTTCACAAAAACACAGAAATTCACAGAAATTTCACAGAAAAAGCTCAACATGGCTGAAAATTACACAAATTACACCTGAGGTGTCTCCATCTATTCTTTCCTAAGATTAATAATAAAGTCTAACTTAGCACAGTAGTGCCCAAGGCTAAGTTCATGCCTAACTTAGCACCCAGACAGTTTTAATAGCAAACCCTATGTCAGTTTAGAGTTCACATCACTTCCCTCACTCTTCCATTGTATTGATGCCACTGTATTCTTCTGGCATCAAAGAAAATCCCAGGCACCTTTCCTGACATCTCTAAGATCAAGGAAATTTGAGATAAACCCAGCTCTTCCTCATTCACAGTAACAGAAACAGTCTGGGAATTCGAGGACCAGACAGCACAAGCTGTATGAATAAATTTGTACAGATCTTATCAGCAAGGTCAGCAGAACCATGAAAACGTGAAGCTCAGAAGACAACAGGAGCTGGTGAGTCCTGCTGCAGGGATTTCAGATTCAGAGTCGTGACTGACTTTTAGGGTGGTCTCTGTCAAGGTGCCTCCGCCTGGCAGCTCACTATGGTTCCAAAAAATCAGTCCAAATGACTAAAGCTTGGACATACAATGCTCCTGCAAGAGCACTTTCCTTGGAACAGCCTTTGCACTGAAACACCACAGAACCCAAAAGGGAGACACTTTTGCACAAATACAAATTCCTTGTCCAGGGGAACCCAGGGCAGGATGAGCTTAAGTATTCAGGCATGATGGAATTAAATCCTCTGACCTAAGGTTGTTCAAGCGGGAGTCAGGCTCCCAACTGGTCATCCTGGCTCTGCCGATCCCTGACGGAGAGAAATCCTCTCCTCCCGAGATTGACATCAACAGGGCTGCTGAGTCACAGCCAGGAAGCGTCAGCCCTCATTCAGGGGCTGCAAAGGGAGCTTGGATGACTCCCTCGGATGGGATGTGCACAGCTCTGAGGTGGAGGGCGATGAGCCCAGCTCAGCGGGGCTGCTGTGCGTCAGCACCGCGTGCGTACGGTTCCGCGACACGGAGAACAACCACCCCGAGCTCCAAGCTCCTGGTCTCTGCCACGCTGACTCACGCGTGTCCAGCTGCCCTGGCTGCTATGCTCACCCAAAAACTGTGTGTTGTGGTTTTTTTTTTTTAATACAGTGAGTCAAAGGTAACTCTGGCCCAGCTTCTCCTGCTGGCTCTGATCAGCAACCCCACGCTGCCCCTTGGAATGGGATGTGGGCAGCTCTCTCTGCCAGAGCCTGTAGGAAACTCCCATCTTTTTCCAGCTTTCTGATTCTCCTCTGTCCAGGTGCCCAAGCTGTTTGTTTAGGCTTGTCAAGGGCAGAGAAGTAATATGGCCAGAGGACCCATGTCCCAAGGAATTACCTTTTCCCCCTGGTTAATTACAAAGTCTTTAATTCATTAGATAGTCAAGGTTTTGCATGTTGCCCTGCCCTTCTGGTAGCAGAGCTTGCTAAAACTGGGCTCTTGCATGCAAGAATCCATCGAGAGCCTGGTTTCCCCTATTTCTGGAGCCTGGCTGCAGGACAGGATTCCTCAATTTATTTCAAGTCCCAGTGTCAGGGGGCAGCAGGAGCACCACCACTCTCACTGCTGCTGGCTGACACCACCAAGGTGGCGTAAATTTAAGCCAGTTTATACAAACCCTGAATTAGTTTCCCTGTTAAAATTTGGAGACTCCTCTGGTCAACAGAACCACTGCAATTTCAGCGGAGCTGAAGCTGTGCTGGGAACACCCTGCCTTGGTGTGAGGCTGGGCTTGACCCTTTCATTCACCAGCAGACCGAGACTACACACTGAGTCAGCAGGACTGATGGACTTAATGCTCCTGCGGATCACAGACGTCCCATATGCCTGTGGGCAACTTACACGGAGGGTTTCAGTGGCCACTGAATTAGCATTTCCCTGTCTGATCCCCAATCTTCTGCTAATGTGTCTTATCTATTCTCTTTCAACTGCGTTGTTTGCCCCATCTGTCTGGGCCCTGTACTCTCCCAGGCAAAGCCCAGTTCCCACTGTGCCCTCAGTCTTCTGTTGCAAGTGACTTTGAGGTTTTGCAATCAATCCACTAATATCCATGACCCATCCTGCTAGGAAAAAGCAGTGATCCAGTAAGCTCCTTCCTTCTCCAGATGATATTCCTGTCAGCAGTGACTCAGTGTTAACTGAGTGCTTATATCCATGACTTCTTCACAATTCTGATTTAGGCAGATTTAATCCAGCCCGGAGCACGTGAGGATGGATGAGGTGATTTCTGGATTTAATGGTGCTGGAAGCTGTTACACCTATTTCTGCAAGCCCACAGCGGGATGGATCTCAGTTAACCCAAGGTGCCCAAGAGTTAGGCAGCTCAATCTGCGCTGCTAAAAGCCTGTTCTCTCTGCAGCGTGTGAGAGGAAATAAGCAATTCAAAAAAAAACCAACAGAGCTAATCCACTTTTCCTCACTCTCAGAATGAGCTGAGGGTATTCATGGACCACCACTGACAAGGGGCAGCTCAATAAAATCAGCTAATTGATCACGTGGCAGCAATGCCATCAATAAATCTGAGGCATAAAGCACAAATTATGTGTCCAAGCAGCCCTGTATTTCCCTCCTGTCCTTCCCCACTCAGCCTCATGTTTTGTCTGAGCACTTCCAGCAGCAAATCTTTCCAGGGGATGACCCAACCACAGCCCTGCTAATTCTGCAGCAGAGCAGCTCTCAGGGCCTCAAAATCAAGCTGCCAGCTCCTTTCTCTATAGATTTAAAAAATCAGCACTCTTTGTTCCAGGCAGTTGGGGAAGGGGATAGGCTGGGCTGAGCTTCCCAGTCCCTGAATCCTTTGCTGCAGGACAATAACAGAATATATCAAGAGGTTGGATGGGGCTCTGAACCACCTGGGATAGTGGGAAGTGTCCCTGCCCATGGCATAGGGTGAGACTGGAAGGGCTCAGAAGTCCCTTCCAGCCCAAACCATTCTGGGATTCAGTGGTGCTGTGACCCCCAGAAGGGCACTGTCCTCAGAGCCTTCAGGACAGCTCTGCACCACCACCCCAAATCCATGGGATCCATGTGGTACCCGGCTCTCCTGGCCTGGATCACTAAGGCAACTTATTCCACATCAAATTCATCTCCACGGCCATCCCTGGAACGTGCAAGTAATTGAACCTCCACAAGAATTCCCTTCAAACGCCCTTCTGAGAGACGGGAGTTTTGCTCAGTTCTTCTACACCTGTGGAAAGCAACAGCAGGACTTCAAGTGAAAGGTTTTTTAAAAGTGTTTTGGTCACAAAAGATTCACACTGAAGCATCCTCCAAAGGAAATATCCTCTTTCAGCACTCCACACGTCTGTGTAGATCCTAAAACGCCCAGGAGTGGCATAAAATGCTTAGGAGTGTATTCAAAGCCAAAACTGACCTGTCCAAAGGGAGATGTCTTTGTCCCAGTCATCCAGGATCCCCTTCCAGGCAATGGCTGGGAAACTGGCACAGCTGGGATGGGATTCAGCTCATCCCAAAGTAAAAGTCTGGCAGGTGTCAGATCAGTGCACCTCATCTCTCACTGCTAGCTCTAAAGGAATCTTGGTTAGAGACTGGAAAATGTTCAGGAAGATTTGTGAAACCAATCATGGGTCTCCCAAAAACCAGAGTTAACCAGGTTTTCGTGTCTCTGGAGGAGCTGTGGGTCTCCCAGCAAATTCTGCAAACCTTATCAGATGCCCTGTAGTATCTCCCTGACATTCACTGGGTTTTGGAAAGAGTCCTACCTGTCCACACCGCCCCATTCCTTCCCAGCTACAGGAGGCTCAGGGGAAAAAAAATGGGAATTCTCCCTTAAGTGTGTCCCTCAGCCTGCCAAGGATTTAGAGCTGTTTTCTGTCATGCCACACTACACTGTCTAGCAACAGGCCCCATTGTTGCTCTTGTGGGGGCAGAGGCACAAGCTGAATGGAAGGCTTGGCAACTGTTCAAGGAGTTCCATTCCCGCCTTCCCACCCCTGGGGAAATATCTCTATTAGACAAGGTGCACCCCTCTGGAAGCACAAGGAGCTCCTGCTCTGCCCAGTGCAGTTTGGATTCGTTTCACGGGCTCAGCTGCAGCAGGGGTGGGCCCTGCCTTTGCTCCCTGCTCCATCCCACAGCGGGAATTCTGTTGGATAACGGCGACTTCCCTGGAAAGCTGGGTGTGCGTAACTTTGGCCATGAAACTGCGTCTTCCAGCAGAGGTGCAGAGGAAACGCAAACCTGGAAAGTGAAATTAAGAGGCACGGACTGGGACGAGGGAAAAGGGTTTGATTTCAGAGAATTGAAAGCAAAAACAAAGCCAGAGGAATTCTTGAAATGCAGAAACATCCGTGACCCTCTGCGTCCCTCTGCCAAGATAACGGTCGGGACAGGGCCACAGGGAAACCACTTCAAATCTCCCTTTAAGAAGTTTTGAGATAAAGTTCTATCACAATCTCGACTCGTGGGTGTGGTTGGGGGATGGTGGGAGACTCTGGATGTGTCTGAGAGCACGAGGAAGACGCATTTGTTCTCTGGAGTGTCCTGGATGAGAGGCAGGAGTAAATGCGTTACAGAGGAAGCTGCAAAACCCTCAAACTGCCAAGGCTTCCAGCAGCTGGGCTGAGACAGGACAAAATAGGGATTTCCTGAGGAGAGGGGTGGTCCAGAGGTTTTCAGGACCAGCCTGGATGCCGTGAATGCTCCTGCAGCCATTCCAGTACACCAACAAGCACTAAAGAGATTATAAAATACAGGAAAATGATGGACAACAAGTCCATGACTTGATTTGAGCCACGTGAAATTAAGCCTGGCAATGGGAATTATGTATTTTACCAGCTAGGAAACAGGCAAATGTGCAAACTCTCAAAGGGGATTCCTTGTGTTGGGAATAATCTGATTAAACCTGGATGACATTGGCGGACATTGCTCTGAGCAGGTCTCCTCAACTCCTCCACTGGCACAGAAGATTTCACCAGCCAAGCTCCATCGAGCACCTGAGGTATGAATCTCAGCAGAAGAAAGTGCCCAGTGCTCCTCAAAGAAAGGAGCCAAGAGCCTCTGGATTGATGGAGACACGGAAATTGCAGATGTGTGATGGGTAAAGTGAATTCCACCCCCAGGCTTTGCTCAGTTGCCCGCAGATGGACACGGGGTGATGCTGAGATGCTCTGGGGTGCTCCTGACTGGTCTCCAGCTGCTGCCAAGAAAGGAGCAGGTCACCAGTGGATGGGGTACAATCCCTGCCAGGCCTCTGAGGATGACCAGGATGTCACCAAGGACCTCACCCAGCAGGCTCCTGATGGGAACCTGGCCATCTCCATTTGTGGGCTAGATGCCATTCCAGGGAGGCAGGTTTGAACCAGGAACACTGGGAACGGTGCCTGGCAACCAGGAAAGCTCCCAGACCTGTGATGAACACGAGGCTAAGCTGGAAATGTGAGGGTCTGCCATGCCCTGAGCTTGAGGAACACCCGAGGCACTCTCTGAGCCTTCTCCAACACACTCTGAGCCTACAGAATCCCATGGGGGAGGAGAAATGACCACCCCAAACATCTGGAATGCCTCTCACGGCCAGTGATGTGAGAAGGGAACCACCCCACGCTCTGATGTGGCCTTGGTGGTGAAGCTCAGAGTGAAAAGGTGCAACAGGAGAAAAGCATTTCACACCAAGAGCGTGAAGGAATCTCCACCTTGGAAAAGAGCAGCAGCATTCCCTGCTAATAATTATCCCTGTATTCATACAAGAATAACTGACTGCTTTAACACCAGCACAGAAATTGTGGGCAGGAGGAGGAGACCAAAAGCACCTTGCAGCACTCCTTTGATAGCCCAGTCCCTACAAATGCAAAGCTCCCTCTGGGTAGCAGCAACACCCAGATGGGAAGGGGACTGTGAATATGCAGTGTCGAACCAGGAAGAGGGACAAACAGCACCTTTGTGATGCAGAACGCTCTGCCCCGGCTCCCAGGCCGCTTTCGAAAGCCGTGCCCTATGTTAGGAGTTCAGAACAAGGGAGTTAATGCATCAGCTCCCCTTCCCTCCCCGTGTTTTTTGCAAGTTCCAGTAGAACCTGGAACGAACTGATGAACCGATTGGATTTTTACAGGTTGTGCTGAGACGGACTTAAAACAAATCCTCCACTTTTAAAGGGACAAAGGGGGAAAGAGCATCATGAGTGGCACGAGACAGATGGAAACTGTTGGCATGGACAATTTCAGGAGTGGCTTTGCTGCAAGACCAACTCTAGACCTGATCCAGCAGAGCCCTGACAGACACCCCAGGGGAAGGCTCCTGTCTGGATATTCCCCCCCTAAAGCCCCACTGAACTGCCTCGGCTCTGGGCTTTGCCTCTTGGTGGTGCCAGCAAAGCAGAGATGGGTTTAGAGAGACCTTTTGGGCTGGGGACCCTCCTGCCACAGACTGGGGCTGGGCCCACTCCCACCTTGGCTGAGCACATAGACAAGACCTGTGTGCTCTGGCCAGTGCTTCCCCCCACCATTTCCCCTTCCTTTCCCCCACATTCCAATGGGTTTAAAACCCCAGCGCCAGGAACCACCAAGCTCCACACCACCACGAGTCAGTGGGTGCCTCTCTGCAACCTCCTCCTCCCCAGCCAGGACCTCCAGACCTCCCTCATGCTCCTTCCCTCTTTCCAGCCACACTCTTCATCCCCACGGGGTTTTCTTGGGGAACAAGGGCACGAGAATGAGTCCAACCCTGCTCTGCAAGGGAATTTCACCACGGGTATCAGTGGGACCGGTCCAGTCCATCCTGAGGAGGCTGCCAGGCTCCAAAGGGAGCACCCTGACTCAGTGCCCGCAGGATTCCCCCCTCGACACCCTTGTGCAAGGCCTGCTAAGTGCTGTCATCACACCCAGTAAAGCCTTTGAAATGCGGCCGGGCGCTCTGAATCGCGAACTCGAGGAACGCTGGGCAAGGGCAAAGCCGAGCCTCAACCCCCGCTTATCCCGGCGGGATTTTCCTGCTCCCCCGTGGGCTCAAAGGGAAAATATCTGTTCCTCGAGAGGTCTAACGTGGAATAATCTGCTGCTGCTGCTGGTGGTTTGCACCAGGGATGCAGGAATTGGTGCGGGGACTGGAGAAGCAGCAGCGTTGCTGCAGGGCTGGAGCTGAGCTGGAAGGAAGAGGGATGCCAGGGGGAAAGGGATGCCGCAGGTTTGGGGTGGAGACACCAGTGACTCAGCCTGGTTTCCCCTGGTGCGATCAGCAATCCGTGACTTTCTTCCCTAGGAGACTCCACAGTAAAAATCAAGGCACCTCCAGCCTGAACCTTTTAGACGGAATGGTCAAAAATTGCTTTTTTGGCCAACAGAAAGCAATGCAATTCTCAACCCTCAAATCCAGCTGCTCTGGTTGAAGATGTCCCTGCTCACTGCAGGACTAGATGGCTTTTAAAAGGTTCCTCCCAACCCAAACCATTCCAAGTGCTCAAAACTTTTCCAGTGAGAATTCTTAGAGGTGCTCAAATGTCTGCAAAGGACAGGTTTCACCTCCAGGGTTACCTGGAAACAGCTGGGGAGTGAAATGGTTCACTTTTCCTGATTTTAGTTAGGAAAAGCTTTTTATTTTTTTTGATGCAACCCCTTCAGCCAACGCTTTGAACACAAAGCTGCTATTTTCCAGGTTAAGTTATCTAATAAACTCCTCTTAAAATGGAAAGAAAAAACCAATTAGTACATAGCATAACAACATGATTTAATAAAAGGAGTCTGAAATCTGAGTAGATGAAGGATTTGGGATTTTCTTTGGCACACACTGGGCTCTCTGGGAAATCCCAGCCCTCCCCATGTTTCAAACAGGGACTTCTTGCTAAGACCTTGCAAAATTTTCAGTTCCTGCTGAGAATAAAACCTCCTGGTGTGATCTTGGTCCAGTGATTTAACCTCACCCAGCTCCTCCACAACTGGGTTACGCCAGGAACAGCACAAACACCATCAGAGTTTGTTTCTTCAGTCCCACCCAGAAGACAGAGATGGGAAATGATCCCCCTTCCCCTTCGCACACAGCGGGGTTTTTATCACTTGAATCTACACAGAAAGATCCCTTTGACCCTTTTCCCTCTATTCTGCTGCTGCTTGGGTGCCAACCACCCCATCCCAAATCCAGAAAAGCCAAACTGGGGGGGGGAGAGTTGGTAACTGAGAGCAGCCTGAACCATCATTCCGTGATTATTCTCTGCCTGGAAAACCAGGGCTGTGTCAGCTACTGCTGTAACACAGGTACAGGCACATAAAGGCAATTCCAAGGATTGGGAGAAGGGTGGGAGATGGAGGTATGGAGGGATGGGGGGAGGGATGGATGGAGGGATGGATGGATGGGGGGATGGATGGAGGGATGGATGGGGGGATGGATGGGGGGATGGATGGAGGGATGGAGGGATAGAAGGATGGAGGGATAGAGGGATGGATGGGGGGATGGATGGAGGGAGGGATGGAGGGATGGATGGATAGAAGGATGGAGGGATAGAGGGATGGATGGACGGATGGATGGATGGAGGGATGGATGGATGGAGGGATGGAGGGATGCAGAGGGACTGCACTGCCACACTGATGGATTTTAACCTCCCACCACAAGCTGCTGCAGGAGGGGAGGAGATGAATTCCAGCACCTCACCCCAGCAGAGAACTGGGGAGATGCAATTCACACCTCCAAGCTCTGGAGATTGCTTAGGAGCCCCAGTGCCAGCACACACAGCCCAGGCTGTCCCTCAGGTGACCTCCCAGGCCCCTGCCTCCCTCCTGGCTAACAAGGGATGATCCTCTCTCCTCTCAAACCAAGCCCTGCTTTCCCAAGAGCTGCCAGGGCTCAGTTTGGTTCTGCAGGGTTTGCAGCACACGAGGGTTGGGTTTCTCATGGGATGCAGAGCCTGGCGGGGTTTTACTCACTTTAAAGTGGGGCTGTCCTACTCATGCTGAGAGGAACAGATCCCAGGAGAGACCTGGACCAGAGCAGAAGCCAGGAGTTCACCCCTGCCCTGCTCCTGCTGTGGTGATGCCACTGAACAGGGACAGGCTCGGGTGCTGCACCTGAGCACTGCTGGAGAGAGGCCACCGGGGTTGGCAGGGCTCCCTCAAACTTATATTTCCTGAATTGCCCAAAAATAGAGATGGAAAGAGCTGTCAGATCCCTTTTCCCAGCTCCCACGGAAAGGGGATCCTGCAAGACACCCCAGCTTTGCCAGATTTATCCTCCATGGATGAGGAAATCGACAGAACTGCTGTGGCCAGTGCTGGGGAGCAGGAGCAAAGCCAGGCCACAGGCAGGGAAATATCCCCCCACATCCTCTTCCAAAGGCCTGGCACCTCCAGGAACACTGCTCACTCTGCTGTCAGCCATCACAGCTCCTCTCCTCGCCCAGTTTGCCATGGGGCTGATCCCACCCTGCCCCACTCGGGGTGTGACACAGGGGACAGAAGCCCCACCAGGATGGAGGAAGGGACAGACACTGCTGCCCAGAACGATGCCACCACACCAAATCCCAGCCAGAGCCTGCTGTTCCATCAGAACTCCTCTTCCCATCCCTCTCCCGGTGCAGAATTTAACCGCACACACCCCAAGCTGCCTCACACCCAGGAGAAATGATGCCGTTTAGTTTCTCCCACAGCAAAGGTGTCTCCCTCTACTTCTAGTTCAGCCCAGAGAACCTCTCCTGGGATCATCTCCCCCAGGAGCAGCATCCTGGGCTGCAGGAGGTTGAAACTCCCATCATGGAAGCTCTGTGTTAATTTTTATTGCTGTTTTTTACCCTCCTGAATCCAACCCTTCTCCCTTCTGAACCATTTCTGCTGTGTCCAGACCAAGCCAGGTCTCTTAGCACTGATTAAAAAAAAAAAAATACAGTAAATAAAATGAAAGTCTTTTTCTCCCGTTCCATGTGGAGCTGGTCAAGGCAGTGCAAGTCAGCTGGAAGAAGTTTAAATTATAAGTTTTAATTTGTGTTGCTCCTGTGACTCCCCACAGACCCCAGACTCCCCAGGACAGGGAACAGGTTACATTTAATCCCCCCTTAGCCATGAATCCTGCTTTGGAATTCCCTCAGCCTTCCTGTGCTCACTCCAATCTCTCCTTATTTTTTTTTTTTTCCTAAACAAACCAAGAAATGAACAGCACTACCATTTCAAAAAGAAGCAAAACCCGAAAACCATCTGATTTTTGCTGCTAATCTGGCCCCCTGGGTGTGGAAGAGCCTGTTGTTGCTCCCAGGAGCTGCTCCAGGTGGAACAGCTCAGTGCTGCACTGCACTGGAGAAGGTCCTGGGGGGCTCCTGTGGCACAATAAACCCCACCAGCACATCCCTAAAACCTGGCTCACCAATCCCAGTGGGAGCCAGTCCCTCTCCTTTGGTTATTTTTAAACCATCATTCCCAAAGGCTCTTTCACCCCGGTCTGTAAATGCATTTTTTTTGCTGGTTTTAAGGAGCTCACGGAGCCACCCCCCAGCATCATCACGGGTGGAGTGTGGGAGCATCGCTGCTCCAAAGGATCCTTTCCCTCCTCCTCCTCCTCCACTGAACTTTTCCCGAAGCTCCCAGGAACTTGGGGATCTGCTCGGTCTGATTTAAACAGGTGCCCCCACGCCATGGTGGGAACAACAATTTAAACAGCTCAGCCGAAACAGAAGCTGTGAGAGGCAGACGGAACTTACAGCAACGCTTGGTCCCCCCGACAGATTTACGTCTCCCCTAATTTTGGGAGAGTAATTAACCAAAACCCACAGGAAAATATAATTTCTCGGTCCCTGCTTCGGCACCGACTTTCTCGAAGTGTAAATATCCACAGCCCCGCGCGATTTAGGACGATTTGGCGCTTTAATTAGAAACGATTAGTGGGGAGGGGGCACAGTTTGGGGGTGGGAAATGACAGATTTTCTGCTGTAAACACCCAAATCCCCGCGAGCTGGCAGAGGGGATGCTGTGAACAGAGACGGCTTAGGATGGGATGTTTGCTGCTTGCATGAGCAGACTAAAAAAAAAACTCCTGGTCCTCTCTTCCAAAAGAGGAAAAACAACAACAACAACAACAGCAAAACAAAAGAAAGAACGGAACAAAAGTCAATGAAAATCAACTAAAGCGGCAGGGTCGATCCGCTAAATTTGGGAGCAGCTGGGCTGGCCTAGGAGGAAAGGAACTTCCCTCCCGCTATTGGGATGTGCATCCCGGGGTCCCCTGGGCCACCTCCAGGCCCCGATTCCCACATTTCCAGGGCTGCTCCCCATCTCCAGCCACGGGGGTGGCCGTGGGTTTATATCTCGCTGGGGGATAAATGAAGAGGGGAAGGTTGAGGATAAATGAAGAGGGAAAAGGGATGGGAGGACAAGGGGGAATTTAGGCAGCCAATGCAACAGCTCCCGGCCTCTCCTGAGACTCCCCCACCCCAATCAACCCCTCCTTTGCATTTCCATGGCCTAAGGGGGGTTTCCTCCTTGCGAAAGAAACGTCTGAAACCGCTGCTTGGCACCGGCAAGGACAGGGGGAAAAAGCCACCCCCGAACCCCAAAGTGCCGCCGCTGCCGCCCCCCACCCGCACCCCGCACACACCTGATGCCCCGGCTTGGAAAGAGAACTCCTGCCCCTCTTTCCAGCTCCTTTCTCCCAGCCTTTTCCCCCCTTGGACAGCCGCGTCTCCCGCAGCTCCGGGAGCGGCGCGGGGCGGCGGGGACAGGGGACAGAGGGGACCGAGGGGACAAGGGGGGGACCGGGACCGCGCTCCCCTCGGCGGGTGACAAGCGAATATTTATGTCGGTATTAGAGGAATGCGTTTCCTTCTCCAATCAGGAATGCAAGCAGAGTTCCTAATTATAAGTTAGATGGTGGCTGGGAATAAAAGATTGCTTTTTAATGACTCCCGTCCAGGTGCTCTCGCTGCCTGTCTTCCCAGGAACACATTTGCATTTTATTGCTTTTTTTTTTTTTTTTTTCTTTCTCCCATCCCAACGAATTCCCTGCTTTCAGACATACCTGAAATAGTTGGAGAGGCTGCTGCCTTCAACACCCTCACCTCTGCACCGCCGGGCAGGGGGGCACCGC
>VXAC01001021.1:153633-184045 GCA_013399225.1 Rhipidura dahli
TAAAGGGAATAAAGGTGGGGATTTATTGGAAAGGCCTCCAAAGGTACCCCTGGGGAGCCAGAGGTGCTGCCCAGATGGGCCCCGAGATGGACCCTGAGAGGCCACGAGTTCTTCCCACTTTGATAGGTTTGGTTCATTTGCATCTCAGGGTTCATTCTCCAATTAAAGCTGCAGTTAATGATGGAATTGCCCTCAGCTTGCCCCCTCTCAGAGGCTCTTTGGTTGATCCTCTTTGGGCCCAGTTTGGGCTGGGTGTCCTTGGAGAGCAGCCCCGGAGAGGCTTTGTTGTGTGTGCCCAGCACAGAGAGCAGCACTGAACAGGGAACAGGAAACTCCAGAGTTACACACTGGGCACTGCAGGGCTTGAAAATAGAAAAGTTAAAACCTAAGGCATCAGCACCAGGCAGCTCTTTCCTGTCCCCTGCCTATCAACAGTGGGGACAGCCTCACCCCAGCCCTGACCTGCCCTGGGGCAGAGCAGGCTCCCAGGCAGGCACAGCATCTTCTGTTGGCCATTGGGAATGACAGAAGCAGAAGGGAGCTGACCATGGGACTCCAGTTCTGTCAGGTTGCAGGAGAGTTGAGAAGTTCCAGAAGTCAGTGCCACGTTTTTGTCCAGATGAACTCTCCCTGTCCTTGTCCCTTCCTCCCAAACCCACTGCATTGGTTGCTGCCATCCTTCACAAGTGTCCAAAGCCAGGTTGGACGGCGCTGGGAGCAACCTGGGATGGTGGGAGGTGTCCCAGCCCATGGCACGAGGTGGGGGGAACGAGGTGATTTTTAATGTTCTTTCCATTCTTTCTTTTATTCTGTGGCTCTGTGATGTTCTCCAGAACTTCCCACAAGCTCTTGGGGTCGTGGCCAGGGGAATCAGTGCTTGGCTGATGGTGAGGGAGACTTTTTCAGCTGTTCTCCACCAGCAAAGTCACTCTGTGGAGATCATCCTCTCTTTGGGGTCTTCCTTACAGGATGGGATTTGGGGAAAACCAATTTATTTTGAAGGCAAACCGACCTTTTGGAGGCAAATCTGAGTCCCTAAGGATGGGTCCTGCTTTTCTGGCACATTGAGAACTGCAGGATCACCGAGGAAATCACCCAAACTATGAACTGAGCATCTTGATCCGTGGCAGTTTTCCCCTCAGGAAACCCAATAAACGTAGACATGACCCGAGCCCTGCGTGTGTAGTGCGAGTTTGCATGGGTGGAATTTCTCCAGGCCAGATTCAGATTAAAAACCCATTAATCAGCAGTGGAAGCTGATAATCTCGAGGCCCCCAAACCTGCTGTGAAGTGCACAACCAACCATTCATGGTTGGGTGGGTGCCCCTGACGGGGGAAATGAAACCTTTCCAAGAGAATAACAACATTAATAATGCTGTTAATAATAATTGTCACCTGCTTGCTTTGAGGGAAGCGTTTTAGGGGCAGGTATTTGGGCTCCTGGGGTGCAAATCCTGCATCCCTTTCTGGACACATCCCTGTTGCCAAGTCTCAGCCTCCAAAGGGATGGAAGGAGCCCATCCAAAGGGGCTCAATTCCTTGGGAGTGAGGAGCCTTTGGTGAGGGGAGTGAAACCTCCTTTGGGGGTCCTCGTTTTCTGCCCCCCTTTAATTAATTACTTCATGAACTACCTTCCCCTAAATGCCCAAAATCCAGTAAGCTGAAGTCCAGCCTTAATTGGATTTAGATGACTTTTAATGTCCCTTCCAACCAAAAATGTTCTGTGATTTTATGAAGATTTCCTCCAAACTCGTGCTTAGATTAAGGGTTGGCTTTAAAATTGCAGTTTCTTTACTCTGCTCCGTCTGATCTCTCTTTATTTATTTTGAGGGTGGAGATAACACATTGGATTAAGGGGAGAAAAAAAGAGAGGAAAGCCAAGTGTTTGTGAGACAGAAAGAACAATAAGAGGAACAGTTATTTATTAAATCATGGATGCACTGATGTTGAAATTTTCTAATCCCTTTCTAACGCCCAATTCAAATCACTCCTTTTCAAAGGGCTGGCCACACTCCTGCTGCAGGTGCAAACAAAGGAAAAAACAAATTTAAAATTTAAACCAGAATTTGATCCCTTTGTGAACTCGCTCCTAACCCCCCTCTTTGAAACTCAAGTGATAGCATCGCTGGAGATGAATGTTGGGATTCAGCCTCGTGTTTGCAAATCAATATGCATTTTAAACAGGGATTACTCTGGGCTGCTGACAAGCGCTGGACTGAAAAACTGCCCAGACTGGAGTGTCTTCTCTTCAGCCACAGAGCAAGTTAATTAAGATACATTAAAATCACTAACAGGAACGTGGGGTACAATTTGAGAGCACAGGAGCATCTACTGCTGCTGCCTGATATTGCAGCAGTGCCTTGGTCAAGGTCTCTGAACCTTTTAAATGTGTTTTAACACTGCAGAATGTTATTTATTTCAATTTTTTTTTTTTTTTAGGATTAATTAATTTTTTTTGGCATTAGGCTTGTGTTTAAAACGGCTTAATGGGAAATATCACAACGGGAAAGCTGTGAAAGTGGTGCACCCCCAGGATGGGGATGGGGAGCTTGGAGGGGGCCCAGAGCTGTGCCACGAGGTGGGGAACCACGAGAAAAGAAATAACGAATAATGAAATAAATAATGAATAATGGAATATCTCCCAAAATTCACTGTCAGGGGCTGGCTGGGAGTTACCGGGTGCTTTGCTGCAGGAGAGTCTCACACCGAGAGAAAAAGACTCCTTGCAAAATGAGTGGGAAGAAAAGATCTGCCCGCACCCAGGGGAGGAAGAGACCAGAGAGATTTGGCCGAGACAGTCAAAAAAACCCACAAAACCCCACCAAGGTGCTAAAACCTCAGTCAAGTGAGGTGTTGACAAGGGATCCCAGTTGATAAATAAACAGAAAGGAGCTCTCCCTTGCAAAGCCTGAATGACAAAGAGCGAGAACCAGGAGCTGGAGAGTGTCCCGCACCATTTTCATCACAAAAGCTGATGGTGGGGGGCAGGTTTTAACACGGCAACAAGTCTGACTTTCTCTCCCTTTCTCCCTCCTTTTTTTTTTTTTTTTCCCTTTTCCCTTACCCCCCTTCCCCCTTCTCCTCCCTCTTATAAACAGAGAGGACAAGAGGTCATATCCCCGGGGTTTAAAGAGCCACTTCTCCCCCTTTCAGGGAGGGTGGATGTTCTTTCAGCCTGTTTACAAATTAGTCAAAGTTATGATGTCTTAATGCACTTGCCGGGTGGCCACCTGTCCCCAGCTCCCTTCTGGTGCCTTCACTCCGTGTGCAGGGGTGACACCTGCAGATGGTTTCTGGCCCAGCATCCCAATCCGTGGGATTAAAACGGGACAAAACACCCCGAGCCAGGTTCCTTGCTGCGGTGTAAGGAGTGGGAGAAGTCAGTGCCGGCATTTGCAGGGTCCACGGGATGGTTTGGGCAAGGGCTGAGCTCCCAGGAAGGGATGTTGATGGATTTGGTGCTGTTTCTTCCTAGGGGGGGAATGAATTTAGGTTGAAAGAAGGTTTAGATTTGATGTTAGGGGGAAATTTTTCCCTCTGGGGGTGGTGAGGCCCTGGCACAGGGTGCCCAGAGCAGCCCCTGGATCCCTGGAAGTGTCCAAAGCCACGCTGGAGAGGGCTTGGAGCAGCCTGGGATAGTGGAAGGTGTCCCTGACTAAGTCAGGAGGATTGGAACCAGATTGTCTTTCAGTTCTTCCCCAACCCAAACCACCCTATGATCCTCTGATTCTACTGAGAGAATTTTGCTGTGGAATTTGGAGCATTTGGAAGCAAAAGCTGGGGCTGCATCTCCCTGGTTTGCTCCCAACCTCGTGTTTACAGCACCAAAATCAAGCCCACATCCTCCAGTTCTTCCCACTGCTTTAAAAAACTGTTTCCAAGCCCTGAGCACGAAGCAACGTGGCTTTAGCAGCGAGAAATTCAGTGGGAAACGGGAAATTCAGTGGGAAAGAGGAAATTCAGTGGGAAACGGTGCTTGGTGCACCTTCCCCCTTCCTCTGAGGGCTCCCTGATATGGGCTGAGCTCCCTTTTCTCCCAGGAGGAAAGGAGGCAAACACACTTATAATAAGTTGGGTTTTTTTTTTTTTCCCCTCCCCTACCTGTGCCCTTATTTTCATACAACTTAATCTCCCCGAAACTTTTATCTTCCTGCCAGCGTGGGCTGGGATTGGCCGAGGGGTTGAGAAGTTGGAGGGGAGGAAACGAGCGGATGGAGACGCTCGACATAATCAGCTAAACCAAGTTTCCCAAGGAAACCAGACTTCAAATGCTTCACAAGTCTTGCAGGAGCTGCTTACAAATCCCAGTCATGAGCCAGAACCCCCAGTGCCAGGCACTGCACGAACATATTCCTGCACACAATCCTTTCCCCAGGCCAGTGCTCAGGAGTTGAAAACGAGGAGTTTGAGGCACGCCGAGGTTGGCAAGCGCCCGCTTTTCAATATGAATGTGGAGCAACTCCCTTAATGTGGGTTGGATTTGGCTGCAGTCTGCAAGGGAGCAGAGCTGGGCTCTGCTGGAGTTGGTTTTTTTCATGGGAATGGCAAGGAAATCACAGGGCTTGATGAACTTTGCCTCTTAACAGCCCTACTTGGCTTGGGTCCCGCCCAGAAATCCTGTTGGCTCTGTGGAGTAAAGAGGGAGTAAAATCTGCAGGGCTTGGCCTCTTAGGCAGCTGTGTATTTCTTTAAATTTTTTTAATGTATTTTTTTAAGGGAAAAATAAAAAAAGGATTATACTCTTTCTCTGCAGGTAGAAAAAGTGTTTGGGTCTTCACAGGGCACTGGGTCACCCACGTGCCATTGCCCTGCTGGTGTCACATCAGGGATGAGCTGCTCCATGTTGCAGTGAGCCATGGCCAGAGCCATGGTCAGATGGACCAAGCAGACCCAAAGGTCCATTGGTTTGATGCCTCCACAGCCCAAGGGATCAAAGGTACAGTGACCACCCAAAAAGCTGTGTGAGAACATGCTGCCCATTGGCTCCTGCTCCCTCCTCCCCTTGTGCTTCATATTGGGTTATTTCTCCAGAAATTCTGTGTTTCTTGGTAGCTAATTGGCCTGTTACTCCTCTGCATCCCACTCCTTCTCCTATTCACTTGGACCCCTTCTTCCCACGCTTGTTATACCCCATATCTGATATTTATTGGATATTATGTGTTTTCCCCACCCTGTTTGCAGGGGTATAACTGATATTTATTGATTATGTGTTTTCCCCACCCTGGATGCAGGGATATTCTGATATTTATTGGTTATTATGTATTTTCCCCACCCTGGATGCAGGGCTATGTGACCCCACGCCCAGTGGATTTCTGCAGCTTCTTCCGCGGTTTTTCTGTTCTGCAATAAACTCTTCTCCCACCACTCCAAGAAGTCCCCTCACTTCATTCCTTGCCTCCTTCTCACACCCTGACCAGCGGTGGGCAAGATGGAACCAAGCCAGAGCTTCACCTGCCCTCCCTGAGCTGCCATCGGCTTCTCTCCCTCCCTTTGGGGCAGGTGGAAGATTGCCCGGTGCCCGGACCGCGAGCTGGCTGGCAAAAGCACCATGGCAGCTCCAGAGTCTGGAAGATGCCTTTCCTTAACCAAGGCAAGAGTTCAATCCTGGAGCTGCAGTGGCACTAAAATGGTGAATTCTCCTTTTAGGCACTGGTTGAGCTCCTGCAGAACTTCCCAGGAATCAGTGGTCAGGGGGAGAAAGGAACTTTGTGGCCACAGCCCCATGGCAGGAAGGGACTGCACAGTGCCAGGGGTGTTTGGGTGGGTTCAGAAGTCCTGTCTCTCCTGGGAGGATTTGGCCCATCTTTTCCTAGTCCTGCTTTTCCCAGAAAAGGGAGTGCAGTGCTCCCATCCCTGAGTTTGGTGGCAACACTGCCTGGACTGGAACTGGATCTTCAGCCAGCGGGTAGGGAAGCCCTGCAGGTGCTTCATGGATGGAGTTGATCTCTGTGAGATGTTTCCCCATCCTCTCCTCACCTTCTGTCCCCCCTCAGTGGACTCCTGGGAGCTGAAGTTGCACAAATCCGACCCTGGAAATTTGGAAGACATCAAGAAATTTGCACTCCAGACATCAGGAATCAGCTCTTTCTGCCTCTGCTTCCTTCTCCCAGAGCTTGTAAGATTCTGAGGAATCAAATATATGAGGAGCCACCAGTTATTTTCCAGTTTCTGGACTTCTAGAAACAGGTGGGGAAGGTGGTTTCTGAAATGTTTTGGCCACCATGATATTTGATGTATATTTGCACCAGAAGCTGTTGTGTTGTGAATAAACCTCAAAATACCACCCAATATTGAGGTGTTTGGTATTGAGGTATTTGGTAACTTAACTGGCAGATGCAGACATTTGGGGCAGCAGTGCCCGAAATGGAGAGACTGCCAGGTATGTTCAGGTGGGGCTGGCAAGCTTGGTCATAAAGAATGCAAATTTTCTGAAGAATTTTTTTTTTATTTTTGGAAGAAAACTCGCATTTTTAACGACTCCTCGAAGCTCTTCTGAAGAGCTGGTGGGAGAGGACAAGAAGCCACCTTGCCCCTGACTTTCTGTCAAGTGTCCTCACCCAGGGGCTGCCTTCCAGCAGAATCTGGACACTTCCCAGAACCACAGGAGTTGGGGAAAACCTCTGAGATCATCGAGTCCAAACCTTAACCCAGCACTTTGTGTTCACCACAAATCCCCAGGTGCCACTTCCTGCAGTTTTGGACGTGGCAAACCCTGGGACTCCCCTGGTTGTGAGGGACAGGGAATTTTTAGGATGGGGGAGGGAATGAACTCTCAGGAGCTCTGCACCCTCGGCCACCACAGCACAACTTCTGAGCTGGCCTTGACCTCAGGTTTTTAGGGTTTACCTGAAAATCCTCCTCAGGGCTGTTGTCCATCGTGGGGCACCTTCCACCATCCCAGGCTGGTGGAACCAACCTGGCTTTGGACACTTTTAGGGATCCAGAGGCAGCCACAGCTCCTCTGGGCCACCTCTGCCAGGGTTTCACCACCCTCAGAGTAAAGAATTTCTCCCTAAAATCCCACCTTAATCTACTCTCTTCCATTTTGAAGCCATTCCCTTTATCCTCTCACTCCAGGCCCTTGTAAATAGCCCCTCTCCATCTTTCTTGTAGCTCCTTCAGGTCCTGGAAGGCCACAATGAGGTCACCCCAAAGCTTCTCTTCTCCAGGCTGAACAATCCCAATTCTCTCAGCCTTAACACCAATGACATCCCTAAAAAAATAAACCACCACATCTCCCTGGAAGCATGAAAACATCCAGCAAAGTGCAAAAAAAAAAAGAAAAAAAAAAAGGCTTTTCAAGCATTTTCAAGCTTTCTGTGTTATCTTGGATGTAGAAGCAGCTTTGCACCTCCTTTAGACTGAAGGGTTACCATGGATTATGAAAATGGGATGGATTCTCCAGGGTTCAGGGTGATCATGGCTCATGGAGAAACCAGCAGAATAAAAAAGAAATAGCAAATCCAGCAAGAAACCCTTGAATTCTGCTGAGAGAAATGGAAAGATGAAGAGATGGGAAGAGCAGGGAAAAGGAAAAGTGGGCCAGAGGAAAAACACCGGTTTCGGTTCAAGTGGAAGAAGAAGGAATCACCCAAGTCCAATTTGGTTAAAAAATAGGTGATGGACGTGGAAGCAAAGATGGTTTGGGCTAATTGGGGTTTAATTATGGCTGTGCAAATGAGACTGGCTGATGCCACCAAGCACAAGGTGGCAGGTGATGCTGCCTTTGAACAACCCGGGTTGGTGGGCACCACACGGCGTTTCTGCTCCAAAAAAAGCCTCATCCTTGATGGACAGCTCCCCAAAAATAGAGAAATGGAGTCAGAAGAGATCTAGGAAGAAAATGGGAATAATGCTGGGGGTACCTCGTGAGATTGGCTAAATATGAAACTGTTCATCTCCACTCACCCTCTGTCAAAATAGAAAAGGAAGAGAAAGAGAGGCAGAAAAGAGGAGCAGGTTAAAAATATCAGGGGTTCATTGCTGAGGGGTGGTGAGTAAGAGCTGTAGACAAAATGAGCAGCAGAGAAATCAGTCAAGAAGCTGTAATTTGTTCTGACTCATGATCCAGCCCGACGGAATTAAAAGCAATGAAATTAAAACCGGTCAAAGCAGCCGCTTCTCTACAGATGGCTGATGATTAAACCCAGCAACTCACAGCCACAAGGCAGCACGGGGTTCTAATAATAACAGAACAAACCCCAGAAGCAGTGGAAAAGGCACTTTGATGCTTTGATAAACCAAATCATTCCAGATTATATTTTGGAGAAGTTTAATAGCACCTCCAGCATGGCTTGGAGTCTCTGGGTTGGGCCTTTCATCCTCGAGGATGTCCAACTTTGGGTCTGGTCCCTGCCATGTGTGAGGCTGCTCTGCCTCAAAGTGAGCTCAAAGTGATGGCACTTGATCACAAGTGGCAAAATCACAGATTAAACCCAAGTGAGCTTGCAAATAAATAACATTTTCTTCCCCCTCCCCACCTCAATACATGAGAATTCATTGACTACTGGGGTAATTATAGAATATTAATGGGTATCACACTCAAAAATCCACCTCCCAGATGAGCACTTGCTGTCCCATCTCATGTGCACCCTCAGAGAGGTCCAGTCTCAGCTTCTGTTAAAATCTTGTGGATCAGACCATCCCCCAAAAACTGCAATAGAATTCCTCCACACCTCAAAAATCAAAAATTATAAAACTGACAAGACCAAATTAGTCAATAATTAGTTTTCCCCCAAGGATTGTGTTACTTGGTGAGATTTGGGCAGGAAAATGCAACAATTGAACATCACGTTGAGCCAAATAATTTTGGAAAAAATCTAATTTTCACGCTGTTATTAGGGTAGGCCCTTACAGTCCCAAGCACCATGGCAGCTTTGCTCTGCAGGACAGGTTGGGAATGTTTTTTCCAACTATTCTTTGGAGTCTGATGAATTTTTAAAACTTTGTCTCAGGTTTTTCAAGAAAAACTTGCAGAATGGGAGGAATGCCCCATGACTGTGGAAAAAGCCTATTTTTAAGATGTTTTTTTTCCCTTTTCCAGGGCTGTCTGCAGGACAGTGACCACCACCATGGCTTGCAGCGCTGTCCTCACAGAGGAGATGGGGAGTAGATCCTTTCCTTCCCCCTGCTCCTCTCCATCCCTCAGGATGCTTCAGCCAACACAGTGGACATCATCCTCCCTGTTTTCCAGGCCCTGGGATGCCCACTGGAGATCCCAGAGAAATCCCACTGGTTGTAGAGCTGGGGAAACCAGTGCTGGACACCAAGGACCAGTCCAGGAGAGGACCTGTCCGGGCTCCGTCGATGTTCGGTGTCTGGAGAGGCACAGCCTCGTGTTGGATGTGCCTCCAGCACCTCAGACCATCTCTCCAAAGATGTCCAGGTGGGGACATCCAAGGAATGACATTCCATGGGGTCCTCCATGTCCTGAGGCCAAGATTCTCACAGGTGAGAAGCACTTGAGGCTGTTTTCCCTCAGGAGAGCGCAACCATTGGGTCAACCATGGTTGACCAGAGTAGTTGATTACCTCCCCTAACTGCTGTCCCAAATTAAGCCCAATTAAGGCTTCTCCTTCGAAATGATCTTGTGGGACATCACTCAGAGCAGCAATGGGTCCCTTTCTGTGCTAGAATGAGAGTTTTTCTCACCCTGTCGCAATGTTAATTTTTTATTTTGCTGGTTTTTGTTACCGTGGGATCCCAGGATTGTTTGGGTTGGATTGAAATGGGTTGGGCCCTAAAGATCATCCAGTGCCACCCCCTGCCATGGGCAGGGACACTCTTCACTGTCCCAGGGTGCTCCAAGCCCTGTCCAGCCTGGCCTTGGACACTTCCAGGGATCCAGGGGCAGCCACAGCTTCTCTGGGAAATCCGTTCCAGCCCCTCCCAGCCAGGAATTCCTTCCCAAAATCCCCTCTCAATCTCCACTCTCATCTTGAAGCCAGTCCCCTTCGTCCCATCACTCTTTTATATCTCCTCTCCTTTTGCAAGGAGGATAAAAGTGTAAATCATTTTCTTTATTGAAATCAATTATTGGCAGAGCTTTTTTTCCCCCCCTCACTATCTTGCAGCAGCGAGTTCTGCCGATGAACAATGTGTAGGAACATTGTAGGGTCGGGAACAGCACTGAAACCTTTTAGCCACTGGCTCCCAAAGTGGCAACCCCAAACTACTCCCTCTCACCCTTGGCTGCTCCTCACCTGTCGAGAGCTGCCAAATGTAAGCGGCCACCGCCATCTAGTGACCAAGGAACAGCTCCCAGCTCCCGAAAATTCCTTTCCTGGCTTGCCGAGAGGCAATCACGATGGAAATGAGAAAGGAGACGAGCACCTGGCCTCAGGTGAAGAACCTCAGCTTGTCTGGAGTCATGTGCGAAGGCATTTCATTGTCCCTTGGTGTGGCAGCTCTTGAGCAGCTGGGAAGGGAATATGAACTTCACTGTGAAGCATCCCTGGGATTTTTAGGGTTGGAGAAGCTTTCTAAGACCGTAAAACCCAAGCAGGAACCCAGCACTGCTGTGTTCACCACTAACCCACATCCCCACACGGCTTTTGAACCCTTCCAGGGGTGCTGACTCCACCACTGCCCTGGGCAGCTGTTCCAATACCTGACCACCCTTTCTGGGAAGAATTTTCCCTAATATCCAATATAAACCTCCCCTGGCCCAGCCTGAGGCCGTTCCCTCTCCTCCTGTCCCTGTTCCCTGGGAGCAGAGCCCGAAATTAAAGTGCTTAAATGAAAGATCCTCATCTGGGAGGAACCCGGTGCTCAAAGGAGGGTAATTTCTGCTTCCCAGCTACTCATCCTCATTTTCCCGCGAGCTGAGCTCCTTCAGGATGACCCCAAGCCACTTCCCAGATCCCAGATTTTAGCCTCACTCTCAGTGGAGTAGGAAAATGGAATTAGAATTAGTCCTGGACCATTCACGGTGGAGGTTGAAGTGAGTCGGTGTCACTGGGCTCCATTGCCCCTGAGAATCCCAAAGGGAGCTGGCAGAACGCTGTGCAGTCACCTGACACTGCCTGGATGTGGATTCCCAGGTGGATTCCCAGCTCTTCCAGGGCTGTTTCACCCCACACCTGCACACAGCCCAGAAGAACCCAAGGCAGAGCCCAGCGTGAGCTCACACGGTGTCGGCGCATCCTCTGGAGAGCTCCCTGCCCAAAGCCACCCTAAAATCTGCTGCTGAGCAGTGCCCAGCCAGACATCCCCGGGCTGGGGCTGTGCTGGGAGAGGTCCCGTTTGCCAGGAGATGGCACTGGTTCTCCACGGAGCCGCCCGTGGAGCAGGTGCATCCCAATCCATCCTCAGCTTGCCTTAAAACCCTTCCCCAACCCGCTGCTTCCCAGGGATCCCGCAAGTTTGGGGCTTCCCAGGAGCCCCAAGGGCAGCTTTATCCCCACCCAGGTCCTGGAATTCACAGCTCTTCCCACACTGTGAGTGTGGATCCCTCCCTTGTAAATGTTTGGAAAAGCCCTTGTAAATGTATGGGAAAGTCACTTTTTTTTCCTTCCTGCAGCGTTTCACGCCCTCGACTCAAAGCCTTGTTTCCCAAGGAGAAAAAGCAGCTGGAAGAAGTGCAACCAGCGTGGCAAGGATTATTTTATTCACTTGCTGCACTGAAGATGTTCATCTGCCCGTTCCAGCTTCCAGAAGCTCTTGGAAACCACGGGAGAAGTGGGAAACTGAGGGGTTTTATCCGGACATAAATGAACATTTTTGGTTTTAACGTGGTTGCGAGCTCCCGGTCGGGTCCGTGGCCAATAGATGGGGCCATTTCCACACCCTCCGCCTGCAGATCCCCCCAGAGCAGCTTCTCCCAGTGCCCACAGCGAGGTGGCTCCGGAGTCTCCGGGATGAGGTTTCCACGGGATGTGCTGAGGCAAAGCTGTCAGGAAGAAGGTCAGTGGAGAAGGTCTTGGAAAAGACCAGCAGGCAGGCAGGAGCAAGTCTCCAGCAAATCTCATTCCTCCACTCCTTTCCCGTGATAAAACCTGCCAGTTCTGCCAATAAAACCTGGAAAAACTCCCCGAGGGCAGCGCTGGTTCCTCAGAGGAGCAGCAGGAGAACAGCACAGGTTTTCCCAACCTTTTCCACATCCATCAGGACCATCCCCTCTGCTCCTGAGCTTTCCCCTTGTAGGGATACAGGACTTCTCTGTGCCTTGAGAAAATCCAGTTATTAATAATTTAGTGAGCCATGGCACTTCGAGGAGGTCAGGTGCTCACCAGGGAATCAGAGGATTCCCAGACTGGGGATCTGGGATCAGCTCAGAATCCATCAGAGAAAGGTAGGAAAAAAACCCAATTTTTTCCTCACATCTGGAAAAGCAGAAAAAAAATGGAGAAACACTTGTTGCAGAGGCAAATAAGAGCCCTTGTTTTATTTCATTTTCATCACTTTTAATCCCTTGTGCATTAAGACCTCAACTTGTAAAAAGCCAAATAAAGGTGTTCAACTTCTTGCAGCAGGAATTTTCCTGCTGATGAATAATCCTTAAATATTATCCACTTGCTGAGTGGAAGGGAGCAGTGCTGGGACTTGCTTTGGCCTGCCAGGGACCATCCCATGTGTGGATTTAATGGCCTGGACCGCTGCATTCTTACTCATGTCCTGTGGGAAGGAGAGAAAGCCCCCAAACTGGAGTGGAAAAACCCCAAACATCAAAGGGAAGCCCAGCAAGGAGCAGTTTTAGCCCAGGACAAGGCTGAGTCACACAGCTGTAATCCAGCAGCACAGGTAGGTGCTAGTCCTGGAGTTTTACAAGGCTGCTGCTTGGAATCACAGAACACCCTGAGCCAGCAGGGATCCACGGGGATCATGGAGCCCAAATCCTGGTCCTGCACAGGACAACCCCAAAAACCACACTGTGGTTTAATTAGGGGCCACTAGGGAGAAAACACCCCAACTTTACCCCAGAGTGAAGGCTGTGTTACCCCAGTTCTTCTCTCCCATCCGTCCCCATGTCCTTCAGCTTCTCCCAAGGCCAACTGGTTCACCCAAAACCCTCTTCCCAAATTTTAGGCTCCTCCTATTGCTTCAGGCCAAGACTACGAGCGCCAGCTTTCAGTAGCAAGGCCACCTTCAGCACCTAAATCTTCATCCACCATAAAAGCTGCTGCTGGAGACTTACCCCAGCGTTTTCCAGCCTGGCTTGCCAGTCCCAGGCTTTGCTGCAACTTGCAGGAGCCCTTAAACTTCCAGCATGGCTTTGCTTCAAGACAGGACCTGAAGGAAGGATGGACGAGGTCCAGCCTGTGCTGGAAGTGCCAAGGAGCCTTGGCTGCCCTGCACATACTTTGGAGGATTTAAAGCGAGTGGTTAAATGAGATGGGAATGGCTTTTATCTGCCCAGCAGCCCAGGCCAGCAGGAACACGTTCCTGGGAGCTGCACACGCCTTCCTGGCTGCTGAGTGTGCCCCACTGCAGGAACCCAGGGCACGAGGGGTCCTCCCTGCAGGAAACCCAAGTGCTGCAGCCTTTCCTCCACGTGGGGACACACAGAGCTGGTGACACCCACGGCAGCCCCGCTGGAGACCCTGCCCAGCCCTGCCCTGACTGGGATGGGCTGGGACTGCAGTTAGTGGGAATTGCAGGAAGATGGAATCGTGGAATAATCTGAGTGGAAAGAGACCCACGGGGATCATCCAGTGCAGCTCTTGATCCTGCACAGACCCCCCAACAACCCCATCCTGGGCATCCCTGGCAGCGCTGTCCAAACACTCCTGGAGCTCTGGCAGCCTCGGGGCTGTGCCCATTCCCTGGGGAGCCTGGGCAGTGCCCAGCACCCTCTGGGGGAAGAACCTTTTACTAAAATCCAACCTAAACCTCTCCTGGCACAGCTCCAGCCATTCCCTGTCACTGTCACAGGGAGAAGAGAGCGAGACCTGCTCCTCCCCTTCCCCTGGGGAGGAAGCTGGAGCTGAACAATCCAGGCTGGTGGGGATCTCAGGAGGTGCCTGGCTGTGGGTAAGAGACCCTGGTTTGGCCTGGAGGTGGGGTGCAGAAAGAATGTGGGCATGGAGGGAAGAGAAGACCTGGGCTGATAAAAAGGCTGAGAAGGGGATTAAGAGGGGCTTGTGCGAGGTGATGGTGATGATCTTTGTGTTCTCCTCCCTCGCTGCTCTTTGCTGGGCTCAGGCTCACATCAGCAGCCAGCACCGTGCTGAGGAAGCACAAAGTCTCTCAGCAGATCACCCAGAGGAGACCCCAGCACAGGCTCTGGGTATCCTATGCCTTGCCCAAGTCTCACCCACACCAATCATGAGATGGAGAGCGTGGCCATGCAGCAGCTGAGTGCTCAGGGGGCCTCTCTGCAGGCGTTTTTTGTCCTTTCCATCACTTCTTTCCTGCTGAACCCAGCACCTCCTACATGTGAGGCATCTCAGTGTGACAAAGCTGCACCTCCTGCACCCACAGAACCGCCTGAAAATGGTCCCAGAGCTTGGGACCCCGCTGAGCTTGGGTGAGGAGCCATCTCAGGAGGGCTGGGACTGCTCATAAATCAGGGGATGGTGGCAGGGGATGCTTCACTGCCCAGCCCCTGAACTGTGCCCTGCCCTGTGTGGGTGCTGACAATGATTTACAGGCCAGGAGAGCTTTGCATGCCCACACGCACTGCCAGGGGCCAAAACGCCCTTGCAAACTGCAGCTACAGCCCCTGGGAGCTGGGCAGGGGATGGGTTCTGCCTCTCCATCCCGTGCCACCACGTGAGAGGAGAGCAGATTGCTTCCCTCGTGCTCCTCGTGGAGGTTTAGGAAGGAGCAAAACGGGGCAGGGGAGGGTGGTGGGGACTCAGCTGCAGGAGGAACCCTGGGTGAACCCTGCCCACCAAACCTCTGCCAGTTTTATCTCACTGCATTTGGATATCTTAGAGATTATTATTCTTTGAGACATTTTAGAGTATCTCACTGCTCACAGCACCACCTGTGTTTGCCCAAAAACCCAAGGTCTGAGCCAGGATTCTGCACCACTTAAATAAACCAGGCTGGAGCATGGACAAAGCCCACCTGGCCACCTCCATGGTGTCCCTGCTTCAAACAGGAGTGGCTGCCCCAAGCTGGCTGCTGGGATATTACACTTTACCTTAAAATACACTGGAAAATAAGAGATCCCATCCAAAAAACCCCAAAGTATTCATATCCATATACAAATAGACACACTCTACACCTTGCTCCAGATGTGCACGTGCAGAACAGATTCAGGCAAGCAGGAAAACCTTGGAAAAATATTCCCAAGCAGAAACCACCCGAGCTGTGACTCGTGCCCATGGCCCAGTGTCCTGATGTGACTGTTTTGGAGGGACATGGAGAAACCTGAGTGCCCAGCAGCTCCAGTGCTCACAGCACATTTCCTGCCCGGAATGGGCCTCAGAAATGGATTCAGAAAAGCCAGAAGATGAAGGGGAGTGAAAGTAATGTGGAGATAAACTGGAAATTAGTGATCAGGGGTCCCTTAACCTCCCTGGCAGCTGGGGAAGGAAGGATGCAAATGCAGAGTCACACTTGGTCTGGCCTGTGGCTCCTTCCAAGGTCAGATTCTGGTTCTCGTTCCAGGTCCAAGCTGGGGGCATCAGGCAAAGCTGTGTGAGTTATCCAGCCCCTTACTGACCTCTGGGAGCCAGGAACCTCCCAGAACAAGGCTTTGCTGAATCCAGCAAATTCAGGGAACTTTTCCTTACATTTGGGCCATCACATGTGGCTCGAGGGGGTCCAGACATGAGCAGGAGAAAGGCAGTCCAGGATCACTGGAGGGATTGCCCACGTGTTTGGTGATGGGGTCAGACCCCCAGTGATGCCTGAAGTTTTAACTTTTCTATTTTCCAAGCCCTGCAGTGCCCAGTGTGTCACTCTGGAGTTGCCTGTTCCCTGTTCAGTGCTGCTCTCTGTGCTGGGCACACACAGCAAAGCCTCTCCGGGGCTGCTCTCCAAGGACACCCAGCCCAAACTGGGCCCAAAAAGGATCAACCAAAGAGCCTCTGAGGGGGGCAAGCTGAGGCCAATTCCATCATTAACTGCAGCTTTAATTGGAGAATGAGCCCTGAGATGCAAATGAACCAAACCTATCAAAGTGGGAAGAACTCGTGGCCTCTCAGGGTCCATCTCGGGGCCCATCTGGGCAGCACCTCTGGCTCCCCAGGGGTACCTTTGGAGGCCTTTCCAATAAATCCCCACCTTTATTCCCTTTACTCCTGTCTGGGCTCTGTTTCTGGGAGGCCTCTCAAGGCATCACCACAGTTCATAATGAAATCTTACATTTCCTCTCACGTGGAGACCCCAAATCTCAAATCAGCTGCCTCACTGTGGGTGTTCAATGTTGTCTGAGACCTTGTAGGGCATCAAGGACACCCACATGAGCCTGACCTGCAGGGCACCAAACCTCTTGGATGTCTGCATCCAGGTGGGAAGGCAGCTGGAGGCTGGTGGGGCATCCCACGGGGGATTTTAGGTGGGAGGAAGTCCCTGTGGATAAACCCCACTGCGCCTCGAGGTGCAGACAGCAGGGTTTAGATGTTTCACAGAGCATCCAAATCCCACTTTTTCAAGGTTTGGAGGTTCATCCAAAGGCTTCTCTGTGGCCAGCAGAGCTTTAGGGGCAGTGGTGAATGAGGAGAAAACAGCCAAACTGGTGAATTTCTGGCAACTGGCTCCTGAGGGTGCTTTTCCACCCTCTGCATCCTTTTCTTGGATGTGAGCTCTGGCACCAGGAGTCTCCTGAACAGTCATGAGCTGCCCTGGGCTGCTGCCAGATTTTCCTTTGGCCATAGACCTGAGTGCCCCAGAGCTCAGGTTTTATTGGGAAGCGATAAAACAAAACCATTTGCTGCAGGAACATTCAGAAGGGGAATCCCCGAGGATCAATGTCAGGAGTTTTTACCCCAGCTGGTTTTGCAGGGATCATGTGGCCACGAGCAATGGCTTCCTAAAGGACTGGGAGTTTAAACCCTGAAGCTTTTTATTTAGCTGAAAATTAATGTGGCAAACAATTTAGAGCCGCTGGAGAGAGAAACCTGGCTGGGGGCAGACCTGCAGGTGGCTTTTATTGGTTTGCAATGATCTGTGCTGGGCATTTTTGGAGATCATCAGCCTCTCCCTTCCCTGGCACAGCCAGGAATTTCAGTTTCTTTGTTAGGATGGTGAAAAGGAGACAAAAAAAAAAAAAAAAAGCTTTAAAAGAGTGAGATGGGGAAACTGGAGAGTGGCTACAAGAAGCAGCAGAGTGATCTGCAGGGAGGAATGATAAAGAAACAACTGATGGATGGCTGGATCACAAATTTCCTGTACCTTGCAGATTTCACCAGCAGAAAACGAGTTGGGATTTGAATTGAAACTGAATTTCATGGGCTGGACCCTTGGAGAAAGGCCAGGTGGCCTCACAAAGGTGTAGCTGGAAGGACTGGAGAAAGTTCCTGTGCTTTTCATCTGCTGCTCCATCTCTGGAAGTGTCCAAGGCCAGGCTGGAGCAACCTGGGACAGAGGAAGGGCAGGGAGTTGGAACTGGATGATCCCTAAGGCCCTTCAAACCCAAACCATTCTGTGATTTTGTGCCAGGCATGAATGTGCCTCTAAGGTCCTCCTCAGGCAGGTTTTTCCTGGATTCCCAGTAAAAAACCCCAGTCTGGTAGGAAAGGCTTGAAATCAAAGAAATCAGAGCACAGGTGTCTTCCAGGGGGATGAGATCCCAAAGGCTGGAGGGTTTGTTGGAACGGGATGGAGAGGAGCTGGGCTGAAACACAGGGGACAAACAGGCAGGTGGGAAATGTGTTTATTTTCAATAGGGTTTTTTTTTTGTGCTGGGGACATGTTTTTGTTCTTTCTTTTTTTTTTCTTTTTATTTTTTTGTGTTACTTTGCATTTCTCTCGTGTCAGCTTTGTCTTCTCCCCCTCGAGTGAAAGACTCTCTGTTATTCTGCCATTTGCCACGGTGAATTTTAGCTCCTGGGTGAGTTTTCTGGGCGTCTCGAGGTTCCTGGGGTTGGAAGCCAGGCTGGTGATTTCTGAGTGACCCCTGCACCCCCGAGGCCCGTCCCTGCTGCTGCCAGCCAGGCCTGCAGACAGGTCACACTAATGTTTAACTCCAGCCTGTGTCACTGCATTCAGAGCCTGTTTTCCCTCCCCTCTGCAGCAGTTTATTCCCTCTGCTCCCAGTGGTGCTGGTGGACACAGTGACCCCATCACCTCTACACCAAACAAGGCTGTCCCTCCACTGCCCTTCACGGGGCATCTTCTGAGAGCTCTTTTCATCTCAGCTCCTGAGCTCTGACCCTCTCCAGGGAGGCCACAGCCTTCCCTGGAGCAGCAGAAAGGATTTTTGTCAGGAAGAACAGGTGGATTCCTGTGCTGGGATGAGGAGGGGGTCCTGAAACAGGTCAGATTCAGGGCTGTGGGGTGAGAGGGCTCTAAATAATCGTCCTTGTTAGCTTTTGATATTGGGTTTGCTCCGTTACCTTTCACTTGCAAGGTTGGATATTTTGTTCAGGGCAGTGAGACTACCTTAATGATTTATATGATTGATGATATTATTATTATTATTATTATTATTATTATTATTATTATTATTATTATTATTATTATTATTATTATTATCATCATCATCATCATCATTGTTGTTGTTATCGTTGTTGTTGTTGTTGCTGTTATTTTTGTTTTATAATTGTCTATAGTTGTAATTATTAGTATGATTATGATTTTGATGGTTATATGTTTATTATATATTATTCTCAATGTGATTATGATTGATGATTACTGATTATAAATGATACCAGATGATTATCATCATTTGCAGTACTGTGCTGTGGGCACTGTCCCACTGGCTCCTCCAGGAATGGAAAACCTCTGGCACACGGGCACGGGAAGGATTTCCTGCCTGGACCCAGGGCAGAAAGATCCCTGCCAGCTCAGGCTGGCTGTGTTGATCTCAGTCTAATTCCTCAAGGATAAACATGTCCCATTCCCCCTGATTTAAGAACCTTCAGGACATTTTCCCCCTCTGATGCCTTAGGTTTTAACTTTTCTATTTTCCAAGCCCTGCAGTGCCCAGTGTGTAACTCTGGAGTTGCCTGTTCCCTGTTCAGTGCTGCTCTCTGTGCTGGGCACACACAACAAAGCCTCTCCGGGGCTGCTCTCCAAGGACACCCAGCCCAAACTGGGCCCAAAAAGGATCAACCAAAGAGCCTCTGAGGGGGGCAAGCTGAGGGCAATTCCATCATTAACTGCAGCTTGAATTGGAGAATCAACCCTGAGATGCAAATGAACCAAACCTATCAAAGTGTGCAGAACTCGTGGCCTCTCAGGGTCCATCTCGGGGCCCATCTGGGCAGCACCTCTGGCTCCCCAGGGGTAGCTTTGGAGGCCTTTCCAATAAATCCCCACCTTTATTCCCTTTCTCCTGCCTGGGCTCTGTTTCTGGGAGGCCTCTCAAGGCATCACCTGGAGACAGGGACTAATTCCCACTGCCCATCCTCTTCTCCAGCCTGGTGGCCACGACCTCTCCCCATCCTCCCGTGCAACGTTTGCTGCTTAACAACAACAAAATCAGCTTAATGACAAAAGAATCCAGCGAGGCTGCGGCACTGGTGGAGCCTCTCCAGGTGGGGAGGGAACCTGCACTTCAAAGGTTACTCATCCCTGCCCTGGAAGGCTGGAAGTACTTCCCGAGTTCCTCTGGGGAGGAACAAACACTCCAAGTGTTTGCAGACCATTCTCCTCTGGCCTCTCTCCTGCTGGGACAATGACAAAAAGTCAAGGCCGTTGTTCCTGGAGTGGACTTGAAGTGTGTTGACCCTGCTGAGTCACACGGATCTCAAGGCTGCTGAGGGCAGTCCTGTGTCTGCTCTGTCAGCCCTGAGTGGCTGAGATGTGACTTTTTCCCCCTCTCGGGTGTTGTTTCCTGGTGGGGCTGTGTGTTTTAGGAGATAGGAGAATTGCTGTATCCTGCACGGGGTGATGGGAGTGGGTTGAGGGGAGTTGTGAAGGACACTGTTCCCAGTGTTTTGGGGGTGGTGGTTGCTCCTATCCATTCCCTGAGGGAAGGCACAGATGCTCTGGAAGGGAGTGGAGTGGGATGCTTCGTTTTGATCACGTGTGGAATCAAACTCCTGTCAAATTAGGGTGAATCACAGAATCACAGAGTATCCTGATTTTGAAGGGACCCACAAGGATCATCAATTCCAGCTCCTGGCCCTGCCCAGGACACCCCAAGAATCCCACCCTGGGCATCCCTCGGAGCGTTGTCCAAACACTCCTGGAGCTCTGGCAGCCTTGGGAATGTGCCCATTCCCTGGGGAACCTGTTGAGTGCCTGAGCACCCTCTGGGGGAAGAACCTTCTCCTAAACCCAACCCAAACCTCCCCTGACAGAGCTTCAGCCGTTCCCTGGGTCCTGTCACTGTCACAGGGAGAAAAGCTCAGTGCCTGCCCCTCCACTTTGGGGTGAAAGTGCACATTTGTCACTGCCACACAGAGATGTTTAGGTCAGGGTGTAATAATGAAGTTTGATATTTGCTGCATACCCTACAGGAGAAATTTTGACTCAGAGGCTCCTTCCTGGATGCTGAGCAGCTCTGGTTTCTCACAGGGTGCTGAGGTGGATGTCCCCAGGGACACAGCAGACGTGGTGCTTGGGGACACGGTGGTGGTGCACCTGTGGCAGTGCTGGGCGAATGGTTGGGCTTGATGATCTTAGAGGACTTTCCAACTTTATTAACTCCCAAGTTCTTCCAGGAACTGAGGCAGTGGAGTGTTCCATGAGTTAGACGTGCCCAAGCAAGAGACAAAATCGCACCAGTGAGTAGAACTGGGTCCCCTGGCTGCCCCACAACATCTCTGATGGACCTGTGCAAGGCTGAGGTGTGCAAGAACTTGCAATCAGAGTAAGAGGAGATAATGCTGGGACCCTGAAATCCTGCATGGTGATGGCCCTCAGTCTGACTTGCTGCTAAAGAGTTTGGAGTGAGTTTTGCCTGTGATTTCACAGCCATTTGTGTGAAATCATCCCACCTGCCCAAGGGGAAGGTGTGCAGCCCACGGCAGGGGGTTGGAGCTGGGTGATCTGTCCCTTCCGACCCAAACCATTCTCTGATTCTGCAGTATCTGATAATCAGCTCATTTAACTCTTCCAAGATCATGTGGGGTGGAAATACTGATTTTAAGTGGATCTCTGTGTGTTTCTCCTCCAGACACGTTTTTGCAATGTGTGTTTACACAGACAAATCCGGACTTACCTGTGGTTTTTCTCATGTTGTAACCTCCAGAGCCTCCCAGCCTGGTATTTTCCCTCTCCCTCTTTGTCCCAGTGTGAAATCCTTTCCCTGCTCCTGCCGGGAAGTCAGCCTGTCACATGAACCATGGGCCAGGGGCATTATCTGCCTGGCTCTCCTCGCTGAACAATGTGAGTAGATGATTAACCATTAAAGCAACACACTTTGCTGAGCCATTAACCAGAGAGGAAGGCCTCTGCTCTGCTGAACAATGGGTTCCATACAGAAACCAGCCTGGCCTGTCCATCCTGGAAGTGCCTCTCCGATGGAGCCGGGCGGGTTTTGCCATGGAATGACTCGGTTTGGGCTCTCACGCTGCCAACCCTGCACCAGGACCCCTGCTCCCCACCTTTCCATCAGCCCCATGCTGACCTTGGAAGCTGATCTTGCCCAAATCCAAGCTTTGGATCAAAGCCTGGGAGGCTTAGGAGCTGCCACTCGTTTTCCAGCCTCCCTTTTGCTCGCGGCAGGAATGCTGTGTGGGAATGCAGGAGCTCCTGGACCAGCCAGATTTACTCATCTGGAGGTGTTGGCCAAACACATGAGACAGAATTGATCATTTCTCTCTATCTAATGATTACTAATTAAAGCCTTTTTGGGGGGTAATGGTGTTCCATCCCATCCTGGCTGCATCTGTCAGATTCATCCCCAACCAAACCATCATGGAATCACTGAAAGGCCTGGGTTGGAAGGGACCTTAAACACCATCCAGCTCTGTCACTCCTGTGTTTTAAAATCCACCCAGTTCCATCTGGGTGTGTGTTTCAGAGTCCATCTTTTTGTTTTAAAGGCCGTCTAACGTGTTTTAAAGACCATCTAATTCCATCATTCTCGTGTTTTAAAGACCATCCTGTTCCATGACTTTTATTTCGGGTTCATTCACGCTCAGCTGTCCCGTAATTACCCCCTGTCATTCTCCTTGGTGGGTGCCACTGGAAAATCGGGGAAGTGAATTTTCCAACTCTCTGATTTCAAAGGAGAAGGAAAGCTGTTGATGTGATAATACAAAGGAGGGAATTTTTCTGTCTGGATGTCGTCAAAATCAGGATGCGACACACAAACTGGGTACTGTGATGGGAAGATTCCCTCTTTTTATATCCCCTTCCAAGGCTGGTGCATGGATACAGACTGGGGGGATGTTCTGCAATGTGTACATTTGGTACATGGAATATTCCTTGGTGCACCTCGGGCTTCCCAGGAATACTGCAGCAGGAAGTCCCCCAAAGGCAGAGATCCTTGGAGTTGAGTTTGACTCAGATTTCCAAAGTTCTTTAGTACAGTGGACATGAAAGCAGAACAACAAAGATTTCTTTTGGGGCTGGGAAGAAGAGTGAAAAAAAGGGTGAAAATCCTGCATTTGTGGCACTTGGAGATTGAGTTTTGGGGTGATTATGTTGGTGTTGGGTTCATGGTTGGAGAGGATCACCTTGAAGGTGTCTTCCAACCTTGACAATTCTGTGATTTCCTGAATTGAAACTTTGAGAAAAGCATTTATGTGAAACAAATAACCATGAACTTCCCTTACAAACTGAGCTTCATCTCAGCTTCCCCCCAGAAACTCCTTGAAAAATTCCTTGTCAGGGTGAGCAAATATATGACAGCAGTCAGATTTTGGGCCAGATCTGGAGTGACCCAGTTGGTACCTCTAGGATGAGTACCCTGCACATCCATCCCAGCTTTCCCCTGGGATGGGCTCTGCTTCCTGCTGCTCTGCTTCCCAACTATCAACACCTCCAGTGATGCCTCAGGTTTTACCTTTTCTATTTTCCANAGTGATGTCACATCCCAAACACCCACCAGCCAACACAGCCTTGGACTCTGGGCACTTCCAGCCCTGTGGGCACAGAAACCAGGATGCTCCAAGATTCCGGGTCTTACGGGGCTTTGGGTTGTCTCCCAACCTGGATTTGGTGTTGAGCTAAGACAAAGAAAACAGAAAGTCCCCAGTGACATTCAGATTTTCCCTGGCTCTGAGTTACCTGCTGAGGGCTGGAGGTTTTTTCCTGCCCCTTGGCTGGAAAGAAGCAGGGATGGATTTTGGGGATGTAGCAGGCTGGGATGAGGTTCGCAAGAACTTGAGCAGCAACTGGAACTTGTAAAATGATTATTTCAGTATTTTGGCTGGGCAGGGAGGCAAAAGCACTGGCAGCAGACAGGTACAGCAGCAAGAAAAATACCCTGAGAAACTCTAGAATGGCAGAATGGTTTGGGTAGAAAGGGACATTAAAGATCATCCCATTCCACCCAGGAACACCTCCCACTGTCCCAGGCTGCTCCAAGACCTGTCCAGCCTGGCCTTGGACACTTCCAGGGGTCCAGGGCCCACCACAGCTGCTCTGGGAAACCTGAGCCAGGGCCTCACCAACCTCACAGGGAGGAATTTCTTCCCCATATCCCATCTGAACCTCCCCCCTCTTAGTTTGGATCCATTCCCCCTCATCCTGTCACTCCAGGCCCTTGTTAAAAGGGCTTTTGAACTCGAGTTTTCTTTCAAAAAGCTCATTTTACTCCCAGGAGCCGGGAATCACTCACAGGAACCTTCTTCTAACTTGGCCTGGCTGTGCTCACAAACCAAGCCAGGTGACAACACCCAGCTCCCAGACACTCTGGCAGGTCACCAGGCAGATGACAACCTTCAATGGGACAATGACATTTCAGTTCCAGCAGGAAATCATAAGCCCAAATTTCAAAGAAAGCAAAACACCGTGCAATAAAACACTTTTATTAGCACAAAACATCCCAAAAATAAAAGTAAAATAACCCAACTGGCATCACCCATCCTCTAAAAATAAAAGCAAAGAGAGAGAGAAGGAGAGTTCTCAGCAGGGCTGGAAAATCCCTGACACACTTTGGATGGGTGGGCTTGATGTTGCAGCTACAAAAACATTTCTGCTCCGTTTGTTTCTGGCTGCTCTGCAGCTGAAGGGTTGCTGGGTCTCCTGGCTGGATCCCTCTTCCTTTGGCATTCTGTGAGATGGGATTGCTCATCCCAAAAGGCTCGGGGAATAACTCAGGGAATAATGTCCTAGAAATACCCCAACGTTTTGAGCCACGGCAACTGCCAACAGCTTTGGAGAAATTGCTTTAAAAAAACCCAAAAACTTCATTTTTTCTCCAGCATTTCGGACAGGGAATAGCGGGACCGAGGAGCAGCACTTTTCCCATTTTTGTTGAAATAAATGTGGCTGCCCACAGGATGGAGGAGCACGGGGAGGACACGTCCCTGGGGACTCTCCTGCCATCCAGGGGCAGCTGGGGAGTGGCTTTGGATCTCCCAAGAGACAGGCTGAACCCAAAAACAGGTGGGAAAAGGGTGACAGAAGGAAGTTTGGGTAGGTTGGAAATACCCAAAGGAGTTTGGTCTTTTTTTTTTATTCCCCCAAGGCTTTCCAGCAAAAAGTGAAACTGTAGAACAGCAAATGTCCTTTTGGCTCAGCCCGTGACACCCATGGGAGCTCATCTGAACACATTTCCCTCCACCCTTTCCAGGTTTTTCCTCTGCTCACAGGGATTTTAGTGTAAGTTGCAGACAAAAAGGTCATGTTTTGAAATATCCAAGGAAATCTGTTGATGTTTTGGACCTGCCTTGAGAATGCTTTCCTTTTATTCCCCCCGCCATAGAAAATTTCTCCCACCTCTTCTGCTGCCCACGGAATTTCAGTGAGGATTTTTTGGATACCTTCTCTTCCCTGCCAATCTCCATTCCCAGAAAATTCACTGTTAAAAACAAAACCAAACCAAAAAACCCCAACAAAAGACCAAAACCAATCAACCAAACAGAAAGAAAAGAGGAAAAGCACTGCCCAGAACCGCTTCTCAGCCGCTATTTTTATGGGTTTTTGTTCTTTGCTGTGCCAGAAACTGATCAAACATCCCATGTCCCTTCCCAGTGGAGCCAATGGAGGGAGGATTTTTAACTGGAATTATTTTATCAGAGTAGTAGTCAATTAGAGGAACTTCCAGGAAAAAAAAAAAAAAAACCCAACAAAAAACCAAAAAAACCCCTGTGGTGTAATGCAGAACCCACAGACAACTGAGATGGTTGGAAACTGTCACAAAAAATTCAACCAGAAATAAGTTTGTAGAGATTTAAAGAGGTTTCTGTTACCTCTGTCCACGGTGACAGCAGTGACCACTGCCACGGACAGCTGAACTCCAAACAAACCCAGCGTCTACTCCCCACTTTCTACTCTTTTTTTTCCCCTTTTTTTTCCCTTTCCCTTTTTTTTTTTTACTCACGTTATCTCACGTCTCCTCTCCCCTCTCAGGGCCCTGCTGTCGAGTGGTTTAATGTATGTTCAAGGTCAAAGAGCCTTGACTTGGGCACCTCCCTGGCCACTGCCAGCAGTCCCTGAGAGACAGAGGTGGGTGACCCGAAGGACAGACAGAGGGACAGGTCACCTGTCACCCTCGGGGCGAGGTAAACAGCAGGTCCTGGAGGGGCACAGTTGTCACTGTGCCCTGCAGATCCGCAGGGAGCATTGGGATATTCACCTTCTGCAGCAGGGGCCACACTCAGCCTTACAACACCCCCACATCCCTCACCCAGCTCTGCTCTGCATGGCAAGAGTGGGCTCCGGGATGGAAAGCTGCTCTCGTTTGCTTTTTGTTTTCCATAAAACTGCAGCTGGCTCCAGAGTCTTTTTTTCACTTGGAAAAGTGGGAAGGGGCAGGACTGGGGACCAGGGCCGTGCTGCTCCTTATTCCAGTGATTTGCACGATCCAGAGCCCCAGGGAAGCAGGGATGCTCTCAGCCTGGCTCTCAGCATTCCACCTTAAATGTGTCTTGAGCACATTTCCCCCCCTCCCTCAGGATTATCGACCAAGGAAGGGATGGAGATGTAACAGCACCAGTGGCTGGACCTCAGAGCTGACTCTGGATGGAAAAGAAGCAGGAATGTGGCTGCCAGCGCCATGTGTGGTCACTCGAAGGGAGGAAACACCCTGGAAGTCCACTCGGTGGTGAAAGAAGAGTGGAAATGCAGGAGGTGGTGGCAGGAGGGAAGGGTGGCAGCGCCATCCCCGTGGAACAAACTCCGTCCCGTGGGCAGGAGGCGTCCCCGGCCCTTGGCTGTTATTTCAGCCTCTGTCCGGAGGGCAGCGAAATGCCAGGCTCACTTCTAATTCGGGAAACCGAGGAAGGGAAATGTGAGTGGCTGCTCTGGGAGGTGATCTGCCGGGAGGAAACGCCGCCGGAGGCTTCTCAGCTATCCCGGGAACGGCCTCGGACACCCAGCCCAGCCCCAGCCTGGTGAGGTCCCCACCTCTCTCGCTGCCGTGCTTGGGTTACTCCAACCTGGGAGTCGCTGCCAAGTATCTGGTGGGGAATCCATGCAGGACTGGCAGTGAGGGATGAGCGGGATGAGCTCACGGGTATTTTCCTTCCCTCTCACCCTGCTGTGAGTCAGTCGCCCCGCTGAGTTGGAGTCGCTGCCCCGGAGAGGTTGGGTTCATGCCGAGGGACCTCCGTGGGCAAAATCCCGAGCTCCCCGAAGGGAATGATTGGAGGGGAGGTGGAACCTGGTGTCGCACCTGGAGCAAAGCCTCAGGGGAGTCCTGACCAAAATGATGTGCTGGGATTCCTGCAGAAAACACGTGGGTGGCAGTGAGGGCTCCTCCGGGGTGGGGGAGCCTCAAGGAGCTGAGTCACGGAGCAGGAAAACCTGAAGTCACCCTCCAGACCCCCCTGGGAAGAGTCTGCTCGGGTGGGCACAGCAGTGCTGGCTGAGTTCCCGTCACCTGAGCTGCCGTGGGACAGTGTCACCCACAGGGCTGGGACACGGCGCTCACCCTGGCACCGGGAACGGGATGTCGGGATCCTCTGCAGGATTCCAGACTTGGATCCTCACAGTCACTCCCACAGCTGCTCCGGGGGCAGGAGCTCATTCCGAAAGCAGAGCGGCGGCGTTGGGGTTAGGGAGAGGACACAGCGTTTGTGCCGGTGCCAGACCAGAGGTGACAACCACCCTGGGGCTCCCTGTCCAGCATTATCCCTGCACCCGGCATCTTTTGATCCCAAAAAAGACAATTACGCCCCTTTGGAATCGCCACTTAAACCATCGAACTCCTCGGCTGCTTCCCCCTGGCTGTGCTGTGTCCCCTCCGTCCCGGACAGAGACATTCGCACTCCGTGGCACTGCGCCTGTGTGGTGGCACTGCCCTCTGCTGTCGGTGGCCGTGGGGACACCGCCAGAGGCCACTGCTCTGAGTACAAACACCGAGATTTGTGTCACCCGAGGGATTCCTGAAGGACCTGGAAGCCACAAGGCTGTCCCGGGAGGATGCTGCATCCACGGTTCCCGGGCATGACAAGCAGCAAAGCCCCGGTGGAGTCAGTGCCTGCTTGGGCTTCCCTTTTTCCCTGGCTGGAAGAAAGCAGAAGTGGGGACTATTTCTGGTGCTGCCTCACTTTGGAAAGAGTCACACACGGCCAGGGCATCACCCCGGATCCGGCACCTCGCTGCGGGCAGAGAAAATGAGTAACAGCGAGGGTCTCACTGCCTTTCCATGACCCACAGCTCTGCCTCGGGGCTGCCTGGAGGAACCGGAGTTTCCTTCCACGTGCTGGGATCACCAGCTTCTTGGGGATGTGAAAAATGACTCTTAAACTGCTTTTTCCACCGGAGAAACGCTCAGGCAAACGCCCAGTGATAACACTGCTCACCCTGCCCTCCACCTACAGCCCCTCATTGCCTTTTCCCAAGCTGGAAGAGCTCGGGTGGCAAGATAAGGACACCCAACATGACCCCAGCACTGCTCCCAAATTCTCCCAAATTCTCCTCAAGGAAAGGCCTCTAGATGGGGCTTTAATGCAATATTGCTCCGGCCTCTGCCAGGCTGTGATGGCTTCTCGCCCCCAGCACCCACGGGGAGCTGACTCGGTGCCACTTCACCCCAACCACCGGGCTAAGGAAACGGAGATATTCCCGGATACTGGTGAATCACGGGGATTTGAGGAAGCTGGATTGGATGTGACACCCACGCCAAGCAAATTTCAACCCCCACCCCAAGGGGTGCTGATGCAGAGCCACAGTGGGAACCCCCACATCCCACACACGGGTGGATGTGGGGAGCTTTGAATGGTGCTTTTCCACGAGGCTGCTTGTATTTTGGGGTTTTTTTTTGGCAAAAGAAATTGGTCGGGAACTGGGCTCAGATGTTTTATGCATTAAAAAATAAAAAATCCTTCCCCTCCCCAGCCCAAAAATAAGCAGAATCCACACAGTTTGCACAGTGCTGGGAAGACTGGAAATGCCCGAGGGCACGGTCAGAGGCGACAATAAATTGACCGAGCTCCCAGTGTCACTCCAGGAGCTATTCCAGGACAAAAGGTCCATCCCCGTTAAACCATTCCCTGCGTGGGTCCTGAATTGCTTTGTCCACAGGTTCTAGGGGTTAGAAACACCGATGACCCCGCTCTGAGCACCCAAGGGTCTTGCTGCTCGTCACACACCCAAAAGTCCCCTGCTGGGCATAGCTCTGTGGGGCTGAGCTTAAACCCCCGGGGATGGTGGGTTTTGAGAGCCAAGTGTCCTCCTGCCTCTGTCCCCACGGGGACACGGGGTGGCTCAGCAGCGTGACACACACACGCTCAGGAGGGGAACCTTCCTGTTCTTGGGTGCTGGAATTACCTCCAGGATGACGATGGCGGTGACGTCGCCAGAGCTGGAAAAACGCTGCCAGCGAGGCCGGCCAGAAGGGTGACATTTAGGGCATTAACTCCTTCCCAGCCGGGGTGCTCGGTGTGCCGTCCCCGCGCTGCTCACAGCAGTGTGGGTGTGCGCACGGTTGTGCGCTGCCTGTGCTTTCCCACAGCCAACCTCTGCACGGCTGTCCAGATGTGGCAAACCTACCCCTCGCACGGCTGCCCGCCCCTGGCACATCCAGCCCTTTCACGGCCGCCTGATCCTTGCACAGCTGCCCAGATGTGGCACATCCACCCCTCGCACAGGTGGCCTTTGCCCGGCTCCCACCCCTCGCACAACTGCCCTGATCCTGGCGCGATCGCCCATCGCTGGCACCCAGCCCCTGCACACCCCATTCTTGCCCAGCTGCCCAAGCCAGGAGCATCCACGCCTCGCACACCTGGCCCTTGCCCAGCTGCCCATCCCCTGCCCAGCTGCCCACCCCTGGCACCCCCACCGCTGACACTCACACCCCTCTCACGACTGCCCGTCTCACTCCACCCTTTCCTCCCCATCCCTGTCCCTCTGAGCCGTGTCCCATCTCGGGAATCCCGGCTCCTCCGCTCCTCCGCTCCGCGCTCTCCCCGNGGGGCCGCAGCGGGCGCGGCGGGGGAACGAGATGAGCAGCGCCGGCGCCGCTGCAAGATGCTGGATGGACACGTCCTGCTGGGATGGCTCTCCTCCTGCGCGCTCCTAGGGCTGCTCGCCTGCGCCCCGCGGCCCTCCGCCGCCTACTTCGGGTAGGTGCCCCCTGCTCCTGCTCGTTAACTTTTGCCTGAGTTTTGGGGTGTTTTTGTGGGTTTTTGTTTGTTTGTTTGTTTGTTTTTTTGGTGCTGAGGAGGTTCTGCGCCTTGTCCGTCCCGCCCGAGGTGGGGATGCTGCCGTGCGCCTGCGGGCACCCTCCGCGCCTCCGTGGGTGCGGGCATCCCCTCCCGCGGGCGCTGACAGCCGGCCCGGGACAGGGGCAGCGACAGCTCCGTGCCCGCGGCTGTCCCGTGTCCCAGCGCTCGGAGCCGGGCGCCCGGAATCCCCTTGGATTTGCCAGCCAGCACCGGGCTTTCCGGGAGCCCCGAGTCGCAGCCCCCCGGGAGCTGCCGGGCTGTGCCCCGGGGCCGCGGGCAGGAGCTGCCGAGGGCGAGCGAGCGCTCCGTTCTCCCTGTTCCCGCGGGGGTCACCCGCACGGAGCGGACCTGTAGCGCACCAGCCGCGGGCTGTACTCGCCCCACCACCACACACAAACCCCCAGCCCGGGACAGCCCCAAAAAAACTCCCATTACCCCCGCAATTTAAACGCGTGCTTCACCACCGGGGGCTGCCATCCCGCCGGCGGCGCTGCTGGTTGTTGTGGAGGCGGAGGGTGGGTCGGTGCGGGGGATCCGCGGGTGCGGGCGCTGCGCGGCCGCCGCATCCCCGGCGCTCACCTGTGCGCGGGGCGGGGCGCGGCCGGCAGGGGGAGCTCCTGGCCCGG
>VXAC01001021.1:191275-209871 GCA_013399225.1 Rhipidura dahli
TTTTTGGGAAGAAAACAGAGGAAAAAGTCTTTTCTCTCCATCCAACACAGAACATGCAAATTTGACAGTAATGCTGAGTCTGTGCTGGCTTGGGCTGCAGCATGGAGTACCCAATTCCTGTTGGCTCCCAACAAGCTGGATGGGAGTTGGCAGGAATTTTAGGAGCAGATTCATTTGGCCTGGCTGATTAAAACAGTGTTAATTGGGCAGCCACGTGGTCATGGAGTTTGGGGTTGCTCTGATTTCTGCATTTGCCATGCACTGGATTGAGGAGTTTCCCAATTGGAGCAAAGCTTTCCTTCCTTAGAAAAATTTCTGGGGGTCTTGCAGAGAGTGAAGCAGCAGAACTGGCCGTGGAGTGTAGCAGGAGGTGGCTTTTTGTGATTTCCCCCAAGGTGTGAATGAAGCACTGAGGGAAACCCACAGAGATACCTGAGCTGAGCTTAAAAACCCTGCCTGGTGGTCCTGGCTCAGGCAGCCCTGGGCAGAAGTTTAATCAGAGCCTTGGTCTGCTGCTGGAATTCTCGGAATTTCTGTGGAGCAGCCTCCCAGCACGAGGAGGGGTCAGGGCACTGTTGGTTTCAAGGCCCCAAATCCTTTTGGAAGAGGTCAATTGATGAGCAAAAGGAAGAACAGCCAAAAACTGAGCTTGTTTTGAAGTTCATGGGGGTGTGCTGAGTCTGACCCCTGGGTGGTGCATGGCAGGGGACACAGGTGACAAACATGAATTGTTCTGGAGCACAGAGCCCACAGCTGGGCACTGGGATTTCTGCTGCTGGATCTTCAGCCCCTCTTTGCTCTGGCCATGGGGACACCTTAGAGCTCCTTCCAGTACTTAAAGGGGCTCCAGGAGAGCTGGAGAGGAACTTTGACAAGGGTTTGGAAGGACAGGACACAGGGAACAGCTTCCCACTGCCAAAGAGCAGGATAAAATGGGATATTGGGATGGAATTGTTCCCTGGGAGGGTTGGGAGGCCCTGGCACAGGGTGCCCAGAGCAGCTGTGGCTGCCCCTGGATCCCTGGCAGTGCCCAAGGCCAGGTTGGATGGGGTTTGGAGCAGCCTGGGACAGTGGAAGGTGTCCCTGCCCATTATTTTATCTTCTCATGACTTGCTGGGGTTTTTGTAGCCTTCCCTGACCTGATCCTAAAAGGAGCAGCACGGAGGCACCGCTGTGCCCTGCTCCTCGTGGTGTTCCTGCAGCTGATTCCCAGTGTAAATCCCAGTGGGAACTCCTGTTGTCAACCCCTGCTGAACTGGGGGCATTGGTTTTTTTCACTATCTCCTCATTGTCATCTCCTTTTGCATGCAGATTGATTATTATTTTTTTTTTTGGTAAAGGTTGATGAGCTGATGTTCGGTGTTACAGCAAAGCCAGGCAGCCCTGGGGGTGTGAATTTTTTTTTTTATTTTATTTTCAGAGATTGCAGATGAAGATTTTCACTGAAGGTGGCTCTCTCCAGAGGACCACGTGGGGTTTTCCAGCTCTGTTTTAGAGCAAACACCTTGTTGTCCAAGGTGTGAAGTTTGATTTTCTGGTCATTGCATGGCTCTCCTTGGCCGTGGCTGAAGCTGAGTTGGGGTGGCTTCATTTTGCCCTGGTGACCACGCAGTGCCATATTTGGGATCTGTGGCAGATCCCTGGCAGCTGACTGCTCTCAGGGTGAGCTTTTTGGGGTGGATTTACCACGTGGAGCTCCTGGCTGCCTGTGGGAAGGGTTGCTGTGTTGTTTGCAGGAGCTCTGCCACATTCCCAGTGGGGATTTTTTTTCTTGCTTTGGGTTCAGTGTCTCCTGATTCCCATGGAAAACCATTCAGTCGTGTCTCCCACAGGTTCAGAGCCTCTCCCAAGGCAGGCTGGGTGAGAGCTCATCAGACAAAGCCTTGGAAATTACTCAGCTAATCAAAGAAAATCTGTTTTCACTTGATTTTGACAGAAAGGCCCCACAGTATTTTGGTGTTTCTCAGCTTCTGGACATCGTGCTTGGTGGCATCAGGTATCCCAGCCCATCCTGGTGGGACTGGGAGCCAGCTCAGTGACTGCACTTGGGATGAGCATCCACCTTGGACTGGATCCACTGGTGTTGGCTGCAGGGCCTCTCCCAGGGCAATCCATGACTTCAGGGACCTTTCCCAGCTCAGGAACACGGAGTTCAGCTGCTCTCCAGTGCTGCCCATCTCCTCTGACAGGAAACCCAATCCTGCAGCCCAAACCCCTCTGGGGACAGTTCACCAGCACTGATACTTGGTTCAAAAGAACGGGCTTGTTTGGCTTAATCTTGACAAAATTCTTTTCTAGCCCTAATCCTCTCCCAGTGTAAGGTGAGATGGTGAAATACCTGGCAGACTCGGAGCTCAGCTCCCTCTCTCTGCATCTCTGGGCCTCTCTGCAATCAAAGGTGAGGGGGGTAGGGGTGTTTTCAGCCCCTGCCAAAGATAAATCTCCTGCTGGGAGCAAGCAGGGAGCTCTTTCCCAGTCTGTGGTTAACAAGTTGATCTGACAGGCCAGAGGTGAAGCAGCCACTTGAGCTGAATTACAGGCTCTGACCAAAGATCCAACACTTCCCTCTGGCTCATTAGCACAGCTGTGCTGCATCCCTGGGGACTCTTTCTATCTTCTGGCTTGTCCCATGTTGACTCTGGAAATCCAGAGGCTTAGCATGAGTTTGGAGAGAGGGCTGGAGCCGAAGAGCTGCCCTTGGGGAGGGTGTGAGCTGCACTGAGGAAGGCTTTGAGCAGCCCCTGTGGTCAGCGTTATGAGCTGCAATGCCCGTGCTGGTTTGTGGAGCTGGGAAAAAAGGGGTTTCCAGTCAGCCCTGCCTCTCTGCAAGGTGCAGGACGGATGCTGGGCTGAAGGGATGCTGCTTGGAGGGGAGTGGGACCAGCCAGAATCCTGCACTTGCAGGACCAGCAGCTCTCCTGAGCTTGCAGAGGGAGCAGCAGCCCCAAAGTGATGTCCCAGAGGTGCCATAAAAGCAACCCCAGCGTCTGTGGGGATTTTGGGCTCCCTGTGCACGGACTGGGTTCAGCAGGGCTGCCCCTGACATGCAGGGTGGGAGGCACCAGGGCATCCTCCCTCAGCTCTGCATCCCTGGGGCTGCTCCAGGCTCATGGAAAATCTGAGGCTGGCGCTGGGAGGGGGGGCCTTGGCTGACTCACGGGGACAAAACCACCTCAGTTTGGGGCTGCATGGGCTCGGTGACCCCATTACACCACCTGTGGCTCTGGGTGGTTTTTGCCAGGGGTTGGATGTTCCCTCTCACAGAGGAGTGGGGGATGACTCCCTCTGCTCCTGGAGGCTCCAGAGAGCTCGAGTGAGGTGAGCTGCTCCCAGGGATGCTCTGCTGCTGTCGGACACATCAGGGGCAGAGGCAGGGATGGGTCAGTGGCCTTGTTCAAACAGCTGTTCCCCCCTGCCTCTGTGGGGATGTTTGCTCTGCTCCCAGAGCTCTCTGGAGGCTCCTTTCAAGTGCTGGTGACTGAAGTGGGGCTCTAAAGCTGCTGTCTGACCTGTCTGGATGCATTCAGCTTTACCCAGCTGTGGGTGAAGGGAGCAGAGGTGGCTCAGCATCTGCGTGGCTGTGCTTTGGCTGTGCCACAGCACTGCTCTCACCATGGGCAGGCTCTGAGCCGAGTCAGGGGTTTGCTGAACATCTTTTGGCTCTTCGTAGAGCCCCAAAGGGCTGCTGGGCAATGGATTATATTTTAAAATGCCCTCAGTGTGTGCCTGACAAAGCAGAGCCCACTGCCTTGGGGTTTCTCCTCCCATTGCAGCAATAAAGGGGATCCAAAGACAAATTTATGGGAATCCTCCTGCTGACTTGGTGAGCTCTGAAGTGTTTAAAAGCAGGGAAACACCAACCTTCAGCCCAGGAGGTCTGGCTGCAAAGCAAGCTGAGTGGTGCAGGCTTTGCTTTCGGGGTGCAGCGTTGCACCTGCTCTGCTTCTCCAGAGCCTGGCTGGGAGAAGCGTGGCTGGATTTGCAGGGCAGCTGCTGCCCTTGCTTCAAGCACCAGCCACACGTTGCTCTTGCTCCTGTCAGCTGCCCGAGCTCCTCTGTTTGTGTGTCTAAAGCTTGAAGGCTGGGAGAAGGAAGAAACCTGACCAGTGCAATGGAAACCTTCAATTCCCCGCGGTCCCAGCAGGAGAAGAGCAGCTCCGGGCTGGAGCTGGGAATGAACTCCGTTTGTACGCTGGCCTCGCCTCTCCAGGAGGAGCAGCGGCCAGGAAAAATATCAACAGCTCCATTAAAAAGTCTGCTGGTTTGCTAAAGTAGTGGAATAAACATACCTGTAGGTAAAACAGCCCGAACCGCACAGGAAACATTAATGGGAGCGAACACACGCTGCCTCTCCCTGCGGATCTCCCCCGGTGAAAAACGCCGCCTCCATGGCGATGGGGACATCAAACAGCAGCTGGGGGGATTTATTCTTAGCTGGGGAGGGACTGGCTTGCGAGAAACGGGGGCTCGGTGGTTTCCTAGAAAGGCAAAACCTGGGCTGAGCCTGCCCTGCGCTGCTGCCTGGTTCGGGGGCAGGGGGGGCTGGGGTGAAAATCGAGGCAGGATGTGGTTTGGGGTGGTTGGTAGCCCTCTGCTTGATTTTTTTTTTTTTTTTTTTTAATTGCCCCTTCTTAGCTTTGTGATCCCTGTTTCTGTGGGAATTCTGTGAGGCTGACCTGCCAGCAGAAAAGCTGGGATGAGAACCAGTGGGAAGTGGGAAACACCCTGGGAGCTTGCAGAAGAGCCGGGTGGGTGTGGTGGCACTAAATGGGGGATCCAGCCACCCCCAGCCATCAGTGGGGGTGGAGTTGGCACCTCCCCACCCACACAGACCTCAGATCCATCCTGTGACCCCTTTGGGCCAGGGGGAATGGAGAGAGGTCTGTATTTCGTGTTTCAGCCAGGGGGATGTGTGAGAGATGCTGAGCAGCGAGCTGCCCCTAAAACCCAACTTCCCCTTGGCCATGCCCAGCAAACGTGGCCTGCCCAGAAAATCTGTGTGGAAAATGCCTTTGGTTGCAAACCAGATGGCACCTGTCAAGCACAAGGAGACGTTTCTATTAGTGCCCTTATTGGAGTGTTTTGGATCCCTCCCAGGCCAGAGCTGTCCTCCCCGGGGCAGATTGATGGGATTATTGCATGCTAGAGACAGTCCCTGTGCTCCCCAGCCTCATCTGCACAGCCACTTAGCACAACTAATCCGAACTGACTTTTAAAGTGGATTAGTTCAATTACTCTTAACTAGCCCTGGTGGAAACACTCTCCTCGGGGGATTAAAGATCCTTAATTCACTTCAGCAGACTGGACTGCAGTGCAAAGCAGGCTAAACTGAATTAAGGGCACTTCAGAGCCTTGTTTGGAGGAGGCACTCCAAAAGTGATGCGGTTTAACCACCCCACTTTGCATTCCTGGGCTCGATTCATTCCAGTTGATTGCTGCTGCAGTGTCCCCTTACCGGTGACTAACACAGGCAGCCTCTCACACAGAGAGCTGCAAGCACTTCACCTCAGCTGATGTGTGAACCAGCTCCTCCAAGCACCTCCTGCATCTGCTGAGACACTGCTTAAAATCGGTGCTTTAGAGGTCTTTGCTTTCCTTTAATTTTTTTTTTTATCTTTTATTTTCTTTTCCTGGTGTTGCCTTTTAATTTTTTTTGCCCCTTTAACTCTTCAAACCGAGCTCTTTGCTGCTTCACTTAAAAATGCAGGGCAGTGAGTCACACATCAGCTTTTCCCTGCTGTTCTGAAGTCTCTGGATGAACTGGGAACACTTGACCAACAGCACACTCCACCTTCAGCTGAGGAGTTTCTCTCCAGCCCGAGGGTGAGCTGTGGTTGTGAAAGACTTCTTGGCCTCTGTTTGCCTGAAGTTGGAGTGAAAAACAGTCATTCCATGTGGTGCCCAGGATAATTCTTGCTTTGGAGGGAACTGGGTGGGACAGGGCTTTTCCTCGGCATTTGAAGTGTTGGATGATGTGGGTGTGGAGGAGAAGAGGGGAATCCTGCCAGTGCCAGGGAAGATCCCTCAGGAGTAAAATAATCATGGCTTTTTTTTTTTTTTCTTTCCTTTGTGCTGATCTTAAATGTTTTGACTCTGAAGGGGAGAAGAGGCAGCGCTGCCCCGCTGTGCAGATGGGGCTCTTCACCCTTGCCCTCATCCCTACACCCCATTACCTGATCTGATCCCACCCCGACCCCTTGGCCTTCCCACGAGACCCCTGCTTTGGATCCAGGTTTAATTCCTGAGGAGCAGCTTCCAGCAGCTTGTGGAGGGAATGGCAGCTTGGCACAGCTGTGCCCCCTTTCCTGGGGATGCTGGCCGAGGAGGGGAAGGGTTAAACGCGGTGACTGCGGCCAGTGCCAGCACTGCTCTGGGTAAGGCTCCTCTCGGCGTGCCAGAGCAAGGTTTATTTTACTAATAGCCCTGTGTAACTTCACCCTCCCCTCCTGCTTGGGATATTTCAGCTCCTCTCCTTTAGTTCAGCATCCCTGCAGAACTGGGGGAGCAGTTTGGGTGGCCACAGCAGCAGCTGGCAGCTGTGGAAGGATTTTTTTTGGGGGGGCGGGGGGTGTGGAACAAACCCTGAGTTTCTTTAGGTTGGGTTTTTCACGGCTCTCCTGAAGAGTCCCTGCAAGGGAGAAGGGAACAGACACTGCACACAAGCAGGACATGGATGCTGCTGCTGCCCTGATGTGCTGGGGCTGTGAGACCTCTCTGTGCTGCAGCTCAGAAATCCCTCAAAGGCCCCTCTGTGCTGCCCTGCAAAGGCTGTGTCTCGCTTACGGCTCTGCCTGAACCCTAAAGCCGATTTAATCTCTTTTTCTTGCCACCAAGGAGCTCCTCCTTCCCTCTCCACAGCAGCCTGAGGACATCACCAAGCTGCTCCTCAGTCCCTGGTGGCCTTCAGGCTTGGCTGGGAGCTTGGCACAAACAGTCACAATGGGGTTCTGCACTAAATCTGGTTTCTCTGGTGGAGTTTTCTGGGGCAGTGATGGAAATAAGTGGCCAGATTTGGGGAGGGTTTTTCTTATTCTTATATGGGTTGGGTTGGCAGGAACCCTAAAGATCATCTCATTCCAGCCCCTGCCATGGGCAGGGACACCTTCCACTATCCCAGATGGCTCCAAGCCCCATCCACGCTGGTCTCGGACACTTTCAGGGATCCAGGGGCAGCCCCAGCTGCTCTGGGCACCCTGTGCCAGGGCCTGCCCACCCTCACAGGGAACAATTTCCTTCTGACATCTATTCTAAATCTTTCTTCTTGCTCAAAGAGTACCCTCAGAAAGAAATACCTTTTTTAATTTTAATTTTTAATTACCTGACCCAAGAGGTCTTTCTCCCGAGGTTTTGGTGGCAATACCTGGTGAGTTTAGCCCCATGAGATGCTGGTGTTTTCTTCACAAGGCCATGAACTTCATCTTTAGCTTCTCTTAAGATGTTTTTGGGGACCATTCCTCTGGGAAGTACAGAAAACAAAGACTTCTGAGAACACATCAATTTTGTGTAAGTTTCCAACTTGTAATTTCTCTCCTGAGAAGACACCAAGGTGTTGTTGAGAGCTCTTTCACCTCAGGATAGGTTTTCATTTGGGAGTTATGCTGTCTTCCAGTCTCAGGATCTATAAAGAGGTGCATTAATGCATCCTGAAAACCTTCTCCTTTCTTAGGGATACCTGGGGGGAACCCCCATCCCTGGAAGTGTTTAACAGGTTGGACGGGGCTTGGAGCACCCTGGGACAGTGGGAGGTGTCCCTGCATATGGCAGGGCGTGGATCTGGATGAGCTTTAAGGTCTCTTCCAACCCAAACCATTCCATCCTCTGCCTCTTCCAGGGCAGCTTTTCGAAGGCCTCTTTGGGGTCAAGCTGATGAAGTTTGAGCTTGTGACCATCATCTAAAGAGGGAGTCCAACAGGCTGCCTTCGAGGTGGGACTTGCTCACATCCAAGAGCAGCCCAGTGGAGTTGTCCATCCCTTGTGGCTTCCTGGGGGGAAACTGTGGAGCTCCAGAGCTGCTCTTGTAAGGGAGTCAGGAGTGCTGGAATCCTAAATAGGAGACCTGGGAGCTGCATTTCAGACCCACATTAAATGATTTCGCTTGAGGTGCCACTTCTTCCATTGTGCTGTGACTGTTGGGCACAGGAGGTAAAGGATCTCCTGGAGTGGCCCTAAAAATGGCTTTCCAGTAGGCTGAAGGTGCCTGGCAACACCTAAACTGATTTTTTTTCCTCCCATAAACCTTCAGTCTGAGGGATCTTGACCCGTGCCATTCATGGGATTGGTGAGGTTTTCCTTGTTTTCTGTTCAAGTTGTCCCCTTCTTTCTACTCCTGCAGCTTTTCCATAGGGATGGAAACGCTCTGCTGCAGGAGAGCCTCAACTTCCACCTACAAAAATGAGCTAATCAGTGTCAAAATTGGGTAATCTTGGAGTAAGTGGAGTAAAGGATTGAGTGAGACACTGGTGTATGGATTTCATGGCTTTTTGTGGTTTTAGGTTGGGAAGAGCAAACCTAGGAAGGTTTGAAGAACCTAAGAACTTGTTGAGTTCTTGGATCAAGTGGTGGTTGGGTGGAGGAGCTGAACAGAATTAAATCTGGAGTCTGGATTTTGAGGACCCAAAGGAGAAATTTCTTTGCAGACCAAGCTCTTGTCCACTTAGATGAGGCCAACCTCTTCCCCAGTAGTTCCAAACAGAAAGGTGATGCTGTCAAACTCGCTGAAAACTCTTAACATCACCCAAAATCTCTGCTGTGGGATTTATATACATCCTGCTTAATGGGTTCACACTGGAACACTTCTTGATCTCTTGCTGCCCTGTTTTCAGCAGCCTCTGGACAACCTGAGGGCCACTGCATTTAGGTGCCAGGATAATTTGGTAAGGATTTGTCCTTTTTAATGGTTTCTTTCCCACCTCACTCTTTAAAGCTTCTCTAATTCCATGTTGCCCTAATTGTGATATGCAAACTTTAAATGGAAAATCGCAGCCAATGTATTTTAAGATCCTTTTGGGCAAGCAGCCCCCTACTTAACGTGATAAATTTGGACAGCTTTTCTCACTAAGGAAAATATAAAGCTTTCCAAATCTAGAAAATTATGTAAGCAAATCCGATGAGTGTGCTCTAAAATTAAACCTGCTTCACAAGCTTTGGGACCTTTAGTGTGGAACCAGGGCTGGGGTTTTTGGCGGTTTTTTTTTGGTTGGGGGTTTGGGGGGTTTTTTGGAAGCTGTAAAACCTTGCTGGGGAATGTCCAGTGGTGTCCTGAATTTCTCTCAGATCCACCCGTCCTTTTATTATGACCAAATGTGGGGGAACATAGAATTATCAGGGACCATCCTTGCCCAGGGCCCACTTCCCATCATCCTAAATGAGCCACCTTAAGTATTGGCCCAGAAATTTTATGGAAGCACTGGTTGACTTGTCGTGTTCCTGCACGGAGCTCCTGCCATGCAGTATCCAAAGGCATGACTATGGAATTCCAGAATGGTTTGGGTTGGAAGGGCCCTCAAAGCCCACCTCATTCCAATCCCCTGCCATGGACAGGGAACCTTCCGCTATCCCAGGTTGCTCCAAGCCCTGTCCAGCTTGGCCTTGAGCACTTCCAGGGATGGGGAATCCACAATGCCTCTGGGAACTGCAGTGCAGTTGCAGCTTGGTGTGGATTTTCTGCGCTGGAACAGAGTTGTGGTGTCTCATCATCTGTGGCCCAGATTGTCTGGTGGGAGCTTCCTGAACCTGGAGGTATCAAACTGCAATGGACACTCTACAAATGACAATTGTTCCAGGATGAAGGTGGGGTAGAAAAGGTTCTTACTGGTCACTTTTCCAGAAATCCCTGTCTCCTCATTCCACGTGCATTGGGAAGTTCCCTTTTCTTGCTGCAGTCTTCATCCTCCCTTCCATTGTACCACCTAAACTCTCCTCCACTTTGCCCAAGGTGTGTTTTTCTGTGCTTTTGAGACCTTCATTCCCTTGCCACAAAATTGGAAGAGCTCAGCATTTTCCTCCAGGGATAGCAGTCAACCTCTGAGGGAAGTGGGGGTGCAGGCACCGATCTCCTCTCTGGTGACCAGTGACAGGATCCAGGAAAACAGCAGGAAGCTGGTGAAGGATTTAGGGTGGATATCATGGAAAGGTTCTTTCCCCAGAGGGTGCTGGGCACTGCCCAGGCTCCCCAGGGAATGGGCACATTCCCGAGGCTGCCAGAGCTCCAGGAACATTTGGACACCACTCTCAAGGATGCACAGGGTGGTGTTTTTGGGGTGTCTGTGCAGGGTCAGAGTTGGACTGAATGATCCCTGTGAGTCCCTTCCAATACCCCCTCAGGGTATTCCATGATTTGAGCATCTCCGTGGGGTTTCCCTGTTGGGACTGTGGTGCCAATGCCCTCCCAGTGTGGAATGGGAGGAAGGAAGACCCTCACCTCTGCGTGAAGTTGTTTTCTCCAGCCAGAGCAGGAATTAATTGACCTTCTTGGCATTTGTTCTGAGGCATCTTTGGGTTGTTGATAGACTGGGGTGACCTTTCGGGGTTCATGGCACCTTTCCTGGCCAAAGCCAGATGTGAACACCTGTACAACCTCATCTTTTCCATCTGTAGAACCTCACGTTGTGCTCTTAGTTCTTGCTGCCCCCTCCAGCTGTGTCTGCTCGGCCTCCCAAGGTGTTTCCATGTGGGGAAAATCTCCCTTGATCCTGTTTTACTCCTTTATCTGCAGCCTGGGGACAGGTTTCCAGCAAACACACGGAGCAGTTGTCAGCGTTGCTATCCTTTCCTGCTCTTGATCTTGGCCCTTGGTCCTCCCGAGCTCGTGCAGCCAGGAGACACTGAAATCCCAACTGTGCAGAGCACAGGATGGATAAACATCTTAATCTCACGGATCCCTCAATCTAAATGTTTTCTGGGGCCCTCCTTCAGGCAGGATTAGCCGGGAACGGCGTCCCAAAGGTCGTAGCCTTGCTCTGACTCGCGCCGCCGCTCAAGATGCTGAATGCGTGTGAAAGCCTCAGCAAAAGGCCTGAGATGCCATCACTGTTCTCCGAGGCTCCGGGGAGCATCTGTGTGTCCTCTTGGGCTTTGGAGTTTGGTCTTGGAGCTCTGCCTGCCCCTGTTAGCCATTGTGATAGCGTTGCCTGGAGCGCCCAAATGTGACATGTAGCAACTGGCATTTTGGCTACACTTAAGTGTAAGATTTTTCCAGTGTAGGTTTATATCTGGTTTGTTTTTTTTTTTTTTTTCCTCCCCCCTCTCGCTCAAGTGTGTGCACATTAGTGTTATGATTTATTTTCAAGCTCCAACTTGGGTTTTATCACTTGAAATGCTTTGGAAACTTGGAGGTTTTTTTTTTTTTTTTTTTTTCGTTAGTGGCAAGGCCCTCTTCACCTCAGAAGAAAATTCCAGGGTGAAGAATGCTTTTGATTCGCAAAGAAATTAGGGTAGAAAGGTTTTCCTCTTATCTTTGTGTTCTTTGGGCATTACTTTCCTCCTCAAAGCTGCCATTTGCTTTGCTGAAGTTCACTTTGCTTCTTGACAGCTCTAGAATGGATCAGGGTTTGTTATTGGAATGTCAAAGCCCTCAACGTGGATATCCTTCAGCAGAAAGTTGGGTGGAAAGTCACGATCCAGGGAAAGTAGTCTTGAGTTCTTGCTTAAAGCAGCGCAGGATGGAAGAAATTAACACAAAGAGTATTTTTGGTGATAAATAGCAATATTTTTGTGTTAGGATGGGTTATTCTTGCTCCCTTCATCCTGAGGCCAGTAACAATGAAGCAAACATCTCCCAGTCATTCCCTCCCTCTGAAAGGTCTCTCCGTGATTTTGGTCTCAGTATTTTTCATTACTCCAGCTGCCTGTGAGCGATACGTTCTTTGGGACACTCTCAACCACTGCTATTTCAGGGCTGGAGAGGGGATAAACTGGAGGGATTCCTTTCCTCCACCACCAGGAAAACCAACGGCGCGCTGGGGATTGTGGTGGGGCAGGAGCTGGCAAGGCTGGCGGGTTCCTGCCGCGCTCTTTCCCGCGGTTCGGGCCACGGCGTCGCTCGCGGGGTTTGGAGGAGCTGAGGTGTGAGACCTGCGGGTTGGTGTCCCTGGGGACGTGGGGCAGGGGATGCTGGATCCTCCCCAACCCCGGGGAGGGCTGTAGGGAGGTTTGGCAGGAGGATCTCGCAGGGATGAGCCACCAAGGGCGGGGGTGGGACAGGGCTCTTGACACGGGGCCAACGGGAAAGTCTCGGGCTCAGAGAGAGGGGCCGGGGAATGTGATCCCAGCTCCCAGGGAAGGACGTGGCCAAGTTTTGTCACAGAGCTCTTGGGTTTCAGCTGCTGCTCAGCAAACGTGGTCGTGCAGGATTTGCTTAAAAAAGCTGGGAATTCTGGTTCGGTTTGTCCAAGAAACCAAAGGGAGGGCTCACCCTAGGGTGTTTGAACTCCAAACTTGCTTGAATTTCCTGAATTTCCCTTCAATTTACATCCATACCCTTCCTTTTAAATGTGTTTTGTCCCAGGATTCAAGGGAAAAAAAAAAAGGCTCAGGATAATTTGGAGTGCAAGCAGGGCTCAGCCAGATTTTAACTTCTTTTGCCCTAAATTGTCTTCATATATTGAGTGGGCAGCTCTGGTCCTGTTTATCCTCCATGCTGGGAAGATTTATTCATAGGCAAGGTTTTCTTTAATTTTTTAAAATTGGAAATACAAGTCTACTCTTGCTTCAGTATCATTATTCATATTTTTTTGAGATTTTTACTCTGTAGCTGATCACCTTTGTGACACTTGGAAATTCATTTAGATCCTACTGGATTTATTATTTTAATATTTTTTTTTTTTTAGCTTATTAACTCTAATTCTGATAGGCTCCATGTAGCTATGCCCTGTATCCTCCTGGGAATAATGACTCAGTCTCCAGATCCGCAGAAATAGGTGGGATGTGGGTGGGATTTGTACAGCTAAGTCCACGTGCATTTTGGAGACAGATGGAAACTCCATTTCGGGCTGGGGCTGCTCTGGTTGTGATTAGCTCTAATGAGCATCTGTTGATGGAGTAGTTCAAGAGGGGTTCTCAGTGTTCTTTATCCCTGCTCATGTTGGGCTATCAAGAGCTAAACCAAAAAGGGAGGATTCAGGTTGTTTGTGAAGACTTCCAGCAAAGCTCTCTTGCTCATGGAATGTGCCCGATGTGGGGGTTTATTTTTATTTTTAATTTTTATTTCCCTTGTTGTTGTGCTTCCCTATTGGACAAATTCCACCTCCACTGTCAAAAATGGTCATTTTTTATTTATTCACACCCCAGGATTTCCCTGGTGTGTCTGTACCCCCCAGGTACAGGCTGGACTTCCCTGGAATTTGCTTGTCCCTTGTAGTGCTGGACACAATTCCTGGCAAATCCATGAAAAGCTGAGCGTAGCCACCAAAGGGAATCTGCAAGTGAATCCAGCCGTAATTTGTGATTCCATGCCAGCACCTCAGGTATCTGGAGACAACTTTTACTGCACAATTACTGATAATTAAGAGTTCCCAGTTTAATTTGGGGAAGCTCCAGAGGACAACTGTAGGAGTTTCCCCAGTCATCCCCTCCATGCCTGCACCCTGCCATGGAATTCTGTCCCGTGATTCCGTGCGAGGTTTGTTCTGCAATTCCTCCCCTCTTCCAGGGAACGGGCAATTACTGAGTTTTTCTTTACTGTTCTCATTAACTGCCTGGCCCCAGGGCTGATTTAGAACACATTATCCATGTTCTGTATTCCATGGAAAACACATTTGGGTCCTTGTGGGTGTTTTTAAGGTGCTGTCTGAGGCACAGAGCTCAGAGAAAGCTGTCAAGAGTCCACTGACCTCCAGCATCTCTCCTGATGCTGAAAATCAGCTTTCTTTTCATTACTTTGGAGTACTTGGAATTATTATAGGTCATCCCGTGTTTAGCTGCCACACCAGGGAGAGCTAAAGCCTAGAAAATGAGGAATACTGATGACTTGGGAACAACTGTGAATGCTCTTTCCCTGAATTTGCCTTTTATTGTGGCACTGCAAGCATGAATTTTAATTCTCAAGAATGAGTTTGCTCCTCCTGTTGCCCCACTGCCTCCTTTCCCTTTAGTTGTCCTGAGGGAATGAAGACAAGATGGGAATCTGGAAAAGGATTCTGCTCCATTGCAGAATGTGGCCATTATTCTATTCTTTTAAATAGAATTGATTTTCTGCTGATGTTTTCTGGCCCTTGAGTGGCTCAAATACAGGTAATTTCTTTGTAATGGTTTTGTTCCTTTTGCTTCTTCCACTCCTGGTTCCCAAAGGAATTCACAAGGAATAATTTAGACACCAAACCTTTAAATCTCTTCATCTCTTTCACAGAATGGGCTCTGTAGTACTCTGGATCTCAGAGGAATTTAGGGACGTAGATAATTATTTCAAATGAGATGTCAGCTAAATGCCTTTGAATCTTTAAAAATCTGTTTCTCCAGGCCTGGGTTGGGAATGGATCCTGTATTTTCAACACAAGCAATTTATGTTGAGAGGCGGAACATCCTCTTGGGCCAACTCTCTGTGCTGAGAGCAGAAATTGCACCAGTTGGCTTTGGCTCTTTCCAGTTGGCTTTTCCCAAATGTGTCAGTTATTGGGATCTCTCTCAGCTGGGACTTCTGGCCTCACTGTAGTTTCTCACAGATGAAACCTAATGCCCTCCATTCAGCTGAAACTCAACAGTCTTTTAAAAGGAAAAAATTCAAATGGTGTACTGGAGACTTTTTGGAGAATCGACCCCTCCCCTGAACCCCCATTTCTGAGGTCTGAAGAGTAAAACTGTTAAGACAGAGGGAAATCATAGAATCACACAACAGTTTGGATTGGAAGGGACCATAAAATCATCTTGTTCCACCTCCCCTGCCATGGGCAGGGACACCTCCCACCATCCCAGGGTGCTCCAAGCCCTGTCCAACCTGGCCTTGGACACTTCCAGGGATCCAGGGGCAGCCACAGCTTCTCTGGGCACCCTGTGCCAGGGCCTCCCCACCCTCACAGCCTGGAGCTCTTCCCAATATCCCATCCATCCCTGCCCTCTGCCAGTTTGAAGCCATTCCCCTTGTCCTGTCCTTCCATCCCTTGTCTGAATTCCCTCTCCAGCTCTCCTGGAGGGCTCCCATTAGGTATGAGAAGCATTTTCCTTTTTCCTCAAGTTCTTTGGGACTTAGAGGAGCTCAGTGTGGGATATTAAAAGGACACAGTATTAGGCCATGGCAGCTTTACTGACCCCTCAGGGCTGTTCAGGAAGATTCATCACCATTCTTCTGGGTAACCCAAGATTTAGGAACTGCCTGTCTGCTCCTCTGCTTTCCTGAGCTTTTGATGGGTGTTTCAGAAAATGGGAACTTGCACAGATTGTTTGAAGGTGGTTTGGGATAGCTCCAAACCTGTGGACCCTCCTCCCATGAGAGTTTTTCCTCAGGATCCTTCCTAGCATGTTTTCTTGCACTTTTTAATTAGAATTGAAAGTGCTTCTCCCTTTGAGGCGCCAGGGAAGAGGGATGCAGGGGCTGGCAGAGGAATAACACAGCGTAGCTCTGCTTTTGTTGGGACTTCCTTCTCAAACACGACCAGCTTGCAAATCAGATGGTTTCTTTACCTGCTCTGCTGCTCCTGAGGTCACCTTTTTTTAGGCAGCGGTTGTAACTCAAGGCTCACTCTGAGCTGGTTCTTGGAAGTGAAGCGAAACTGTCCCAGTTTGATGAAGGATGAGTCTCACGCAGCTGGGGAGCAGCTCTCAGCTCGATGAATATGGATGCAGCTGTGGCATCCCACAACTCCACATCCAGCCCTAAAGCCAGGCTCTGTCCCCCCTCCCCACCCCGCCAAAAGTAACCCGAAATCTCCCAAAACACCACGAGGAACAGCTGCCACATTCAGTGGGGATTGGGCTGGCGTGGCACACAGTGACATAATATGTCTTTGCCCTCTGTAATCTTTCACCCCTTCTACCATCCAGGCACACAAGAGCCGATTCAATTCTTAATCTTGGTGTAGCGAAACCACCTCGTGGTTTGTGTGTTTGAGTTGATCTAAATTGGGATGGCAGGAGCTCTTGAATCCGACAGCTTTAGGCTATTTTGGGTGGTGAAAATCTCCCATTGGCACTATGGGAGGCATTTATAAGTAACAAGCTAATTATGTAAAATGCACACTGTCCACTTGTTAAGATCTTCTTAAAGTTTCATAATCTAACCAGAATTTGCCATGTAGAACGCTTGGCTTGTTGTCCTCCCCCCCTGGCTTTTTAATGCCACTTGGTGGGGTGGGTGGATGATCGATACAGGAAGGAAATGCTTTCCTTAATACTGGTTGGTGGGGTGTGCCCCACGTGCTGCTTTAATGCCAGGCACAAATTCATTGCTTTGAAGTGGATCAAAGAATTGGAGGTTGGGATTGGGTTGAGTTGGAAGGGATTTTAAAATTCCACCCCCTGCCATGGGCAGAGACACCTCCCACTGTCCCAGGTTGCTCATCCAAGAGGCCTTGGACACTTCCAGGGATGGGGTAGCCACAGCTTCTCTGGGCAGCCTATGGTGATGCCTCACAGGGAGGAATTTCTTCCTTATACCTAATCGAAATATCTCCTCTTTTAGTTTAAAACTCTGCTTATCCTGTCACTGTATAAAAAAAGGCTCTCCCTCTTTTCCCCATTTTTTATGGATGCTGTGCAGTCCTGTCTGCTCAGCAGCACTCACAGAACAAAACTGTGGCTTTCCCTGGCCTGGAGTATTTTGGTTAATGTGGCTCTTTGTTCAGACAGACTTTATGTAGTATTAAAAAAAAAGCAAAAAAAACCCAGGCATGTGCTGAGCTCAGCAAGTATCCTGAGGGTGTTCACCTGAAGTGTTGGCCAGGGTAGGCCTGGCTGAGGTCCTTGCCAACGCTTTCTAGTCAAGTCACATTCAAGAGGTAGCTGAGGTCCATTAAAAACATCGATATTAATCTGTTTGTCCCCTCTGACTCACCCCCCTCACAGCATCTGCTTCCCTTCCACGAAACTGGGCGCAGACTCAGCCCCTGGAGGGAGGTGATGCCGTTCCTGTGGTGGGGAAGGACCATCCAGAGGTTGAGGGCAGATGTTCCTGTTGGTTGTTCTTTCCCTTTTCCCCTTGCTGGGACAAGCTGAGGTGTGGAAGAGCAGGGCTTTGGGGGCTGGGGCAGTCCCAGGGCGAGAGCAGCTCTCGGGGGAGGGCAGGGGAGGAAGGACCACATGGTGCCCCTGGATCTGGAGCAGAGAATGGTTTGTGGTGTTGGTGGCTTCCTGGGGGTCTGTTCCAGGGTGCAGCAGTAAGAACATATCCCCTGCCCTGGGGGCTCATCCTCACCTGAGTTTGAAGCCTTGGCCGGGGCTGCTTTGCTTTGTTCAGCTGGAGATTTGACCATTAAAGTCTCATCTGAGGCTTGTGAAGCCTCAGGACTTCAATGCTCCTTCAGGAAGTCATTCAGGAGACACCTTTTGTCATGGGATGAGTTTTCTGCAAGAGCCTTTGGGTGTCTTCCTGTTGAGTTTTGTGAGGAATCAACCTCTGTGCTCACAACCAATTCCCACATCCCGTGTTGGGCTCAGGACAAGGATAAACTTCCACCACCCCATCACCCCAGCGCCTCTCGTGCATCCTGCTCTGCCCAGTGCCCTGAAAGTTTGTTTTTTCACCTGTTTAGTTTTGAAACCTGCCACGAGGATAATGTGACATTAGAGTGGAAAAGCTATCGGGGCCGTGCAGGGGAGGAATTGCAGACCCGTAAACTGCTCCCAAAATAGCTGAGATGATGTGTCAAACCGCCCAACCATCCCAATCCTCCACGAGCTGACCTCCCAGGGATATCTAATAGGGGCTGGTAACATTGTGAGGGGAGGGGGGCTGACCCCCCTCCTCCCTGAATCCACATGCTTGTTTCTAGAAGTTGTCATTTATCCAGAGGTTGACCAGGAGCCAGTCTCTGCTTCCAGCTGGGACCTCCAGGTCCTGGATATAAAACCAGGGCTGGGGAAGGAGGAAAAAGCTCATTCTCCAGCTGTTTTTCTGTCCCAATGAACTCGATGAGCTCTTTGTGCTCACTCTGCTTCCCTCAAAGTTTTAATTTCACTTGTGTTGTCTGGAGAGTAAACTTGATTTTTCTCTTTAGCTGCTGCACTGCTGGAGCCCGTGTGTGTGTGTGTGTGTGCACAGGGATATCTCCAGGCAGCCAGGGAAGCTGCTGCCTTGGCTCCAAGGAGTTTCTTCCCTGGCTGCCAGGCTCTGTGGTCTGGGCAAGGGCAGCTCTGTGGCCGCAGCATCTGTCGGGAACAGAGCGGGCAGTGTTGGGGATGGACGGCACAATTTATCCCACCGATGGGATCAGGCAGGGGGAAGGCCCAGGCCAGATCCTGCTGCTGCAGAGCTGGTCAGCCTCCATTCCCCTGCAGGAGTGGACAAAAGGGCTGGCCGAGGTGTGAGGGAGACCAAGGGGAATGCAGTGGGAAGGCAGATGCGTTCCCTGGCAGCGGGAGAGTGACACTGACACATGGCCACGGGAGCCGTGCGAGCCGTGCCCACAGCCCGGCGTGCCCGGGGCTGCCGTGGGTGGGAGCCGTGCTGG
>VXAC01001021.1:219225-239414 GCA_013399225.1 Rhipidura dahli
TTGAGCTTGTTCTCTCTTGTAAAAGCTTTTGGCAGCATCTCCTGGAAAGTGTATCCTGCTCTCCAAGCTGGGGCTGCGGCTCGCTGGGTTTTATGTCAGGATCTCTTCTGCTGAGGGCAGGGTGGATTCTGTGCTTTCTCAGGGTGTCTCTTGGGCTTTGGTGGGATAAATCGTCCCCTGTCCCTTCCCCAGCTGGGTTCTGGATCTGCTCGGAGTGCTGAAATGATTTTTGTTTTGCCTATGCCCAGGACAATGACAGTGGTGCTTGTGTGTTCTGCCAGTTGCCCAAGTTCATGCAGTGAGGCACCTGAACTGATTTCTTTCCACTTTCAGTTTTAAACACAGTGGAGGTGACCAAGAGTTTGTGTCCAAACAAGCTCTGTGAAAGCTGCTAGGGAGCATAAATCCAAATATTTCCTCTTACCTTTTTCCTGCTGCCAGCTTGCACACGGGCTGTGCGGAGCCTCACTGTAAAACCACTGCTGGCCCAGACATGAAGTCCACAGGGCTGCTCAACCAGCACACCCTGACCCCATCATTGACCCTATTTCCACCACGGGCTGCACTTCCTAGAGTCCCAGAATGATTTGGGTTGGAAGGACCTTAAGGACAGTCTAGATCCAAGCCCCTGCCCTGGGTGGGGATGCCACTCACTAAATGGCCTTGGACACTTCCAGGGATGGAGCAGCTGTGCTTACAGCCTGTGCCAGGACCTCACCACCCTCACAGGAGAGAGAATTTCTTCCTAGAATTTCTTCCTAGAATTTTTTGTTGCAGATGGTTGCTGCAGTGGAGCTCAGGCTGAGGCACCTCTCTCATCAATGAGCTTTGCCTAACGAGGCACCGGGGCTGGGCGATGTCCCCTCTCCTCGGGGGAGCAGCCACGACAGCCCAAAAATGAAATTAACTCCTTCCCTCACCGTGGTTCCCCTCTGTTTCTCGGCAGGCTGACGGGCAACGAACCCCTGACCATCCTCCCTCTGACCTCGGAAATGGAGGAGGCGGCCGTCAAGGCTCACTACAAGGTGTGTGACCGCCTGAAGCTGGAGAAGAAGCAGCGCCGCATGTGCCGGCGCGACCCCGGCGTGGCCGAGACGCTGATGGAGGCCATCAGCATGAGCGCCCTGGAGTGCCAGTACCAGTTCCGCTTCGAGCGCTGGAACTGCACCCTCGAGGGCCGCTACCGGGCCAGCCTCCTCAAGAGAGGTGAGTCTGGGGGGTTTTTGGGGGGGTCTCTGCCCTCTTTGCGCTCATCTCCCGCCCTGATGGTCCGGCTGGGGTGTCCTCTGCTGCTGGTGCTTCACCCCCAGGCCCGTGGAGGGCTCTGTGGGAGGCTGGAGCTCATCCCTGGAAGGGCATGGTGGGCAGAGAATGTGCTAACGGGGGTAATTTATGGGCTTGCCCTGCCTGCTTCTCACTGCTGGCCCTGGATGCTCTCCTTGGAGGCTGGAGGTGCTTGTGCAGGTCTCTGCAGCCAGGAGCCAAATTTTCCTCCCCATTTTTTGCTGGAAGTTGAGCTGCTGCTGGAGGAGAGGGTTTGGAAGCTCTCAAAGCCGTCCCCCCCCCTTTTCTTTATTGTTTTATTTATTTATTTCCTATTTATTTTTCCTATTTATTATGCCGGTCTTTCAGGGAAAGAGGTTGAGAAAAATGCCATTTTAAGGGAAACAAGGCAAACCAGAGTGTTCTGTGCTGTCCTGTTAGAGAGGGCACGGGGAGCCCTGTCACAGTAGAGGGCAAAACCTGCAAACATTTTTGTCCTGTTACTGCCCTGGATGTGAGCAGCAGGTAATTCCCACACCTTTTTCCAGCAGCTCAGGTGGGGATGGCCAGAAATGAGGAGTATTGGAGGTTCTGGTGGTGGTTTTTTTTCCTTTCTTTGTGCCACCTTGTCTAGTCCAGTTTCTTCCACCGTCCCAGGAAAATCCAGTTCTTGTTTCCAGGCTGCAGCAGCAGCATTTTAGAGACAGCATGCCAGGATCTCCAGGGCTTTTGTGACTTCCAGAAGTCCCACACTCCAGGCCTGGACCTGGAGAAGCCAGGCTGTGAAGTCTTCAAAGATAAGAGCACAGGTTTGCAGGGCTAATTAGTGAGGAGGAGTAATTCAGAAGCACCAGGGCTTAACTAATGCACTGTCACTGACTGGTGGAAACAAGGAAAGTCCTTATGAAACCCAAGAGGTCCAGCCAGAGCTGCAAGACATTTAAAAATATCCCCGCATGCCAGAGGAGTCCCTGGATTAGTGGTGCCTTGGGGAAGCCAAGCACTTTCTCATGCTGACACCTGGAGGCCACAGCTCGTTCCTTCAGACCTGCCCGTCCTCTGGGCAGCCCCGGCCGGGGGGCACCTCGGAGCAGCCTGGAGATCAAACCCCACGGAGATCCCCCTCCCCATCGCAGCCCTTGTCAGGGGCCTGGGTAATAAATGAGAGCTCCGAGGGCTGCAGGGCTCTGCTGCTGTCTCATTCTGCCGTGTTTTATGTCCCTGAAGCATCTCTGCCCTCCCCCAGGGCCGTAAATCCTTCAGGTGCTGTTCCCGTGCAGTAACACAGTGCCCTGTAAATCTTCCTCCTCCTCCTCTCCGGGAGCTGCTGGTTCCTGGCTCAGCACTGCAGCGAGTGATACCCCAGGGCAAAGGCTCCCATGTATCACCCACTAGGACACAGCTTTTCCAAATTCATCGCTGAGGGCATGTTTCCTCTCCTCCAGGACCATTGCAGGGAGAAAGGGAAAAGGTGGGGGGGGGGGCGAGAGGGGAAAAATACCCCAAACCACTTTTTTTAACTTAAAAGTTTCTCCCTCTGCTTTTACACTTTGGTCCCCAGACCAGCCCTGACTGCTGGTTTGCAGCTTGGGCTGATGCAGCCCCGTTTCTTAAAATAACAGGGGATTGTTTGAGGGACTCGTTATCCTCTTTGGATACCCGTGCACAATTTTGGAAATGGCTGAAACTGGATAGCCAGGGCCGGCAGACTGTCAATGCACTGGGGCTTAGAATGCCTGCATTGATTTAAAGCTCATTATCTTGTTACAAAATATCTTGGTGCAATCAAATAGTGCGTGGTGGAGATGGCTTTAAAATCTGGCCAGAGCCAAATGTCACATGGAGCTGGTCGGGAGCTGCCCGGGGGTGAGATGATCCTCCTGCTGATGGGCACAGGGAATCTGGGAAGCCTTCAGTGATGGAGAACAGGAGGAGCAGAGGCAGAGCTGATGGAAAGGGAGAAGCTGGCAGATGAGCCGTTCCTCCTGGCTTTCTGTCAGGCCTGGAATGTGTTGTGGTCACACGGCGCTGACTTTCTGCTGGGATTCCACAGCCACGCTGAGTTCAGAGCTGTAGATCAGGAGGGCTTCAAGCAGGGTGGAGATCTGAGCTGCCTAATTAATGAGTTAAGGCTGGTGGCTGTGACTTAAGGCCAGCTTGGATGGGGCTTGGAGCCACCAGGGATAGTGGAAGGTGTCCCTGCCCATGGCAGGGGTGGAACAAGATGGATCTCAAGGTCCCTTCCGACCCAAACCATGCCATGACTGCAGTGTCTCAGACCTTCAGGGCAGCGTTTGCACACCCCACCCCACTGAGGACTCTGGCACCTCTTCCTTCTGTGTAGCTGTGGCATGAATTCTGCAATCCAGGAGCACAGAGGCTTGGGAATATCTGTGTTGGGTAGTGGCATCCCTCTGACAGGCATGTGGGCACTCTGACCTAGGGTATGACCTAGAAAAAATAGTTTACAAAGGATGAGAGATGCTTAGAAGGCACTTTCTACCCAGAGGAGTCAGCTGCATACCCATGAGTTTGTGGTGGGGGAATTAAGTAAAGACTTCTCCCACCACTTCCAACGAAGTGTTTGCAATGTTGGAGATGTTTCTGGGGTGTCAGAGGACATAGTCTGACTTCAGGGAGAAGACAAAATGTGATATTTTAACTCTCACCACTCTCTGCAGTGTCCTCAGTGAGTGTGGAGTTGAACCTTTTCAACAGTTTAACAGTTTCTAGCGAGGAAAAGATTCCCGTTCCCCTTTTCCAGGTGATCAGTGGAATGATTGGATAATTCCTACCACAATCTGGGAGGAATTAGAACCTCAGAACCCTTGGGAGGACCAAACCTCAGTCTCCTGGGCTGGATTTTCATCAGCCTTTCATGCTCCTGGGAGTGTTTTGGGAAGGCAGACTCTGGGAATGGCCACATGAGTTTGCTTGGTCTATCATGAACCTCCCAAGGAACAGTTCCAAAAATGACCTGGCAGTGTCTCTGCATGTCCTTGGTTGACACACCAGCTCACAGATATATCCCCTACTGTCACCATCCACTTGTGTTATTTTTGAGTGGGGGATTTCTTGAGTCCCATCCAAAAGCTGTTCTGGAATTGCATCTCAAATATGCAGTCGTTTACGGCTTCCATAGCTGGAGAATGGGCAGCTATAAATACTGCCGTGTTTGCTTTTTATTTCTGGCTTTTATAATTCGGATTGGAACCGTGGGTCCCTCTGGGTGTCAGTTTGCCTGGAGGGGGAGTGGATGCTGCCACATCCCCGCAGGTGAATGTGGAGGTGTAAAGAAGGGCTGTGCATGGAAGGTTTGAGGAGCAAACTGTTTTTCTGGAGTGAGGTGCCGCGTCGGGCGCCACATCCCCTGCTGCCCAGCCCTCAGGTGCCTTCTGCCAACAATTCTGCTGCTCTGGAGTAGGACCCAGGGATTTGTTTTCAGGAGGAGAGGGAAGAATGAGGAGGATGGGAAGTCCTTGCTAGGTTCCTGCAGTTGAGTGTCCCCTTGGTAGCAGCACTGGGACCTCCATGTCCTGTCCAGCTCTTCACGGAGTCAAACAATGCTTTGGCTTTGAGGGGACCTTAAAGCTCATCCATGGGCAGGGACACCTCCCACTATCCCAGGCTCCAAGTCCCATCCAACCTGGCCTTGGACACTGCCGGGGATGGGGCAGCTCTTGCTCAACTCTTTCCATTATCAGGCAGAGAGTGTCTGTGAGTAACACAGAGCGACAGCCACCGAGCTGGCCAGATTCCATGTGCATTCCCAACTCCTGGCTTGTGCCACCTCTGCCCACCATTCCTTGCCCTCCCCTGTGTCCTCCTCACCATCAGTGATGCACGAAGAGCCTGCCGTGCTTTGAGGGTGTCAGGAGCACAGACCAGGCTTCTCCCCATGGTGCCCAGCAGCAGGACAAGAGGAACGGGCGGGAACTGATGCCCAGGAAATTCCACCTGAACTTGAGACAGAACTTCTTTTCTGTGCGGCGACCGAGCACTGGAACAGATTGTCTGGAGAGTCTCCCTCACCGGGGATATTCCAGAGCAGTCTTGATGTAATCCCATGCCCTGTGCTCTAGGATGGCCCTGCTGGAGCAGGGAGGTGGCACCAGATGCCCCAATGTGGTCCCTTCCAACCACATCACTCTAATATTCCGTGGCACAACTCACGTTCTTCCCACAACAGGTTTTGCCTCCATTCCCTGGGTTTTTTCCTTTCTTTAAGCTGCAATTAGAGCCTCTCCGTCCTGTCCCTGCAGGTTTTAAGGAGACAGCCTTCCTGTATGCCATCTCCTCGGCGGGGCTGACCCACGCCATGGCCAAGGCGTGCAGCGCGGGGCGCATGGAGCGCTGCACCTGCGACGAGGCCCCCGACCTGGAGAACAGGGAGGCCTGGCAGTGGGGAGGCTGTGGGGACAACCTCAAGTACAGCAACAAGTTTGTCAAGGAGTTCCTGGGGAGGAAGCCCAACAAGGACCTGCGAGCCAGGGTGGACTTCCACAACAACCTGGTGGGCATGAAGGTGCGTTGAGGGCGGTGCGGGGTGGGGAGGTCACGCCGTTGTGGGGTTTTGGGGGTAATAACACTGCTCCTGGGTGTGGAACAGGAGTGTTGGATATGAAATGAATGGAGTGGCCCTCCTTCTGGAGGGGAGAAGTCTGAGTTGAGGGAAACCCACTGGTTTTCACCGTGGCTTCAAGAGTTGCACAAAACCGTTGGAGAGAGACCAGAGGGAAAGAAATGGAACTGTCCAGGTCTAAGGAATGTGAGGTGGGGGGACAAAGATGCTGGTTTCCCACAGGGAGGAGAGGGTTTTACACCACAAAGGGATGGAAAGAAAGGATCCTCAGGCTTACATGAGGTGGGACACAGAGGAAGGGATTTATGCTGCCACAACACGTCCTTGGGGGATACTTCTCTTGCAGCAGTTCAGTAGAGCATGGACAGCGTGGCATCTCCTTGGCCAGGTTTCTTTAAAACTGGCTGGAGAAACACCTGGCAGGGAACCAGGGTGGAGAGATTATTTTCTGGCTGACCTCAGACCTAAAAGTCCCTGCAGTTTTGTCTTCTGGCAGAAACTTTCCGTGTCACCTAGAGCAGAAGACAGTGCTTGGTTGTAGAGCCCCTTTTTTCTTTTCCCATCTTCATCCTCTTTTCTGGCTCTTCACACCTTCTGTGAGGCTGCCTGGGGCCTTCCCTGCAGGACTGCCAGAGTTCAGGAAGCATTTGGACAATGCTCTAGGGCACACAGTGGGATTTTTTTGGGATTGTCCTTTGCAGGGCCAGGATTTGGACTCAGTGATCCCTGTGAGTCCCTTCCAGCTCAGCATTTTCTGTGGCTGATGTAAAGGACAAAGTGTCTGCAAGTGCTGGGTCATCCCAGCAAGGGAGGGAAAAAGGAAGGGGCTTTCCACCTTCTCCCATAATCTGCTTGGCCGTACCTAGCCTAGAGTTGCTCCAACACGAAAATCCCTCAGATTGGCCAGCACAGGTGCTTAGGATCAGTGTTTCATTGCACCAACCTCCGAGGGGGACATACTGTAAGGCCAGAAATAGCCCTCGAGCCTTGTTATTGTCTGTGTGATTGGATGCAGGCTTGGGGCTGGGATGGGGGACCTGGGTCTCCAGTTTCCCAGGCAAGTGCAGCCCAGCCAGTTGTGCATTCTAGGAATGGCCACCCCAGCTCAGTTGTTGCTGTGTCTATGTATAAAATGTCATTCCTCGCGACGGAATTGGGGCATCGGGGGAATGTCACCAGCCAGGGCTGGCCACCAAAATGTCTCCCCCTCTCCCCACTACCAGATGCTCCTAGACAGCGCTGAGATCAGGATTAGAAATATCCTGGATTTAGCTGGTGTCTGGTTCTGGCTGACAGCTTTCCTGCTCTGGATTAAAGGGCTCAATGTCTCTGAACTCCTGTGGCAGCTCTCTGACATGTGAAAGGGGCTCTACAGGATGTAATGGAACTTGTTTCAGTCCTTCAGTTGGTTGCTCTGTCCCATCTTTTGGGGTTGAGCGTGTCACAGATGGGACTGGCAGTGGAGAAGGTGGCCTGTGGAGGCTGTGATTCCATGCTGGGTGTTTCTGTGAGGTGTCGTGCCTCTCCTCTCCTCCCACAGTCACACAATACAGTCTCATCAAAACCTTCAGGGCTGTGGCTTTAGCTGCCTCTGGGAAATTCCTGTAGCTCCATGAATACCCACCAACAGTGGCGGGGCTAAAAAACCTCTTTGATGGGTTTGGCCTAACTCCCGGTGTTCCCAATCCCAGGAGCTGCAGTCAGGATGCCCATATGGCTGCAGCCACTCCTGGATTTGGGATTTGTGTCCTTAATTATCATCTGTGGTCTACGCTGTGTGACTTTGAGCTAAACGAACTCCAAGGATGAGCTGGAGGGATTGAACCTTCCCTTCTGCATCCAGATCCTCACGAGTTAGCTCCCAGGGGAAGATGCAGGACTCTCCAGCATCCTCTGCCTCCACTTCCCTTGGCAGAGGCGGGCTCTGGGCACTGGCAGTGGTTTCACAGTGTAATATCTGCAGCTAAACAGCTGAGTAACAGTTGTGACGGTTGTCCAGACACCAAGAGCCCTCTTGGCAATCCAAGTCACAGGCCTTTGCTGCAGGTCAGTGATCCAGCGTTCCTATTTTCGTCCACCCACAACGTGTCTGCCGAGTTGGGATTGCTGTCTGACAGCTTTCCTTTGCCCGTTTGCAGCAGCAGTTGAAATGATTCCTCCGTTTGTGGTGCTGCTGGAATAATTCATTGTGCCCTGGCATGGTTGAAAGCCAAGCCAAGCAGCCCACCAGGCTCACAGCACCAGCATGGAGCCAGGCAGGGAACAAGGGGATGCAGAGAAGGAAGCTTGCAGGAGGGTGGTGGTTGAAGATCAGGAGAACAGGCATCTGTATGGTCAGGACACATGGCCCTAAACCAGTGGCACAACTGGGTGTCACCAAGATGATGATCAGAGACGAGGATCCAGGCTGGCTGTGTGACTACCAGGTCAAAACTTGCAGTGCTTGCTTCAGATTCCAAAATGCTGGAACCAGTTTGAAGCCTGAGCGTTGGCTTACTTGGTGTGGTGGATGGATTCTCTTTGGCACTGCTTGCTCTCAGGTGTAGATTGATACCAGGTTTGATCTCTCTCCTTCCTCCTGGTCCTACTGGGAGTTGGGGGATCGGAGGATGAGAGTCGCTCAGCAGACATTACTGTGTTCCTGTTGAGCTTATGGATATTTTCCTTGAGGAAGGCAGGGAGTTAAATAGGATTTACATCTTGTTTTGTCTGTCTTCCAAGAAGCTGCTCACCAACCAACTCGTGCCATAAAGACTTTGCAACCGTTGAGTAGGGTTTGCTCACCCGGTGACTGCAGCAGTCTGAAACCACTTTGGACTAACCTGGAGTGGTTATTGGAACAATAACTCATCTGGATTTGGTTTGGGGTGGATCAAAGGCAGTACAGGAGTGCAGACAGCCTTGATTTGGGCCATTTTGGAGCTGAACAGTTTGGAACTGGAGTTGCTACGATGTGTGGTAGCAACTGGAGTTGTGTGGATGTGTGTGTTCGCTGAGGGAGCGGAGAAGTCTCTGCTAAAGATACAGCACAAGCTTGGTGGTCTCTCACTGATTCTTTACGTGTCATTTTTTCCCCATCTAATTTCTCCCAACCATGGCAAAACACAAAAATAGTCCCTTGAGACCCAGCAAAAAAAAGGGACCTGTGCTAGACTGACTAATTTGGCAAGCAACCCTCTCCCCTCCTGGTCACTACAGCAGTTTCTCCATGGTGTCACACCAGCAAACAATCTGTGTGTTTCTGCAAGGGTGACATTATCCTATCCCGCCTAGTTTTAGTGTCTTTTGGTAGACGTTCTCAGTTAATTATGATTTTACTTCTGCTTTTTACAACCTTGATGGGCTGCCTGTAATTTTGCTGCCACCAGTGAAATAATCACTGAACATGTTGTGCCCGTGGTGGCTCACCAAGTTATATGATATGACCTCAGTGGTTAATGAAAGGGCGAGCTTGTCTAGTGTGAGGATGAGGTAATTAGACCAGGACTTCTCCAGCCTCCTCTTTATTGAAAAGCAGGAGCTCTGAATAGACCACTTATTAAAAAAGCAATTTCCCTTCCTTTGCCAGATCTACTCTCCCTCATTCAGCCATTCTTTCTGAGGGGTCTTGGGGTGGAGAGGGTGTTTTGGGGGGAGACATGTGTGTGTGGAGGGGATGGGGGAGAAGTCAACTGTATTAAAGCCCCGTTGCCAGCAATGAAGTTTCTGAGTTATATTAAATGAAGCCCAGGCAGCCTTGCTAAAGCTCTCATCTTCTCTCCATCCTCCCCCCTTTTCCCCCTTGTACACACAAGTGCAGCCCTCTTTTGTAACCCATTAATGAAAAGGCGGAATATTAGAGCACTCGATTAGTTCCACTGGGCTTGAGTAAGTGATGTTTTAATTAAATTTGCCCAGTTTCTCAGCAAAGTATCATTAAACATGACTTTCCAACTCCCTCTCTGGAGCGTTGCTAAGTTTCTTAATCCCAGGAGTGCTGACCTCTTCCAGAGGTATGTCTGGTCAAGCATGTCTTACAGATCCAAGGGGCACAATTAAAGGGGGCTGCTGTTACCCTAGAAAAAAAAAGAATTACCATGTTCTCACTGCCTTTTTCCTTCATCCTTCCAGAAGGAGGGACATGAGCCTTTGCCTGAAGTCTGGCTGTAACCACAGCTGTCTCGAAAGTCAAGAATGTTTAATGCAAAATTATGGGAAGGCAGAAATGGAGAACATGAAAAGATCTCTCTTGAAGCAGTTCCGTGCTTTGAAACTGGTTCCTTTCATGAGGCTTCATTGGTTTTTTGCACAAGATGTTGCAGACCGTGTGTTTCTGAAGGATCACGGAATCCTGGAATGGCTTGGGTTGGAAGGGGCGTTAAAGGTTGCCTTGTCCCAACCCCCTGCCATGGTCCTTGTCACCCTTGTAGGCTTCAAGTCCAGACCCATCCCGAGACAGCTACACCTGAAACCATCTGGGATGCTCTGGAGAGGGTAGTGGGAGGTGCCTGCACTTTCCCTTGCTGTTGACTTGCTTATTTTGGAATTCCATGCGAGGAATGGCTTTTTCCCCCCCAGGCGATGCTGGCAGGGATCTCTCTGGAGGGCTGGAGATGCGCTCTCCATATCGGGGAGATGTTTGCCCAGCTATCATCTGTCTGAGGAGCTTCGTGGGCTATCACATAACACGTTATCAGAGCATGCCACCCTCTTCATTTCTGGAGCTCCGTTCGGCAGGGGGGGGAAATTGAGACCCAGAAAGATTAAGTGACTCCCTAAAGGTCACACACAGGCGGAGGGAGGCACAACTCTCCCGTTGCAGAGACAGTGTTTACAAGCACTGCCCACCCAGTCTCACGCGGTTCCTACCCGTCAGTGTGATTCCCGTCGAGCTCCAGGTTTTGCTGCACCCTCGCCACTTGCAGTAATTGCTGTTTTGGAGCTTAATCCACTTGGTGCATGAAAATTAAAAAAAAAAAAAAAAAGAGAGAGACACAAAGCAGCCTTTTGGGCAGTTTTTTAGGGATGTGTTTGCAGTGAGAAATGGGGCATCTCATGTTTACTGAGGCACAAATCAAACCCAGCAAATAACAGCCTGAGAAGAGCTCTTAATGTACAGATCAGTTTTCAGGGCCACCACTGGTATTAATTGCTGCAGGTTATGACAGGTAGGAATGCCCAGGCGTGCTCTCTGGATTTTCCTCTCCTTTCAGGCTGAGATTGGCTCAGCCAGAGCCTTTCTTAGGTCTGGAAATCAATACTCTGGAAAAAAAATTGCTTGCTGTGTCCCATAAGTGATTGCAGTTGGTTGTTTATGCGGAGCTTTTTTAGCATGAGAAGCATGCTAGGAATACTGAGCATGGGGAAAATACTTCTGAAGTTCTCAGTTTTAAGTAGGGTTATGTTGTTCCATGCTTAAATGTTTGTATTTTAATACCTATGTCACTAAAATATGAGTGTTCCTATTTTTTAAAGAGGGAAGGGTGATGGGAGGGGAGAGCTGCTCTGAAAAAGCAGGTTGAGAACAGGCTGAAAAGAAGTTTTTTTTTTTAACAAGGTAAAAGGAAAACTTCTAACAGTCTGTGAAAGTTTAATAATCCAGCCAATGGCACTGGCCAGTGTGAAGGGACAAGTGTGGTCTTCTGGTTGTGTGTGGGGACCGTGGCTGCTGTCCAAACAAACATTAATACTCGAGCCGAGAGAATGACTAAGCCTATTTAAATTGAAGAGGGCTCTGCGTACGGGGGGGGATGGAAGGGATTGGATTTGTGGGGAAGCATCCCAAAGCCCTTTCCGAAGCCAGGCAAGGCGAGGGCAGGCTTTTCCCTGGATGAGCTGCCTCCGAGGAGGGTTTGCTGCCTCCTCTGCCCCAAACCATAGCGAATGGTTTGAAGCCTTGGAGCCGCAGCCCAGCCATGACGACAGCGGAGCAATAAGCGAGGAATTCCCACGGCTGGGTGTCCGCCCTGGCCTGCTGCTGCCCAGACAAGAGTTGTCTGAAAACCACCGCCAGAGCCCCGTGACCCAGCTGGGAATGAATGGGAATCCTGTCCTCGGCGTTTCAGCTAAAACACTGAGAAATTGTGTGTTGCAGCATGTCTGAGACTGATCATGACGGGGGCACTTAGTCTGAGCTTCGCAGCGCACCATTGTTGGGAGGAAGGATTACATGTTGCATAGCAATGCTCTGCTGTGATCCCTTTTCCCCGTGGCTCCTTGTAAAGCCAGTTGGGAAGGCAGTCCAGCAGCGCTATCTGATTTCCTCTGAGCAGCAAAGCCCAGGGAAAAATGGTTCTGTCTTGCTGTGTGTTTTCCTCATGCTGCGTCTGTCAGTATTGGGTGCTCTCACAGCAAGGTCAGTGGGAATTTGTGTTCCTAAGTCAAGCTACATAGCTCAGAAATCCTTATTTTCCTCCCAAAATGTTCTGCTCGAGGCTGCCAAACCAGGTGGTTGCTCAGAGGAGAGTGGGAGGACAGAATTTCCATGTGTGATGCCGTCCCTGACCCGCTACTTGTCTTCGGCTGTGTTTTCATGGCAGGAGCTCTCAACAGCTCATGGCACAAAAAGGATGCTCCTCGTTGCCACTACTCCTGACTTACTACAACCCTGCTGCTGCGTAGAAGCTGTGGAGTTGGGGCCATGGGGAGCATGAAATATTTTGTGGCTTGGATTGAAGCTGAGCCATTCTGCTGCACATCTGTGACAGACGTGCAGGTGGCCACGTCCTTGGCGTAGATGAAGTGATTATTCAGTGGTTTGTGCAGAACAGGTGCAGCTCTGTGTAGGATGGAGGTAAATCAGGCTCTGAACTGTGATGAGCCTTGAAAAGAAAGCAGGAGCTACTATAGCTCCTGAAATCATGATTTTATATGCTAAAGCCTTGTTCTTCCTCATCTACCCAAGAGTTTTTTAGGAATAAAACCCATGTTACTCTATCCTGGAAGCCCCCTCAGGTTTGAAAACATGATCCAGACATTTGTCCCAGGATGCAGCCAGCAAAGCTTTCTCCAGCACTGCTCCAAACAACCTGCTGACTTGGATCAGTCTTGCTCTGCTTCCTGAAGAAATGAGGTGGATTTAAGTGCCTCTGACAGGAGCTCGCAACAAGAGGAGGAGAGGTCCTTGTGGAAGCCGGGGAGCGGGACGAGAACCAGAAGGGCTTTGCCAAGATTCATTTTGGCTCGTGGGTGGTTGGAGCCCAGAGGCAGCAGTTCCCCATCACGCAGCGCCTCGAGGAGCTGCAGCGTGACTGACAGCAGCAGGGGAGGCTGCCTGGGCGGAGGATTTTTCTAGGATTTTCACTCCTGCTGCCTCGTAACATTCCTGAGCCCTTCCCAGTGCTTCCAGGAGAAGGTTTACGGGGCGGTTGGGATGCGCCGCACTTGCACAGCAGCCGTAGGAAAACCCACGCGCTGGGTTTTGTGAACTGGTGCATTCATGGGGATGGGGACAAGGGAAACCTTTTATGCTTTGGTCCACCAGTGTGTGACACCAGAGCTGTCCCAGCCACTGCTTAACAAGGAGATAGAAATGAGTCAGGAGAATCCAGACTGGGATTCGTGAGGGACTTCGAGGCCAGATGAAGAGAATAGAATTAATCTACCTAAATATACTTATTAGTACCCACTGAGAAACCTTTATGCTGCTGGAGGGACAGCTGGTGTGAGGAGTAGGTTTTAAAGCACCTCAATTAGTGCTAGGTGGTGAGCTTTAGACACCTGAGTTTGGCCCAGAGGATGGGGTTCCGCTCACAGAATCCCCTAAAACTGAGGTGCATCTGTGTGAGTTGGGTCCTCGGGCTCCTGTTGGGGATGGAGATGTGCTCAGCACAGTCATTGGAGCCTGGAGAGCTGTTCAGTGGAGCAGGTGTTTGCCTCACTGCAGGGTGCTCTCCTGCTTTGGCTCCCCTGACTCCGACGGGAGTTCCAAGGTGTTTCTCAAACAGAGGTGTTTAAACTCAAGTGTTCACCTCGGTGAGGTCAACCCTGGCTGGCTGGTGTGCTTCAAGTGCCTAAACCTACATACTTATAGCTGACTGAAGGTCTTCTGCCATCAGCCAGCTGCCAATCCATCAGGATCAGGTTTTCCAACACGTGCTGGGCTATATCCACCAGCCCCACGTGGATGCCTTGGTCCTAGTGCTCCAGCAACGTCAGCTCTCCGGCAGAGCTCAGGAGAGATGGCTCCTGACAAGAACAGCACTGACTCCAGGTCCCCTTCATGAGTTCCATGACCTTGTCTTGTTCAGTCAGCTCCAAGTCCAGGAGCATGGCTGCAAAAGCTGAGCCAGTTCTGTTGGTTTCTTTCTTTCCCAGCTCCTGTACAATGGGGGTTGTCTCCTTTTCCAGGTGGAGCAGATGCAAATGCGCTGGGGGAGGCGGAAGGGTTGAGGAAAGCCTGAACTGATGAATGACTGCAGTGTGCAGCCCTTTCCCAAGTATCCCAGCAATTTCTGCCCGTTTTGCTGATGGTGTGGGCATGAAATCAGGTGGAGGATCTTTGTTTCACACGAACTCAGCTCTCACTTCTGGACAAGCAGTGAAATGGGACTTTACACAAGGGAGGGTGAGGGCGAGGGTTGGGATTTTCCCCCCCTCCTCGGTGTTGAAATGTGTTCTGCACGCTTTTGTCTGACATTGTGGGATTTCTTGTGGACTTGGCGAGACACTTTGGCACACAAAGCGTGACAGCCCTTACCGGAGCCATCCCAGCTGAGCACTATAACCAGCAACACATCTCCCCCTGTAACCCGCCACCGCTTTGAATGCTACTGTGTATTATTGGATTGCACTTGCAAAGGTCTTGGCTGTCACAGGAATGAAGTGCGACCATTGGACGGGCTCTGCAGAAGGCTGCATTATGCATATTGTCTTTCTAAAAGTGTTTCTGGAATATCACAATTGGGCCAGGCCCCAATTGAGAGTCCATGACCTATTGCATGGCTGCACATGGGGCTCAGCAGGATTTGTGCAGCCAAATAATTAAGAACCGGATGGTCAGAAAATGGACTGGAGCCAGTCCTCTGCTGTCAGGAGGCCACAACATAGGCATATGCCATCATGGGCATGGGGGGAGGTTGTTTTCTTCTTTTTTAGGTACTGTAGATGCCCAAAGGAAGGGCACTTTCAACAGTACTTTGTCAGGAGCCAGCTCTGTAAAACAAACTCTGTTCTCACCTGGCTGTTTCTAAGGGGTGGTTGTACCCTACCCATTTAAAGTCAAAATAAAACTTCATTTTTTGGGAAAGGGCAGGGAGGGAGAATTAGAAATATAAATTTGTGTTCGTAATCTGGACAAAATGTGGGGCATCTGTGGCTGTCCAAATAACATCTCTGCTCTCGTGTTGCCCATGGGGGTATCCCAGGTGTAAATCTCTCTCTGGAGAAGGGGAGCTGGAACATTCCAATGCTGTTTGTGAGGAGATGGATGTGGCTTTGTGCTTTGAAGCTTCTTTATTGCAACCTGATTTGAAAAGGATGGGATCCTTTGTTTAGCATCAGTCAGTTGATGATGCTCAACAAAGATTACTTCCACTCGTATTTGGGTTTGGGGTTTGGGGTCCTGTGCTATGGAGAAGGTTCCTAATGTCCACACTCTTGTTCTGGAGCATGTGCCACCCCACCCCTTTCCACTAAACCAACTTCTTCCACTTTTGTTGTATCTTATCTGCTTACTATCAACAAAGATAAATAGGTATTAAAATACGTGTTAATCTCTTAGCTGCATCACAGTTTCAGATCTCCATCTGCACAATGAGTGGCAGCAATGAACAATCTTTGTACACCTTTGTAGTATCATTAATTAGCCAGTTAAGCAAAGTTCTTGCAGGTAAATGTTATGGTGTGTGAACTAAGAGCCTTTGGAAATAAGTATTTCCTGTAGGACGTGTTTTCTGTCTGCTTCCAACAGATAATTCTGGTATTGTCGTCAACTTTGTGTCCCTGAAGCGCCTTCTAGAAAATACTGTGTTTTACTTGGTGTCTTGATTTCTTCTGCCATGACTGATTCTCTCTGGGGCCGTGTGTGTGTCTGCAGGTCATCAAAGCTGGCGTGGAGACCACCTGCAAATGCCACGGCGTGTCCGGGTCCTGCACCGTCCGAACGTGCTGGAGGCAGCTCTCCCCCTTCCACGAGATCGGGAAGCAGCTGAAGCAGAAGTACGAGACCTCGCTCAAGGTGGGCAGCACCACCAACGAGGCCACGGGGGAAGGCGACATCTCCCCCCCTAAAAAATCCATCCCCGGCCACAGCGATCAAATCCCAAGGACTACGGATCTCGTCTACATTGACGACTCCCCGAGCTTCTGCCTGATGAGTCGCTATTCCCCCGGGACCTCGGGACGGAAGTGTTACAAGGACAAGAACTGCGACAGCATCTGCTGCGGCCGGGGGCACAACACGCAGAGCCGGGTGGTGACGCGCCCGTGCCAGTGCCAGGTGCGTTGGTGCTGCTACGTGGAGTGCAAGCAATGCACCCAGAGAGAGGAGGTTTACACCTGCAAGGACTGACACGACCTGCGGCCTCTGCTGCACGGCCACCCCCGGGGACGGGCCAGCTTGGAGAACTGCCTATGGAGACAAACAGGGTTTGATTGACCTTCTGGGATCTGGAAGCTATGTTGAGACATAAGCACTTTGTAGGGTACAGGTGACCCAGCTGTGTTGCTGTTTTTGTTTTGGTTTTTTTGTTTTGTTTTGTTTTTCCTGTAGACTGAATTTTCATGAGGTCCAACCATGTGGAAATAAGTGCCTGTCACACTGGGGTTAGACACCAGTTGACCTTCACCTTCATCGTCTACGCAGTTTGACGGATCATTTATCCTTGGAACATTGTTTCAGCCATCCTCCATGAACTCCTGGGCTAAGATATTCCCTTTGGCATAAATATCCTGTACTTCTTTATTTCTGGAGCTCACCCAGCTGCTTAGAGATCCGAGCAGATACAAAAGATCCTTCTGCTTTGAGTGTGGGAAGCGGCCGCTTATTTCTCCTAAAACTGGAGAGGGATTTGTAGGGAATGATGGGTTCTTCCAGTGGAGTTTCTGCACATGGAGCAAACCAGGCTCTGACAAAGAGACCCGCTGGGAGCATCAGCTCTTTAATGGCAGCTCCGTATCCGCGTGCGTTGTCACCAAGTACAGCTCGAAAACATTGGGTCCACCACGCTGCAGACAGAAATAAATCCGAGAAAAGAGGTTGGGAAGACAGCAGAACACCAGACGTGCCTGTTCCCTTCAGTCCAATCCCATGTTCTCTATTTAAAACAATTCCCCCAAATGCAGGTTCTTTAGCACTGTCGCTGTCTTAATTTTTTTTTTTTTTTTTACCACTAGATACTTTTGTTTCATTTTCACTTCGTGCATGATTTATTTTTCTCTCCTCTTCCCACCTCTTGCTGATGGAATTCACCCTGTGGTAACTGCTTCAGAAATCCCAACTGGAACTTGTTGAGTCTTACGCCAGCTGAATTTGGACGCGTTTCTCTTGAGTTAGAACAGGAGAAATCCGAGTGCATCTTGGGCTGTCTTGCGTTGTGGAGCAGCTGTTCTGGCCTGGATCAGACCTCTGGAGGAGTTGACTTTTCTTTCCTAGGTCATCATTCCATTTACTCTAAACCATGGCAGTGGTACATGACACAAGCTGTATGTAAACCCTATGACCTTAAGATGATTTGGTTTTTTTTTTTTTAACCACTAGATCAAAAACTGTATTTTAAAAACACATCTGCTAAATCCTAACAAACTCTTGGATTTGGAATAACCAATCAACACAGAGACAACCTGAGAGAAGCCAGAAATTTGACTGCAGGGGTTGATCACTTCAACGCTGTGAAACACATGGCGACCTCCAGCATTTCTTTTTCCCTTGGAAGAGGAGATGTACTATCCAGGACTTGACGTGCCAATATTCTTCATATAAAAGTGGATTGAAGGCAGCCAGCGAATGCCTGAACAAAGCTTTCTGAGGAAAAAAAATGGGGAGCAGAGAGTGTTTTGTTTGATTTTTGGTAGCAATTTTTGGTTATCCAGCAGTAGCAATTTCCACTAAGTTTCTATGAGCCATTGATCCGGTGTTCAAAAGAGGAGATTTTCAGCCAATAGTAGAAATCAGCAAAACAAAATGGGAGCAATTTCCCTAGGCGGACCATTATTTTTCAAATTCTTTTTTCCTTATTTTTTATTTAGATTTTAATTTTCCCCTCCCAAATTGTAGCCACTAATATTTAAGCTGTTCATGTGCATCTACTGGGAAGAGAAAAGCTAGATTTTGGGTTTTCTTGGTAACAAATACCTGCAGTTCAGCCTGGCTCGTTGGCATCAAATCTTGAGGTGGGGGCATGGGGAGGGACAGGGTGTTACTGTTTGATGGCACCATGGTCCTGTGAAGGGAAGCAAAATGTCTCTTTTTTGGTGTTTCTTTATTTGCTGTACAATTTTGGAGGTTGGGATAATGCTGGAGGAGGATGACAAAGTGGAATCCGTACGTGGAATTCCCACCTTCTGCCCTGGCAAAGCACTGGGAAGGTGTCACAGCTTTTGGGAAAGTCACCCCCGAGCAGTTTATCTAATGGTTTAAAAAATAAATTGCCTAGAAACTTATTATTCAGTGTGTATATATAGATACATATATATACACACCCTGACACATAAATATATATATATATAAATATTGAACACTTATTTATTGTAAAGCCCTTCAGAAGGACCTTCGTATGGTTTCAATGTGGTATTACGTTAAATTCTCTTTCTCCCTCTGTCTCTCTCTCTCACACATGTGTGCAAACTCACTGTTATATTTTTGTGTGTGCTAGAATAGCTCTTCCCCTCCAAAGTAAAGCCAGATCCAAACCTGCTCAAAACAGGAATTTTGAGGTCTGAATTACTATTTTTGGTTCCCTTTTTTTTTTTTATTTTTAAACGTCTGTTCCTAATTAAAGGATGGGCCGCAATTTATGTGCATTATTATTATTATTATTATTAATTTTTGGGGAAAATTAAGAAATCACTACGAACATAACAAATATAAAACTGTGGGAGTATTANCTCATTTTCCTCCTCTTCACTTGTGTCTCTGTCTCCATTGACCTCGCTGGAGTAACTCCACATTGCACTGGTGTGAGAGGAGAATGAGTCCCCAGAAGCAGAAGAGGAGGGGAGTGTTGGCGTGGATATCCTGGCAGAGAAAATGCCCGGATGGGATGGGGTAGGGAAGCTTGGTGTGTTTGGCAGCGTGAGGGAGAGAGAGAGAGAGATGGGGGGGAAATAAGGCAGATTGTCCAAACTTGTCTAGAAGAAAGCAGCAAAGAGTGAATGAACTACTGAGAGAAAGAGNTACTGAGTGAAAGAGCTCTTCTGTGTATTATAACTCACGCACTGAAGCCTGGATGCTTTCTGTAAGTATTTAAAAAACAAAAAAAAAAAACAAAAAAAAAAGGCAAAAAAATTAATAACAAAAAAAACCACCACAAACTGTATTTATGTTCATGTGGATATATTACTTGCCTGTTGTATATTGTAAATAGCAAGGTTTATTCTCCTGTGGTTAAAAGAAAAAAAAATTATAAATAACTAAATAGTAGCGAGGCACATGTGTTAAATGTATAGGCAGTGTATAAAATATACTAACACTCTGAAATCAGGAGAACCTGTCATCTTGGCCTTTTGACCAAGGGTGGGAAAACAAATGTGGGTTATTTTTCTTCTCCCCCCTGCACCACGCTGTGGGTGTGTTTTGGGTGGGAGGTCTTTAGTTCCAGCATTTTCCAATGTTTGCCTTATCATCGAAAAAGGAATGGGGGGAAGATCCTCCTTTTGGAAAAATCCAGTGGAGTTAAGTAGGAGCTGGGAGAGAAGATGCCAAACCATCTCAAAACCCTTTGGCCTGGGTTTTCTGATGGTGAGAGATGTGTTGGAGTTGAATTAACTCGTGGAGTAGGAGCTTCTCCTTGTGCTACTCCATCCACAAGTCTGGAGAACCCTAAATAAGAGACCAGGAGCTCCTGTATAAAACAGGTCCAGTGAAACCTTTTTGTCTCAACTGGATCAAACTGGATTTTTCCAGAGGGGCTGATTCTGCTACACCATTGGATCTCCAGTGCAATTCAATGAAATTGCTCAGTTTTGTAAAACTATTTCAGCAGTGGATTTGGGTCCCTGAACTTTTCCGTGGTGTCATTTCATATATATAAAAAGAAAAGTGCAAAACAACTTTCCCCCTTTTGTTGTCCCCAGAGAAACAGGATTTTACTCAGATGTAACTGGAGAAGGACAGATGGGTGGAGGGGAGATCTCTGGTTCCTGACCCCCTTTCACCCCCTGTCCCCCCAAAAGTGTCAAAGTGTTGGTTCTCCTAAGCTGATCCAGC
>VXAC01001021.1:239469-251687 GCA_013399225.1 Rhipidura dahli
GGGGGGGGGGGGGGGGGGGTGCAACCATTATTTATATAACTTTTTTATTAATTTTTTTAAAAAGAGAAGTTAGCTGATGGAAGAATATTTTTATTGAATAGTGCATTTTAGTTATGTCAGAAATATAAAAAAATTATATATATAATATTTTTGTAAACAAGGCAAACTGAAAACGTTTGCTGTTTTATATTAGAATTTTCTATTAAAAGAAATAAAAACCCACAGAAATAATTGTTGCACCCGTCATCTGTTTTTTAACAAGCTTCTATTCTGTGTGACTGACTCATTTATGCCGGATGTGGAGAAATGCAAAACAAGTCCTAAACATTACATTCTCCTTATCTTCCAGTTATCAAAACCTCCAGTTGGTGAAACAAGCAGTGTTTAATCAAAGGGGATTTTTAATTATTATTATTATTAACACTAAAAATGAGTTAAGAAAAATGAGTAGCTTGTAATGGAAATATAAAAAAAAATCTACCCCAAAATTTCAAGTTTACCATCTTTTAGCTGAACATCCTGATTTTGAGATGGGTCTGGATGGAGAAAATCCCAAATCTATTTGCAATAACCGGGGATTTGACACTGAGCTCAGTTGGCCTGGGAAGAAACGACTCTTAAAAAGGTGATTGGGAAAAATAAAACCATTATTGGAGTACATGGGAAGGTTAAATGAAAAGGACCAAATTCCAGGCTTGACCCAACACAAGCAACTTTTATCTATTTGAATGGGGCAGTAAAAAACTGGGGAGCTGGGGATTTGATCTGCTGTGGTTCAGGAAGTTTGTCCTTCACCTTGGGAAGCAGGGAATGATTTCTGGACCCCTTGCTTTCTAAAGAACTTTTGGGATTGCTGGTTTGGAGACCTGAGTGGGGGCTAAAATAATTTCTGAGGAGTTTTTGTTGCCAACCAGCCCGTTGCCATCTGCCTTCCTTCAGCCCAGGTCTGGAATTCCTTTGTGCATCATTTTTCAGCTGCCCTGTTTTAGGGAACATACAGTTGGGGGCTTTGGCTGGGGTAGGGTTGGATGAGACCCCAGATGAAGGGACAGATTTCTCAAGGGTACTTTCATGGAGTAGATGCTGCTTAAGGTGATTTTCTGGTGGATTATGGTGCCTGTGAAAAATTCCTCAGTTGATGCTGCAGTAAAATCCGGTCTGTTCTGTACCCGACGGAACAGGTGCAGTAAAGCTCCTCATTCCCGGTTTATCCAGCTCTGTGGGCACATCTGTTGGGTTGAGTCTGGCTTCCGTGGCCAGCTCATCCTGGATTTCAGTTTTTAGGATGCTAATTAGGTGATGACCTTTAGAAAGTGACGTTTTCCCACAAGAAATCCAAGATATGGCCTTTCTGGAGCACATTGCTCAACATGGTACAGGATTGGGTCCAGAGGAATCATAGGAGTCATGGAATGTTTGGGATTGGAAGGGATCTTAAAGATCATCTCGCTCCAACCTCCTGGTTGAATCTGGTCAATCCCTGGCCATGGATATTACCACTGAATAGCTTTCAGATTAATTTTTCACTGACTTATATTGGATTTGACCAAGTTATTTACAAGTTCCACAAACAGAGTATTTATGAACAGAGCAAACCAAAAAATGAAAAAAAGGGAATCTTGAGGCTTCGTGGGTGGGGAGGAGAAGAAAATGGATTTGGCAGCACCCTTTCCCTCTGGCTTCCTGTAACTGCAATTCCTCAGGTGCAGGGAGTGGGGTGTGAGACCAGAAGTGGTTCAGACACATCGAGTTCACCTGTCGGGGGAACATCGGAATTTTGCCTTTTTCTCAAGTTGTTGCTGAGTGTTTTCAGAAATGGGAAAAATCCTTCTTAGCACTGGGCAAGGTGAGCCAAAAGGACAGGAGATTGCTCCCCTCAGAAATGTTGGGAAAGGTGCTGGCATTGATGTGCAATGGGTCTGGAATCATCCCCCCTTACGTAAGGAGCACGTGGTCTGCACTCAGTGGAGGCACCTCTGGAAGGTGTTTGACCCCTGTGGAGGTGCCAGTTTTCCCTGCTGACAGTAGAAGGGGATAAAGACACCCAGGTTAAGAGAGGTGGGATTGAATTCAGGAAAATGGAGATACGTGTGGATAATCCTTCCAGCTCCCCTTGGGCACGGACCCATCTGGAACAGCCACTACCAAACCAGCCCAGGAATTTCCCTTGGACCACCCCATCTTTAACAATTCAAAGCAGAAATGTAAAGTCTAGGATTTGTTTTGCACACCTGGGATGGCGTTTCCTTTTAAAGGGAGGTGGGAATACTAACATGAAGGTTTAGTATTTTTCTTGTTTTTCTTTCTGTTTTGTTTTGTTTTATTTTCCAATGTCTTATGGGAGCCTAAGTTATTTTTCTCTACCTCATATGTACAGCTTGTAGGTATAAATCTGATTCTGAGTGACTGTTGAGAATGTATTTAAGTTATTTAACATCTTTGTATAACAAGAAAAAATGAAAAAAAAAAAAAAGCCAGAACAAATGAAACAATAAATGTATTTTAAATTATACTTGAAGCGTGCTCTTCTTTCTTCACATCTGTTGGGAAAGTCCATGTCCTGTAGTTGTGGGAGACCCTTCCTTCAGCCTTAGTCCTGAACATAAGCCTGGCCTTGGTGCTAATTTAAGTCCCAGAAGTGCTGCCTTAAGCTGCAGAAATGCCTCTCCATCCATTTTACATGTGTTGGACAAGCTCAGGAGGCTGAGGGATTCCATCAGCTTCCAAAGGGATTCCACAGCCATCATACTTTGCTGGAGAAGTCAGGATACCTTGGCACAGTGTCGCTGTCAGGATGTGATTCCAAAACAACAGGCTGGAGCTCAGAATAGGTTGGATGTGGCCAAATTTAGTCTGGGTGAATGACAACAATTAAAAAAATTGTTGTTATCCCAGGCTATGCATTGACTTGCTTGATCAAATGTCCTTTTCTTCACAATGGAGCTGTTTAATTTCTCAGAGCCATCACAGCTGAGCTTTAAATAACCAAATCTGGGAGGGACCCACAAGGATCCTCCAGTCCAACTCCTGACACCCCAACAATCCCACCCTGCACATCCCTGGCAGCGCTGCCCAAACGCTCCTGGAGCTCTGGCAGCCTCGGGGCCGTGCCCATTCCCTGGGGAGCCTGGGCAGTGCCCAGCACCCTCTGGGGGAAGAACTTTTCCCTGATATCCAACCTAAACCTTGGACCAAGATGATCTTTAAGGTCCCCTCCAACCCAGACCATTGTATGACTCCATTACTTTGAAAACTCTGACTTGCATTTCCAAAGGGTTTCCCAAAGTCCCTTTGGTTTTCCGATTCTCTCCTTCCCATGCACACAAAATTCTTGCGTTTATTCATTTATTTTACCTTCCAGACTCATTTCCTGCAGTGGGAAAAGCACCCAGGCTTTTAATCCATCCTTTCAGAGCTGGTTCCTTTCCACAGAATCAGCGCTGCTCATCCTCAAACAGAAATGCTGAATCTCTGCCCAGGATTGTGCTGGCGTTGGGATGGCATCCCCGTGTTGTTCTCCTCATAGATTATTATCCACCCAAGGAAATGTTTACTAAATCAGTGGAAACTGCACAACCAGTGCTCCTTCTGCTTTTGCTTTGCTTTGTCCCTCGTTGTGATGAGAAATATCAGCTCCAAGCTCTGAGGAACCGGGCAAACACTTGGGCCCAGGTATTTTTCGTACAATCATGGAAACCCCACGGTTTGGGTTGGAAGGGAGCTCAAGGATTATTTGACTCCCATCCCCCTGCCATGGGCACCTTCCACTAAACCATGCTGCTCAGTATTAAAACCAGAAGAGCAGATGATTGGAGATTATGGGATGGGCGATGGATCTGCCTCTGGTTTGCTTCCCACCAAACCCTGCAGGGGAACCCCCTGCCTTCTTCAGCTTCCCAACTGACCTCCCATTTACACTTCCTGGCAGTTGGGTAATGGGAACTCACAGGTTTGGAACCTCACAGGCAGCCCGGGCAGCCCCTTAAAGAGTTGCTAATGGGAGTCGTAAAGCCACAGGAGCCGAGGATGTGGAAGCGTTTTGACAGCTGTTGCCGCAGAGGAAGTGGGTGAAGCGAGAATGCATTGTAAGAATTTGGGATTAAAACAAGTATCAGATGAGAGATTTCACCCCCACAAAAATAAAATAGGTTTCTTTCCCCCTTCTTCTCTCCCGTTGTTTTCCTCAGTGGCACTGTGATGTCTTGGAGGTGGTTTCAGCCTGCAGCTGTGTATGTGCTGAGAAAAAGGGGAGCATGAAAAGTAAAATCCAGCAAAAACAGAGGTGCCTTTAGCTTAGAAAGAAATAATGACTTGCCTGAACCTCTTACAAGCTTCCAGCTACACTCAGGAAAGTGTTTTTTGTGTAATTGTTTGCTAGGAAACCAATGACTGAGCACAGGTGAGTGGTGAAAAACACGTGTGCAAAAATATAGAATGAGGGGAAAGAGAGAAAAAAAGGGAGGGGACAAATTTTATACAGAGCTTCCTCTTAAGAGGAAAGAATGAAAGACAAAAGTCTGACTGTTATTTGGATAAAAATAAAATTAACCACCAAGAGATAAGATGAAAGAGCCAGGTCCCAGCATCATGAAATGGTAAGTTGGAAGGGGTCCAACTGGGCAGGGACACCTTCCTCTAGACCAGGTTGCTTCAGCCTGGCCTTAAACACTTGATATTGATTCTTCATCATCATCATCATCATCACCATCATTATCATTAACATCATTAACACAGCTCAATCTGTGTAGGTGCTTTTGAACATCTCCTTTTAGAGGTTCTACCTGAGCTGCTTAAGAGAGAAGTGATGCCTGAACTTTGTTAGTCAAAGTAGAATGACAGACATGGGGCCAGAGAGATGAAAGAGGGTCAGAAATGAGACACGACTTGGCCAAACTCATCCCTTATCCCCTCTGAGAGCTGGGCCTGGGGCCAGGTCATAGGAAGTGCCCTCAACACTGTTTGAGATGCAGGGGGTGAGCAGGACAGAGCCCCAAATTGGGCCACATTTCAGAGTTCACACCCTGCCCCTGTGCTGTGGGATGTGGAGGGGAGAGCAGCCTGATTTTCCTGTTTCCCAAAGGATTTTCTTCAAGCTGTCTCTTCCACTTCTGCCAATGGCCAATCCTGCAGTGGGAACCCAAGCTGGAGATGATGGTGAAAGTGTGACTCCCTGGTGTGCTGGTGGCTCCAGGGAGTAACTGCTGCCAAATGCAAAATGGGACATTTCCCTCAGGAACTCTGAAATCCAGGGAGTGGGAGGGGTTGCTAGTGGTTGCTTGGAAAAGAGGAGGAGCCATTCAACCTTCTACATCCTCTCCTAGACCATCTCTGCTCCTGCTCCCAAGAGTTGTTGTCGGTACAGGATTGGATTGGACTTTTTGGATTGGACTTTTTGGCTCTAGCTCAATGAGTTAAATAAATGTGGCCCTCATGCTGGTACCACCTGGCCTAAACCAGCCCACATCCAACCTGCGAAATATCCTGGCCTTCCAGAACAAGGTGGCTCCATCTGAAACATCTCCTGGGAATGGCCCTTCGCCCAAGCCAAGGAATTACTGGGGAGCGAGCTTTTACCTGAGCCAGGAGCACGCCAGGGGTTTTCTAATATTTTAACAATATATTTGAGTGAGTTCCAGTGCCCAGGAATGCTCCCTGCCACTCTTTAAATGGGCTAAAATCAGTGCAGAAATTCAGGTGCTCAACAAATAACCCTCACAAGCCAAGCCTGAATTGTCTTGGGTTGGTTCTTTGATTCTGCTGGTGGAAAAAAACATGTTTCTGGAAGGTTGACCTTCCTGGTTGGGCTTAAAGAATTTAAAGAATTAGTTGAAGGAATTAAAGCAAGAAACAAGTCCATGGAGCTGCTCCAGCACATCAGCCTCCATCTACCCCTGAAGTAAAGGTGAGTAGATATAATTAGACCTTACAAAACTCATAATTTTTTTGTATAAAACATGGCCAGACCTTGAAAAAAGCCTCATATCAAATGCTAAAGAGGGGTTATCAGTGTTTGTAGCCCCCTAAAACCCTTCCATTGCTTCATTCCACATTCTCAAGGACTGAACAGCCACAGCTTCCTTTAATTATTTAAATGAGGTTCCTAAATAAGGAATGCAGGAGGTGCATCCTGCACCTGGGGTTAAATGGGGAGAGAATCAGGGAATCGGAGGGAAGTGGTGCCTTTCATCCTCCTCTTCCTCCACTCCTCATGCCTCGGGTTTTTGATGTGTCTGGCCTTGCACTCATTTAGTTCTTTCTTGTTTATATTCCCTGGAAACTGGTCAAAAGTTGTGTGGCTGTGGCACTTGGGGTGTGGTTAAATGGTGAATATGGCGGTGCTGGGTTAAGTTGGACTCAATGGTCTTAAAGGTGTTTCCCAACCTTAATGATTCCATGATTCATGTTCCCATATCCTATAAAGTTAAAGGCTGGCAGAATTCCAAACTCAGGCACTGATACAAAACCTTCTTGACTCAATAGACAGACCCTGATGGGCTCTGATCTGAACAGAATCCCACATCCACACAACTAATATTAGAAAGTCAGTTGTAAATATTGGAATATCAATTATAAATATTAAAATATGAATTATAAATATTAGAATTCAAGTCCAGAGCCTGCTTTTCAATCCATTTCCCTCCTCTCCTTCGATGAGGTACTCCCCAGAATGGCATTTCTGTCCACGGCTTCTCTTTCATTCCCAGCCTTCTCAGCTTCCCAGGGCAGTGTTAATTTGCAAGGTGCTAATTACGAGGGCACTCAACCTAAATTAACACTCATTTCTCCCTCTCACTTGCACAGAAGAATCTCTCAGAGGATTAGGACAGGTTGGATGGGGCTTGGAGCAACCTGGTCTGGTGGGAAGTGTCCCTGCCCATGGGAGAGGGATGATCTTCAAGGTCCTTTCCAAACCAAACCAATCTGGGCTTCTACTTTTCAAAGCTTTTCAGGCCTTTTGGGAGGGCTGAGTGGAATAAAATGAAAATAAAGTAGTTGGGAACTGAGGTGTTGACTAAAGGGATCTCCAGCCTTAAGAAATCCCCCCAAAATCTGCTGGGAAATTCTACCAGTTAACCCTGCTTGGTGATCCCAACAGGAGGCTCTGTGTGTCTGAAATTTCACTTATTTTTGTAAGAATTAAGGAGTTAAAAATGTGTTTGGTTACCTCTAACAAGGTAGCACTAAAATTGTCATGGACAGAGCTTAAAAAAAAGGCATAAAGAAGATATTTGAGACACTTCGCCTGACTTGGTATCTTGGTTAAGACTGGCCAAATGTCCCAAACTTTAAGGCTGGTCTGGGTATCTTGTTTTCCATTTCTACCTCTCTCTTGTTCTTCTATTTGTTGTCTCCTGAGGCAAGGAAACTTCAACAAAACCCAAGTTTTCCCTTCCTTGTGTGGGAACCACCTCACCTGTGCTTGTTTTCCTTTTTAATTCCTCATGACAGTCACTGGGACACAAACCCAGTGCAGAAACCACAAGGCTGCCGTGAGGAGGGGGTTTGTTCATAATGGAGTTTTATTTCTGGATTGCATTTGCCATTAACTTTGACTTTTCCCTCTTAAAAATCCTACTTCTATCAGCTGCCATTAAAAAAAAAAAAACAACAAAACATAAAGAAGCCATTCCTAAGTTTTTATGGATGCTCTGGGCTAATGGTGGCCTTGCCCAAACCATGTTTGGTTGAGTCTTCCTTTGTTGATTGTGGCAGTAAATTGGATTTTGGGGTCTGCAGTGGGAGGGCTTTGCTGGGGAGAAGCTGAGCTGAAGGTTTCCACTTTCAGTCGTGGTTTGAGGCTGCAAAGGTGGGAGAAGCAGGCACAGGTGAATTTTTCTGAAGTTTCAGTACTGTTTGGTGATAGAAAATGAGCTGGAGTGGGTTGAAACAGCATTAAACAGCAAAAACAGGACTCTGGTGAGAGTGACTACAGAGGGTTGGATAATGTTTTGGGCTGATTCCTTTTTATCTGTGCAAAAAGCAATTTTTTTTTCTTGAAAAACTGAAAAAAAAAATAGAAAATTCAGCTTTGGCACCTCAAAAATCAGAGTTCAATTATTTCTATTCCCACTTTCCCCAGTGGATTGGCCTCCTGGGCACACCAGATTATCCTGATGCATGAAGTGTCCCCTCCATGGGAGATGAACTGGTCAGGAAGTTTGGGCTGTTTCTCAGGACAGTGACAGGAGATACTTGAGCTAAAATTCTCATTTTAAAAATAAAAATAATATTTTTGGTGCATGGAAGTGCAGAGGAAAGGATATCAGGGAGGAAATCTGATGAAAATAGCAATACTTTTTCATGAAAATCAGAACATATTTTATAACAAAAGGTAACTTCATTGCCAGAATTTATGGGAATTTTTAGGTTTTCTGCAGATAAGAGGATCCTCAGAGATCATCAGGATAATACTGAAGCTTCCTGGTCCAATTTCTTGGCTCCTGTTGCCAAACTCCCAAGGCCACCTCACCCAAACCATCTCAATTTTACATGAAAATCACTTCGCATCTGGGATGTGCTGCAGCACTCTCAGAAGGGGAAGGTTGTTTACGTAAATCCACATTTCATTTTTATTTTTGGATTCTGCATTGTGAATTTCTGAGACTTCCAGAGCCAGTTCTAGCAGGTTAAACACACTCAAAATGCAAAACAAGCAGCTGTGGGGGAGGCCTGTTTATGTAAGTATTCGGGAGTTATAGAACTGGAAATATTGTCCATAATTTAATTATTATTCATTTTAAATTAGTTATCATCTTTTTTTTTTTTCAATTCTTGTTATTTTCTATACAAATAATCATTCTGGAGTATTCTTGCTTTACACAGGCCTTTTAATTCACTGTTTTAAGTATCTGTGTGGAACATTGGCTGTAGGAATCACTAATGGAGGGAATGTGATACAGTTATTCCTGATCATTCTGAGGAAAGAAAAGCATAAAATGGGAGTAGGATCAAAATGAAACCTTTTTAGTAAATTCCAGTTCTTCCTTCCCAGTTCTCTGTCCAGCCTGGCTCCCATCTGAGCTGTAGCTCAACTGGAATGGGAATTATTGTGACAAACTGTCAAATATCCCTTGGGATTAACGAGCGATTCCTGACTTCCCTGTGGTTATTTCCAAGCATTTTGTTTTATTCTGGAGTTGGGGAAGAAAGCGTGGCTCTGACACTTCCTTCTTTTAGGCTGGGAATTCTCTCCATGCTCTCCCCTGCCCCTGCACATTCCGTGTTCCATCCTTGGTGCTGCTCCTCACATCGGCACCTCTCCCTTCCCACAGGGAAGTGCCCGAGAGGATGGAGGACACGGAGCAGCAGGAAACATCCCTGGAGATCCCAGTGGGTGGGGACTGGATTGGGACATCTGCTCTGCTGGTCTCCATATGGCCCTTAGCTTAGGACATTCTGGGGTGATTTATGGAATAAATGGGATTCTGTGGGATGCAGGGTTTTTGGAAGCATTGCCATGGCTTTGCCTCCCCTTCCCACACTTCCTGATTCCATACTGTCTCTACAGCTCCATCAGTGCTTCCAAACCTGGAATTAGCCCCTGTAGCTCCCATAACTCCCTACAAAGCCTTCACTTCCCACACCCTGATGTTTTCACACTGGTGACCTGAGCTCATGGCGTGTGGAAGCCAGGGGAAGATCCCAAACAGATGCACCCAGCATTCCCAAGCCATTTGCAGCAACCATAAATAACAGTGTTTGGAATCAGCTTGATGATAGAAGTCAAAGCATTGCATGTTTGGGGCTGTGGTATCTTAATTAGCCATGAGCCAGGCCCAGGAATTTTTGCCAGCTCATGATTTTTGTCTAATTCCGGTGTTTAGAAATTAGGTATTTAATATTTAGGAAAAAGTTGGGACTTTTTCATGAGTCCCTTTTTTTTGTCTTGTTATTTTCTCATGAATATATTCTGTTATGCATTTTTAAATATCAATTTTTTAGCACACAAAAAAAGGCTGTAATTAATTCCTGCTTTTAGGGAATGTTTTGCATTTCTTTAACTACCTGGATTTTCTTAGCAATCTTCTTTCTTATCGGTTTCTTTCTCTACCTTTCTCTTTTTTACTCTCTTTCCCTTTCCTTCTCTCAATTGGTAACAGCAAAAACCAGACAATGGTGTTGCTGTTCTAATTGTTGTGTCTGGAGAAATATGTGTTAAGGCCTGGTCTGAGCTGTATTTTGGACCAGGAACTGACCTGATCCTGAAGATATTTTAATCAGGACTTGGTTTTTTAAGTCATTCAAAGGGCTTTGAAGGGTCCTGCAGTGCTCTCTCATGGTGTCTATATCTGTATCTTATCTTTTTACAACCCCTTATCATTGCAGTCAAGTCAAATAAACTGATAAAGCTGGAGTTATCTGCACCAGAGGTGCAACCTCTGCTCCTCTGTCTGGGAAGCAAAGCAGGACAGGTGAAACTCTTCAGATTATCTCAGAGGACATGAGATGCCCAGCTGTGGGCAAGTGTCTTCAGCCTTGGACCTCCAAAAGGCCAGTCTAAGAGATTTCATTGCTCTGATCCCACTTGGAGAAGACTTCCTGGAATCACAGATTATCCTGAGTTGGAAGGGACCCATCAGGACCATCAAGTCCAGCTCTTGGCCCTGCACAGACCGTCCCCAAGAGTCAGGCCCTGTGCCCAAGGGTGTTGTCCAAACTCTTCTTGATGGTCTTTCAGGTGAAGAACAATTCAGCCCCAGGGAAAATTCTGGGAACATCTTCAGCCCCAGGCTCCCTCTGATTTCTTCCCAACTTCCTTCCTCCCACCTTTGACCTCCCCATGGTGCTCACCACGGGCAGGGGATGGGGACTGAATTTACTTCCTTGGGCAGTGAAGGGTTGTTCCCACCCCACAAGTGGAGTCACATCAATGCCACCCAGAACGAGGGACATTCAGCAAAATGGCAACAGCAGAAACAAACCCTGTCCCCTTGGAGCCCAACCCAACGACCACAGCCAGGACCCAAATGTCCTTTTTGCCACCAGATGGAGCCGGGAGAGAATTCCTTGGAAGGGGCCAGCTGACAGCTCCCCAGGATGAATGTACAAACAAAAAGAGGAATTTTTGTTTGCTCATCTGGTTGTTTCCACTGCTTCTCCCAGAAAATTCTTGTCTTTCCTATGGAGAAATTTCCTCACAAAACACAAAGAAGGGGAAATTGCAGATTGTTTAATTTGCAATGAATGAACTCCTGTATGGCTGGTTGGGGCTCGATGACCTTTAGGATCTCTAAACCCAAAGCATTGTGGGATTCTGGGATTCTCTGTCTGACTGTTGGCTGGGAGGAACAGCGGATGCAGTGCTGTCATCGTTCACCTCATGTGCGACCACTCGGTCAGTGTTCACTCCTGCCTGTGGTCACCTCACAGCTCAGCACTCTCCAGGCTTGCTGGGAACAAGGCTGGCTTCGAGCTGTTCCCATGGAACTTCTGTCCCCACCCTTTGGTGACTGCTCAGAGTGGCAGCAGCATTCCTGAGCATCCTGCTGGTTCAGCCCTGGGCCAGTGGGGGTGGAAATGCCCTGCCCTTGCTCTTCTCCTGTCCACGAGAGGCTCTCAACCCCAGGAGATGCCGAGGCAGCTTCTCCCACCCAGCTCATAGAAGCCACTTCTGTAGGCACGTGGGGTTGGTCTTTTCTCCCAGGCAGCAAGGAGAAGCCTCCCCACCACCAGCTCAAATGTCCCTCAGTGGGCAGAGCAGAGAAATATTTTCCCAGAGTGTTCACAAACCCAGAGAAACCCAGAATGGTTTGGGTTGAAGGGACCTTAAAGCTCATCTCATTCCACCCCTGCCATGGGCAGGGTCACCTTCCCTTCCACCCTGGTCTTGAACACTTCCAGGGGCGTCCAAAACTTCCCTGAGCAACCGCCACCCTCACAGCAAAGGATTTCTCTCTCTCAATTTTACTTACACCCAACCAGGGTGTTTCTAGCCTCTCTTTTTTTTTGTTTCCCCCAGCTGTGCCATTCCTTCCTCAAGCTGGTTTATGTCTTTTCCATACACTCGGCATCTTTCACAGGGCTGCTGGAAAGGCTTTGCAAGCTCCCATGGAGGTACCCTAGGTCATAAAATTCATGTTACTGAATGCTGTGCAAACAAGTGAGGTCACCCTGTTTAGTAAATCTGTTTTTCCCCCGACTGAGGATAAAACCCTGTTCTCTCAGAATGCTGGAAAGTCTTAACACCTTCTTTTTTTTTTCTCCCTTTTTTTTTCTTT